>CM052438.1:29796279-29845571 GCA_028533085.1 Varecia variegata | reverse complement strand
TATAGAGGTCCTTTACCTCCTTAGTTAAATATATTCCTAGGTATTTTATTTTCTTTGTTGCTATTTTGAAGGGTATTGAGTCCTTAATTTGGTTCTCCGTTTGACTGTTATTGGCATATATGAATGCCTCTGATTTGTGTGTGTTGATTTTGTATCCTGAGACTTTACTGAATTCATTGATCAATTCCAGGAGTCGTTTAGTTGAGACCTTGGGATTTTCCAGATATAACATCATATCATCAGCAAAGAGTGAAAGTTTGATCTCTTCTTTCCCTATTTGGACTCCCTTGATTCTGCTCAAGATGTACATTTTTCTTCTTCTGTAGTATAATGTCTCTAAACTTTGGATGTGACTTATGGTGTATGGTACTTTTTGCTGCCAAGTAGGCAGATGTGACATTGCCCTTGCACATGTAAACTTGGGCATAGCTGTCATGTTGTTCTGACTTCAATTACATGATATGCATTGTTGATACAATGGATGTTTAATTTAGTTGCCATTTAAAATATCTTGCAAAGAATGCACTATAATTTGGTATTGGATCAAAAATTATTGTGTCTGCAGAAAGGCATTGAAACAGAGCAGTAGGAGGTAGATTTGGAATTCATCTGCACCCCTATGTTTATTACAGCACTACTTGTAATAACCAAGACACAGAATCAATCTGGATGTCTAAGAACAAATGAATGGATAAGGAAAACGTGGTATATGTACACAATGGAATACTATTCATCCATAAAAAAGAATGGAATCCCATCATTAGCGGCAACATGGATGGAATTGGAAGACATTATGTTAAATGAAATAATCCAGGAGCAGGAAGTTAAACACTGCATATTCTCACTCATATGTGGAAGCTAAAAAAGAGTTGATCTCATAGAAGTAAAAAGTGGAACACAGAATACCAGAGGCTGGGAAGGGTAGCGGGAAGAGGAAGATAGGGAGAGATTTGTTAAAGGATACAAAATTATATCTAGATGGGAGGAATACATTCTAGTTCTATGGCATTGTAGGATGACTATAGCTAAGAATAATGTATAGTTTCAGGTAGGTAGAAGGAGGATATTGAATGTTCCCAACACAAAGGAATGATAAACGTTTGAGATGATGGATATGTTAATTACCCTGATCTGATCACTATATATGTACCACAACATCATTATGTATCTCATAAATATGTACAGTTATTATGTGCCAATTAAAAAAATTTAAAAAATAAAAAAATGAAATCAAAGAAGCAAATATTCATTGCTAGGGTGATAACAATTCTATAGCTTCTTGCAAAGCAACACCCAAGTGCTTTTCCAGGTTCTAAGAAGGCAGATACCTACAAGAGATTATGCTGTATTATATTTCATTAATGTGATATATGCAAAAGTATTGCCTGTCCAAACACCAAGCATTACAACTGATGGCAACAGAAATTGTCAAATTCTTCAAAATAAATGAAAAAATTTCAAAGCAACAAGATGCTGGTGTGATCAGTTCACATTTCCTGCAAGGCTATGTATCATAGTTTAATTGGCAGGTATTTTTTTCTTTCTTAGTGGTAAATAAAACAATGATACAACTTATAATTGATGGCAGATTGCATTAGAGGAAATACAATGTTGTTATTGTTATTATTATCTTGCCGCTGATTGGGAAACATTAAGCATGAGAATGACATTGTCAGATTTGTGTCTTAAGGAAAAGGCTTTGTCACCAGTTCCCTGTCTGTGACATGAAGGGATTGGATTAGATTCTCTGAGGCACCTTTCTCCCCTAGGAGTCTCTGTGTCTATGAAATCCCAGTGCCAGCCAGCTGCATCTAGTGGGAGCCTTTCCCTTCCAGCTCCAGGATTTCCTTCCAGCACTTGAGAGGTTCATGTCTTTGTCAAGACCTGCTGACTCCCTCTGTGGGTGGGATTGTCAGACACCTATTACTGCTAATGGCAAGGCAGGGGGCTGACTTATCTATTGAAGGCAACCTTTGCAGGGCAGAGGATTTGCAGATGGAGTAACAGGCATTGATCTGCAGCTCCTTGAAAGCTAGTGCTCACAGAGATGTGGTCCCTGAGTGAACGATGCTGAACCATGTGCCTCAGTTGAAAGGGCCATTAGCAGATTAATATCCTCCAGTTAAAGCCAGGACTAGGGCTTTCTTTAGGGAGGAGCCCAAAGAAGTCCCATTAACCTCCCTGACCCCAGGATCTTGAGGGACCCGAGGCTCATCTGGACAGGCAGCCTTGTCACTCCAGAGAGGTCAGGATATAGATGACAGTCCACTCCAATTCTGCCACATGTTTCCTGGGTGACCTTGGCCCAGTCTCTCAACCCCTCTGAGATTCAGTTTCCCCATTTATTCAATGGGATCAATGACATCTAATTTACAAGGGCTGCTGAGAGGGCAAAATTAAGTAACAAATGAAGTCCCCCCAGCAACTTGGCTGACCTGTCCCAGACAGTCTATACATGTTCATTCTCTTCTGCTTCTTCATTTTCTGTCAAGATTTGTTTTTCTTTCCATTTCTCTGCCTTGAATTAGACTAGATGTGAAATAAAAGAATCCGGAATTTATTAAGAACTCCTACACATAAATAATAAAGAGATGGACATTCCAATTAAAAATGAGTAAAAGTCTTGAACAGGCACTTTTCAAAAGAGGATATCTAAATGGGCAATAAGCACGTGAAAAGATGCTCAACATCGATAATAATGAGATACCTCTGCACACCACCAGAATGGCTAAAATTACAAAGGGTGGTGACAATATCAAATGTTGGTGAAGGAGTGGAGTCAATGAAACTCGCACATGTTGCTGGTGGGAGTTAAACATGGTACAAATACTCTGAAAAACTGTCATTTCCCATATGACAGCAAATCTAATTCAGATACTGTGTTCACGTCTTTCTCTTTTACGGTACAGTTGAAGGTTCATGGAGTAATGGATTGAAATGTAGTTTATGGTTATTAAAATATTCTCATCACACATTTCTGTTTTTAAAAATCATATGTCCTATAGTATAAATTCCAAAAAGCAAGGTGGTATACAAATGCCCTCAAAATCTGTGCACCGTCTACCTCCCCACCCCTATCTCCCTCTTACCATGTACCTTGCTCTTGAGCTATATGGAAACACAGATCATTTCCCATCAAAGTTCTTTCTTAAGCATCTGAATCTTTGTACACTATTCCATCTGCTACATTTTTCTTCCTGACTCTTGTCTCCACCCATCTTGGCCTCAGCCTGGTGAACTGTTAACCATTCTTTAAAACCCCTGTCATATGTCATATCTTCTGGGGAGACTGCCTAGATTCCTCCAGGCAGAGGTAGTTTGTCCCTCCTCTGTGCTTCTATAGACCTCTGTCGTGGCACCCTACCATGGTTACTTGTTTAAATGTCTCCGCTATCGGTGTCTATACACTGTACCAGTGCTAGTAGTTTTGTGTGTAGAGGTACTGTTCCAGATTGTTACATATATATATATATATATATTTTCCTTCGTGTATGTATATTTATATACTGATATATATGCAATTTTACTTTTTTAACTGAAAAATGTGATGATATTTTACACATTACTCAGTAACTTGCTTTTTTCCTCTTCATGCTTTTCACTTAATAACATGTCATGGACATTACTCCAGTTCAAGACATCCATGTCTCTTTATTTTTAATAGCTACATAATATTTCATAGCATGGCTATCACAGTTCTTCAACCAATTCCCTATTGACGCATATTGAAGCTGTTTCTAGTGCATTGCCATTGCAAAACAAATAATCATGCAGTAAATATCCTTATATAAATCTGTCCTTATATACTGGGTTCTCTCAAAATAATGCAAATGCTGGGAGAAAAAGCATGTGTATTTTAAAATACGTATTACCAGATTATTTTCTAGAAATGGAATTTATACTCTCTTCAGCAATGTATGAATGTGTCCATTTTCTTTTATCCTAATGAAGAATGGATGCTCTGGCTTCTAAAAATGTTTTCCAACATCCAATCATTCGTTCATGAAAGCTTAAAAGGAAGTCATAATTCTTCTGGAGTTCTGAGGTCTAGGAACTTGAAGAGAAATTTCTCCCTCCTGACATTACAGATGGAAAACAAGCCCAAATGGAGTGGGGCTGTCAGTTCACTCTGCAGCACAATTCACCCACCAAACATTGACTCAGGGAAATTTTCTGAGCATTAGTTAGACTTTCCATCTAAGCAAGTCCAGCCTGGTAATGGGAACATATGGACATTGAACAGGAAATGCTTAAATTTGGGTATCAAGTTTAGCGTAATGCTGTGTCAGGGGAGATGCGGTATTAAATTCACACTGACTGCTCTACTTAATAGCATTAAAAAGAAGGAGGTGTGAGCTGTATCTAAACTGTGGGCTCATTGGAAGGACAGATGGGAGGGTGAGGAGTGGAGTTCTAAAAACCAAAATCAATGGAGCAAAGGCTAAATTATTCCCTGTTAACAGTGATTTTTCTCAGGGATTTTGAAGACATTTTAGATATTTCTTCATGCCCCAACGACCAACTATTTCTAGTTCAAATTGGATCTTGCATTTAACGCTTCTCTCAGCTGAAAGTGGTAAAGGTGGCACCTTTGCAGAGTGTCAGGTGATTCTGGGAAAGGCTGTAGAAAGAGAAGTTGTAAACTTTTGCTTTCTTCAGATTTGTCATTTAGAGCTCAGCTAGCTTATCCACGGAGGCTCTGTGGGGACTGCTGGCTGGTGTGGTAGGGCAGGAGGAAATTTAGGGTGGCTTAAAAAAGTGTTTCTCATACTTTAGTTTTTCTGGTAATACTGCATAATTTTTGCCTTACCGCCATACTTTCTGTGCTAATATTTACTGATTATTTCTCTTTAAATCAATTTACTATTAAATCTAAGCTATTCATAAGAAGAATATACTTGAAATTCTGACTTTGAAGTGTGTCTATATATACCTATATATCTATATTTATATCTATATAATCTACCACCAAAATAGCAGAGAGAGAAAATAGGTATCAATGTAGAATTATATAGAAACTGAATAATTGTTTAAAAATAAAAGTAAAGATATTTTCAGACATGCAAAGAGTAAAGGAAGTTACACCTGAAGGAGCTACAAAATGGTAAAATTCATCAAGAAGAAAAACGAACATAGAAGGAAGAAGTAAGGTACAAGAAGAAATTGTGAACGAAGAAATCATTGATATATGAGATACTAATTAACAGTTTAGAGTACAATCTCTATATACATACACACATACATATACCTTTTTGTATTTAAATAAAACAATGGAAAAAAACTTCTAGACAAATACAATATGAAATTAGAATGGGGCAGTTCTAATGATTTAGAACATGCCATGTCTTGCCCTATTTGAAAGTGAGATAGAGATAATAAATTTGGACTTTATGAGAAAATCTAAAGTAATATTAAATAAGTACAGTAGTGTCCCCTTATTCTTGATTTTACTTTCCATGGTGTCAACTACCTGCAATACAGTACAGTAAGATAATTAGAGGGGAGAATGAGAGAGAAAGAGAGAGAAAGAGTGTGCACATTCACATGCCTTTTATTGTAGTATATTTTTATAATTTTTTTGTTTTTAGTTGTTGTTAGTCTCTTACTGTGCCTAATTTATAAATTAAACTTTATCATAGGTATGTATGTATGAAAAATAAGTATATATAACGTTCAGTACTATTTGTGATTTTAGGCATACACTGGGGATCTTGGAACGTATCCCCTGCCAATAAGGGGGCAATAATGTAGGTCAATTTTAATGTGTCTTAAGTATTTAGCATTATTAGAGGTAAGAAGAGACATTGCATGTGACAAATTGATTTTTAAAATGTGCTCAATTCTTTGCCCATTCCTCTGCAAGTAACTTTCCAGGTCCTCACGGCAAGAGTCTCTTTACTTATCCCTTGAATCTGGGCAAGTTTGTGACTTTCTTTGGCCAAGAGAATGTTCTGGAAGTGATGCTGTCAGTTTTGAGCTCAAGTCTTAAGAAACCTTGTGTGATTTTGGAACCACAACAGTGCCAGGGGAATAAGGTGGGACTAGGCTACTGGATGATGAGAGGACTGTGGCCCAGTCACATCTGTTGTCATTGCCAATAGCCAGCCAGTGCCAGGCATGTGATTGAGGCCACCCTAGAGCAGCCAACTCCCAACCAACCCACCATCTGACCAAGATGCATGAGCAGGTCCAGCTGGGACTAGCCAAACCTGGCCCAGATCTACAAAACTGTCCGGCTGACCCATAGACTCACAAGCAATAATAAATGCTTATTCTTTCAAGCTATTGCATTTTTACCTGGTTTGTTAAATAACAATAATTAATGGTATTCTGTATAATGCAGTAGAAATACAAAGATGTAATAAACATGAACTTATTTAGTTCATATAATCTTATATAGTCTCAAAACATGTAAAGCTAAAATTGATGGAATTATAAGGAAAATTGATATAGCTATGCTATTAAGAAGAGATTTTAATATATGTATTTTGGAAACCTACAGGTCAAAGAGCTACCAAATTCATTGAGAATGCAGAAATTGGAAAACAGAGAATAAACTTGAAATTATATATATTGCTTCATTCAAAAATAGAGAAAGTACACTCTTCAAATATACATAGGACATTTATAAACACTGACCACATGTTAAACCATAAAGAAACTTTTAACAAAATCTATGAGATTATAGAGACCAGATTCCTGTCCATAATTCAATTAAATTAGAAATTTACAAGTAAAATGTAATTTAAAAAAATACACATAGTATTAAAAACCATTTAGAATGAAATATTAAGATATTACTATATATTAAAATGTGTGAGTTGCAGTTAAATGGTACTTGAGAATAACCTTATAGCTTTAACCATGTTTATTTTAAAAACTAGAGGTATGGAAATTATATCTCAATGAAGAAAACAAAACAAAACAAAAGCAGAGTGACTATAAATCACAAAACACACAGTGCAGGTATGGGAGTTACTATAGAGACAAAAGGGGTTACTATGTAATAATAAAAAGCTTATTATCTGAGGGAGTATAACAATGCTAAACTTTCATGCATTCAATAGCATAGCTTCAAATGATATAAAGCAAAAGAACTTAAAAAATAGAAAAGGCAATCAACAAATCCACCATTATCAAATATTCAACATTTTTCTGGAGGTTAAGCCAATCAATATAAGGTAAGAAAAAAAAGTTGTATCTAAACTTTGGAGACAAAGAAACACATATATTATTATTTGTAATGATAAATTCATCTACATAGAAAATGCAACAAAATCTATAGACAAATTATAAAAATGAATTTGGTGGCATTAGAAAGAACCAACATAAGGAAGACTAACATTTAAAAATTTATAGTATTTCTACACACCAGTGAAAACCAGTTAGAAACTTAATAGAAAACAAAATACATAATGGAGCATAGAAAAAAAATCTGATTTATAATTATAACATAAAAGTACTTAAATTAAATTAATGAAAGGCATGAATGTCCTTTAGGGACCCATATGTCCCATAGAGAAAGTTACAAAATATTGTTCAAGGATATAAAAGAAATATTATATTAATCTACCCTCCAAAAGAGACTTTAATAATAAAAATCCCCCAAATATTTTTTATTTTTGGGTAGGAACTGATAGAATACAACTCTTGAGGAAGAAAAATATAAAATCAGAAATCTGAATCTCTCTTTATGAGGAAAATTAGCTTTAATTAGTGGAAAACTATAAGACCAATTTCTGATCATGAAAGTATTTGTTTTATTCCATTTCTGGGCTAAGTGTTCTACTTTCTGTTGCTATTAATATTTAAATATTAAAGAACTAAGCAAGACATTTTTCTTATAAAAGATACTCAACCAGATTGCAGCAAAAATCTTGAGGTTAAATTTGACTAAACTCTGTTATCTATAATAAATTATAGGTTTCCTTGAAAAATATAATAGACATGGTATAGAGTTTAAAAAACCTAGAAACACAGGGAAAAATAGTATTTTTTTGGTACTGGTCTCAGATTGATAATTGAATTTAATGTTTTCCATTCAGAGATAAGAAAAATTATCTGAAGGTTGATAAAAAAATAAATAAAAGTTGGTAAAAAAAATTTGAATAATGTAATGAACATATTATTTAAAAATAAATTAATTTAATGTTTCTTAATTTTGCAGACCCCCTGTAAATGATATAATAGGATGAATAGTCTAGAAACAGTTTTACATATAAAATTGGGAACTTGTTATATGATGGAGTGACAGTGGAGAGAGAAGTATTTAATAAATATTTAATACATAGGGTTGACACAATTAGCTTGTCAGAAGGAAAAAATGGATTTCTTCCTCAAGTTATCTATAGTAAATGAATTCCAGAAGGCTTGAAACTCTAAATGTGAAAAGCAAAACTTTACAACTTTAAAAGCAAATAAAGGAGAATAAGTTTTGGATCAGTAGATGTCCAAAGGCTAGGCTCTGCTCTGATTACAAACAAAATATCAGATGACAGTGACTAATGCAATTAAAGAACTCTTTCTTAATGCACACCATGGTTCAATAGGGTGTTCATTGGGTTAGCTTTCTGTGGGGTCATTCAGTGACTCAGGATCTTTTCATCCAGTGGCTCCATCTTACCTGAGAGCCTTGAGGTCCTCTCTGGATTTTCTAAATGAAGGAAAAAGAACATGGGGAACTATGCAGGAGTTTTAGAGGCCAGGCCTGGAAGTGACACACATCATACCTGCTAGCACTTCACTGGTCAATCACAGAGGTAGGATATTGGGAAATGCTTTGGTCCAGCAGCATGGCTAAGAGGAGAGAACATGGATTTTGGTAAATAGCCAGACTGTGTCCCAGGATAGAGATATTTTCTTAAACAAGATATAAAATTCTGGAATTATAAATGAAAATTGATAAATTTGATCATATTAAAAGTTAAATTTCTTAATGAGAAAGGTAACATAAGCAAAATTAAAATATAAGCTAAGAGTGTAAAAGATATGGCAACAAATATAATAGACAGACTTAGTATGCAGGATACACACACACACACACACACACGCGCACTTTCTATGAGTCAATATGAAATAGGCAACCCAGTGGAAACATGCATATAATTTATGCACAGGCATTCACAAAAGAGGGACATTGAATGTCATATAAATATAGGACAGGATATTCAACCTTGCCAGTAATCACAGAGATGCAGATTAAACAACATATAAGATACCATTTCACACCCATAGCTTGGAAAAATTAAAAAAATTCTGAAAACACCAAATGTTAGCAAAGTTGTAAAGAAACAAAAACTTTTATACATTGCTTACTTATGGGATTATAAATTGCTGTAACAATCACCTTGGAAAACAGTTTGGCAACATCTAGAAAAATTGAACATGTGCATACTCTAGAGAATGCACTTGGCATTTCTGTTTTTAAGTAAAGCCCTTAATGAAAGTCATCTAAGAGTATTCACTGAAGTAAAGTGTTTATTTTTATTTATCCATCTATTTATTTATTTTTTAATTTCAGAATATTACAGGGGTCATTTCAATATTCTGATTTTGGTTGATATCCATTGCTAGAGAGCTGGTGTTCCCTTTTGGGGTCACCTTTCTCTCTGATTCTTTATACTTCTGGAGTTCTTTTGCTGATTCCTTCTCATCTGGAGCAGCTGTTGCTTCTTATTTTGGGACATTCTTTCATGTAGATGGGGCTTTTCACCTTTTCCTCACGTGTACAGGTGTGTTTGTAGTATATGTTGGGTAAGAACATTTGGCTTTGCTTGTGGGTGCTTTGATGGTGATCTAGGTTCTCAATGGATGCCTCAGTTATCAATGTACTTGCTTTGGTGGTTTTCTCAGTTGCTAGTTGTTTGTAGGCTGTAGGAGTGTTAAGCTATGTGAGTGGGCCGATTCCCTGTCTCTCTTTGATGAGTGAAGATGGAGTTCTCTGAAATCCTTTTCTTTCCCCAGCCCTGTGGTCTTCTTAACAGTGTGAATTGTTTGACATGCCCAGTTTATTCTCTGAGACAGCAGGTGGTGCTTGTGGGTAAGAATCAACCACACCCTATATGATTGAGTCAGTAAATTCTGTGAAGGGCATGCACATTGACCTCCTATCACTAGGTGGTGCTAGCTAGAAGGAATAAGCCACAATGTTGTTTTTGGGTACTTCAACCAGCACTAGTCCCTCAGGGGAAGCACTCAAATGCCCCATGTGGTAGGTGGGGCCCTGTAACTTCAGGTGAGTCCTTATTCTCTGCCACAGCAGAAGTGGGTGGGGAAGTGTGGCTGGGTGGGCCTGGGTTGGGTGAATTTTCCCTCAGGCTCTACAAAAACAGACAAGGTATCTGTATCAACAGAGGTCGAAGGTCTGCTACCAGCTTCTAGGCAAAGCTACCAGGGAGGGGCTGAAGTGGCCCCACCCAGCCAAAAGTCTTCTTGTGGAGGCAGGGCCATCTGAGGTTCAAAGTCTGGCAGTCCTGAGTGGGACCCATTCCTCTCCACCCTCCCCTGCTCCATTGTTTTGCTCTGGCATCTGCCGGCAGGCAGGACCTCAAGCCAGCTGAGCTCCCCCATGACTGTGGGAGGCTGGGAGCCTGGTGCCCTGTCCATGGGAAGCTCTCTGCTCGGTGGCAGCAGCCTCTGGGCTTGTGTGGGTAGAAAGTCTCTCCAGCAGCTTGGGAACCCACTGACTGTCAGAGATGCGAGGGAGGGAGAAACAAACCACACCACTTACCCTTCTCACTGGACTCCAGGCCTCTCAGGGGTTGATCTCTGCTGACACCTTGCTCCTTCCCGTTCTGCTCTGCAGCTTCTTCTCATGGAGTCTCCTGAAGTTTCTGGCACCCTTGCCTCAGACTCACACCCTATCTCTGTTTGTTCATTTTTTCTCTTTCGTCTAAAACTTCTTATGGAAATGCTCTGGTGGCAGGTGTCTCTGGTCAGCCATCTTGCCTCTCACCCCTCCTGAAGTAAAGTTTTTAATAGTATAAATCTAAAAAGAACCTACATGTCCATCAGTGGGTGAATGGAGAAAGGAATCTAATTATCCATAGCAGTTAAAATGAATAAACTAGATCTATATGTATCAATACAAATAGATTTAAAAATTTTAAAGTTGAGTAAAATAAGAAAAGTCACAAAGGAATTAACACAATGCATTGCTTATATAAATTAGAAAAATAAACTATCCGCATATATTTATGGATTAATTTTTAAACAAAGCTATCTAATACAGAATGGAAGACCCATATGAAATTCATGACAGTGGTGCCTCCAAGGAAGGGGAATGGAGAATTAGAACAGGGAGGGTGACATACAGGGTTCCAACTGTGTACATTTTTATATCTTTAATCTTTTACAAAAATAACTGAAGCTGGAAACAAGTATGATATCATTTTAAAATTCTGAGTGTTTACTGTAATATTTGTCATATTTTTATATATTTTCAACATTTTAACTTGCAAAAATAAATACTCACCCTATGCCCGTTCACCATATATGCTTCACTACTAGTATTATTTTGTCTTAGCATTGAAATAGTTTGATCTCTTCAAGAAAAACATAAAGTGAGTGTGTTCATGAATCATTAATAAACCATTGATACTCATGTCTTAAACATGTCTCTGTTGGTATGTTATTATTCAAAGGTCTTATCCTGGCCAAAGAAGACAAGAGTAGGGAATTAAGTGATGTTTTAAAAAGTAAATGTGTAATAGCTGAACAAAAGAAAATCTCAAATTAGAATCATAGGGGTATGGGTTAGACCTGAAGAAGCAAAAGACCATAGCTGCAGTTTTGTGGATCTGTTGGGGTGAGGTAGCTCCACTGGCATTAGCATCACTGTAAAGTCAGACGAGAAGCTCTCTATTCAGAATACAGGAAACATGTTGCAAGTCAGGGTTCAGTACACCTAACAAACCACTTTAATGATTTTGATTAGAAAAGGATTTGATGTGGGGAATTACTGCTTAAAGAATTGTTGGTAGTGTAGAGTAGCCAGCTCTAGGCTGGGTCTCTAAGAACAACTCCCAGAAAAAATTACCGAACTGGCCTGATAAGGGAACTATTTGTCTGCCTTAATTTGTAAGCTGTGTGTCTTAATTTGGCTTTCCCAAAGGCAGAACCTGAGATAAGGACTTTGGTGCTGATAATTACATGGACAGTTATCCCAGAAAGGCAGGATGAATGACTGAGGAGACAGAGACAGAGAAGAGGCGAGATGCAATAAAATATGCATGAATGAGCAGGTTACCACTGTGGGCAACTGAGGCTCTTTTACTTTGGGGACCCTCGAGGGGTCAAATAGAATGCACCTCAAAATTGTTTCTTGCAAGATGAGAGGCTGGGGCATTTATCCATGACACCTGTTCCCTGTTAGTTGAGGGTTGGCCCTAGGGGTGTTAACATGTTGGAACTTGCGGGTTCCATCTCTGTGGGATGGGTAAACTTCTGTGACTTTGGAGAAAGCCCTAGGGCAGAGAAACAGAGAGATACCATGGTGGGGGATTGAGGTGGGATGCAGGGTGCTGCCCACCCCAGCTTTGCTAAAACCAGGTGGGATGAGGGGATGTGCCATGGAATATAAAATGTGTCTGCTATTTGGGGGAATCAGATTGACTTTCTTAGCAGTTGGTTCCAAAATGACACTACCATAGCCTTGATCTGGGGGGCAGGAAGATGCTGCTGCAACTGTCAGCTGAGAGCTATATCACCTGCTCTAGATCTGCCCCAGCAAAATCGCACCTTGACCGTTGCCTCCTTTCTTCCCAGTTAACCCAGTTCTGACCTGACACTCTTAGTGATCACAGCCAGTGGGGGGCGTGTACATCACATCCAGAACCCTAGCTGCAAGGGAGTCCGGGAAATGTGGTGTTTAGATTTCCAACCAGAAGAGACATTAAAAAAAGATTGGTACTGCTGGACTTACTCTCTCTGCCCCACACATCTGACCTGGTGAGCCTTCCCTTCCAGTTCACTTTGTGATTTTGGTCTGGCAGTTTCTTCTCATGTTTAGCTCAGTGAAAGAAAGAGGGAGGGAGCATTGTCTTTTAGGGACTACACCAGCAACCTCTTCAATACTCTTAGAGCTCCCAGATTTGTTATCTTAATTCTTATCACAATTGCAATCAAACAATTATTTTAAGAACTGTTGATTTATTATCTGTCTCTCTGCTGGATCAGAGGTATGTGGGGGCAGAAATCATGCCCCTGGCTTGTTCTCTGTTGTCCTTTGCACCTAACTATGCCTGGGACTGGTATGTAGGCACTCAATGCATATTATGCGAATGAATGAATGAAAAAAGTGACCATTTACATCCAACAAAAGGACTAGAAAAAACTAGCATTTATGTTTCCTTTATCTATATATGGATGTTTTATCAGTGTATAAGGAATAAAACAACCTACATTCAACATTGCTTTTGAAAATAAGGACAGTAAAAGAAAGATCTGGTGTAAAGTGACTAAATTATTCCACTGAGGGAATGTGATATTTTTGGTTCCTGCTATTAGCTAAGGGCTTCTATTTCTAGTCCTGGGCTGGAACAGACATTAGTGAGCAAGGCAGGTGGTCACAGAGAATATTTGATTAGGAAAGGCAGCATAATAATTTCCCATTCTGATTGGCTTGGGCAATCTAAAAGCAATATGCTGTGTGGTATAAGAAAATATCAGGAAACAAGGAATGACTTTGCTTATGGGATCCTATTGAAGGGAATTGTCAATATAATTGGATGTGAAGAAAAAAATACAACATTTGAAGTTGGGAGGTATTGTGTTTTAAGCTCCAATGGATGCTGGTAAAATACCACCACATTGAAAAAACTGGTCAAGTCTTGCCCTTGATGCATTCCTCCAAATTTTCTCAGCCACATTGAGAAAGAGAAACTGTGGTTTTCTGATGGACTCAGTGCTGAAGTCAAGGCCAGTGGAGACAGTGCTTCAGGAGAGATCTTTGTTTGATGGCCTTGGGAGCAGAGCAGCCTTGCTTTCTAGGAAGGGTAGGAATCAGGAATCTTAAAATCCTAGGGGTGGAAGGGACCTTAAGTGCCCTCGGTTCAGATCTGCATTCCAAGAAGGAAGTCAGCCAGGGCCTTGCCAGCTGCTTGGAGCCCTCTAGTGCTGGAGAAACCCCTGCTTATAAAAGCAGCTCATTCCATTGTTAGATGCTAATGGCTTAAAGGATTTTAAAATTGTTTTGTTTTTATTCACTGACTTGTTCCAAAGGGTCCACTCGTTTATTGGTTCCCTTCTCTGCACCAGGCATTATTTTAAGCACTGAGGATACATTGGTGAGCAAAATAGAACAAAAGTTCACGCTCTTATGGCTTCTATTCTACCAGAGAGACCATACAGAAACCGTAAGTAAGAACATCAGAATTACATGCTGGAGTGTGATAAATGAAAAGTAAGGGGAATGAGGGTATAATATGAAAAGGAGTTTCAGGGTAGGTCTCCTTGAGAAGGTACTATTTGAGCAAAGATTTGAAGGAGACAAAGAAATAAGTCATGAATCTATTTGGGGGAAGAACATTCCAGCCAGAAGGAGCAGGCTGTGCAAATGTCCTGAGGCAGATGTGACTGTGGTGTGTTCGAGAAACAGCAGGGAAGCTTTTGTGGCTAGAGCTGAGTGAACAAGGGGAAGAGGAAGAGATGAATTAGAGAGTAAGGTGGGGAAGACTGTGTACTAGCTTTAGAGTAACACAAGGATTTCAGCTTTGCTCTGAGATGGAAAACTATTGGAGGGTTTGGGCAGAGGCATGATTTGCTTTTTCACAGGACCCTTCTAGGTTCCTTTAAAGATTGTAATATAGGGAGTAAGAGTGGAAGGAGTGTGATTAGTCATGATGCTATTGCAACTGTCCAGGTGAGAGATGGTCGGACTTGGACAAAAGTGGTAGCAGTGGAGATGGCAGAAAAGTGGACTCTCTGTTTCAGTATTTGGAAGGTGGAACCATCAGGATTTGCTGAGTGATTGAATGTGGGGTGTGAGAAGAAGAGGTGTCAAGGATACCTTCAATATCTCTGACCTAAGCCCCAGGAAGGGTGGAATTGTCTTTAACTGATATGAGGAAAACCAGGGTGGAAGCTGATTTTGTTTGAGGGGGGAGTTCAATCTTGGGTTAAAATAACATCTACCTCCCTGCAATTTTTGCCACTGGCGAACTCTATCCTGGGACTGTACCCAGACAAATCCCTGCCCTCCTTTTGTATGTCTGTCCATTGGAGTCAGAGCCAGCTTACTTAGTCCTGTGATTCTTTTCTCAAGTAAAGCATTCCCAAGCTCCTCCACCTATTTCTCATTCATCTAGGCATTTATTCACTCATGCATTCCTACTCGTAATTACCCATCCGTTTGTTCAGTTTTGCATTTATTGATGCCCATTGTGTGCTAGTCACTATAGTGGGTTCTTGGAATACCAGCTGGCCCATTGAGGAGGGCACAATGTGGTGGGAATGCTCACAGCCCTGTGTGATGCCTGCAAAGAACAAGGGGAACACGTGGGTGTGGGGGCTGCTCACTCAGCTTGGGCACAGGGAAGAAGACAAGGCAGGTGGTGATCGTGGTAGGGGAAGGCTTTCTAGAATAGATGAAGTTTGAGCTGAGTCTGAAGGAAGCAGTAAGTGGAAAAGAAGGGAGCTATTGAATGTTCTAGAGCATGATAGTGTGGGAGAGATGTTGGGTGTAGGTGGAGGACAGGAAGGGAAGATGCTAGATGGGGGAGGCTGGGGACCTGGTGGCCCATGGTAAGAAATGTGGCCTTTATCCCAAACCCATTGAGAGTTAGGTATTCAGTAGAATTTAAGCCAATAATTGACATAATCAGATTTTCATTTTAGAAAGAGCTCTCTTAATAATGTGTGGGGTGACAGTGAGAAAGGAATCATGAGTTGATAATAAGGAAGCTGTTGTAAAAATCCAGGCAAGAAATAAATAAGGTCCGAACCTGAGCAATAGCAGTGAGAATGAGCAAGAGGGATCGATTTGGGATGTGGGGTGTAGAAGCCCTGGATGTGGTTTGGTGATGGTGGAGGGTGGCCTGGACCTCCAATTGGAGGGAGGTAACGTTTAATGAGGAGATACAGGGTCAGGACATATTTTGGAGTTGGTGAGGGGGAGGTCATGAGTTTACATTTGGTGCTGTTGAATGTGACACATTTGTGGAACACTCCAGTGGCAATGCCTTCATGTCTGGGGGAACAGAGAGGCCTGGGATGAAGACAGCTGGGAGCCACCGAGATCTCCAAAGCCTTTGTTCCTAATGAGATCACCTGGGGACAAGAGGGCCTGAGGCAGAGCCCTGAGAAACGCTACTGTATAAGAGGTCGGCCGGGGGAGAGAAGGCTGCAAAAGAGACTAAGACAGAAGAGAGAGAGGAGGCGAACCGGGAAGAAGCTGTGTTCTTAACATAGGAAAAAAGGTCAGGAAGAAAGGAAAACATTTACAAAGGCTGCAGAGAGATACAGTAGGATGAAGATATTAAAGTAAAACCTTTGAGTGATGAGATTGTTAGATACCTTGGCACAAACCACAGCAATGGAAAGTTGGGGACAGAGGCAGACTGAGATGCAATGAGGAGCGAAAAGGGGGTGAGGGTGTGAGCCCAGCAAGAATCCACAACCTTTTCTAGGAAGTCACCTCTGAAGGGATGGGAAAGAGATTGAGGGTAGTAATCAGGGATTGTATTAGTTTCTATTGCTGTGTGACAGATTACCATAAGTTCAGTGGCTTAAAACAACCCACATTGATTATCTCACAGTTTCTGTGAATCGGGAGTCCTGGCACAGTGTAGCTGGGTCCCCTGATCAGAATCTCTTGAGGCTGTGTTAGGGTATCAGCACGATTGCATTCCTTTCTGGAGCTTGGGGTTCTTGTTCAAGATCATGTGATTGTTGGCAGAATACAGTTCCTTGCTTTTGTGGAACTGAGGCCACTGTTGTCTGGCTGGCTGTCAGCCTGGAGCTGCTCTCAGGTCCTGGAAGCCACCACGGTTCCTTCCCACATGGACCTCTCATGACATGGCAGGTCACTGCTTCAAGGCCAGAGGAGAAGCCCTGCTACGATGGCGGCTTACAGAACTCAACCTAATCACGGGACTGGCTATTCCATCACCTTTGCTATATTTCATTGCCCAGAAGCAAGTCACAGGTTCCACCTGCCCTCAAGGAGAGGGGATTACAGAAGAACACGATTCACTGAGGGTCACATGGTATGTGTCTGCCACAGAGGTACACAGTTAAGGAGGTTTTATTTTAGTTTTTAATAGGAATGACTGGTATATTACATTTCAAAGCAGAGTCTTTTGGGTAGTTAAACTAGAGTTGACATATTTTCATCTCAGAGAGGCTAAATAGCTACCATGGTAGAAGTCATAGATATGTGTTCACAGGCAGTAAGAGCTGAGCTTGATGGTCAAGTGGGTGAGGATGGTGATTTGGACAATTTTCTCAATAGCTGTTTGGGTTCCCGATTGTATTAGTTATCTGTTGATGCACAACAAATTCCCCCAAACTTTATGACTTAAAATAGCCACAAATGACTATTGCTCATGGGTCTATGCTCCAGCTGCATAGTTCTGGCTTCAGCAGGGCTCCCTTGTATGTGTGCAGTCAGCTGAAGGTCAGCTGGTAGGCAGCTTGGGGGTTGGCCCGGGCTCCTCTGTTCTCCATACGGCGCCCTCCTCTAGCGGGCTGGCCTGGGCTTGTTCACAGAGCAGCCACACGTTCCCCGCGGCAGAGGGAAGGTGGGCAAGGACTCCTGAAGCCTGAAATTAGAACAGGCAGCACTTTGCTTTCATCACGTTCTATTGGCCTAAGCAAGTTACAAGGCCAGCCCAGATAAAAAGCTCAGTGAAAGAGACCCCCTTCTCTTGATGGGAAGAGCCGCAGAGGGGCATTAGAAAGTACACACGGATACAAGGAGGGGTGAAGAATTGTGGCGTTTATTTTTGCGGTTGACCATAATGACTTATGAATGTGTACAAAGTTGAGACTGACAAAACACCAGGTGTTAAATTAAGCTAAATTTGGCCTGAGGATGCCTCTGTACCCTGAGTCCCTGTGTCATGAACTTCAGACTAACTTAGTATGTAAACTAACTGAAGGTTGAATGCAGGAGTATACTTTTGTAACAAACAGCAAATCCCCACAGCAGAGCTTCAGTCAATCCCAGTTGGCCACCTGATCAGACCGTGTTCACATAAGTCAAACGCTGGGCTGTAACCAGTCCAGTTGTTTTTCTGCCTCACTTCCATTTTCTCTCCATAAATGCTGCCTGATCAGGTTGTAGAACGGAGCTCTCTGAACCTCTTCTGGTGCTGGGGGCTGCCCAATTATCACACTGTTCATTGTACAATTAAACTCTGTTAAATTTAATTTGTCTAAGGTTTTTCTTTAAGCGATGGAACCTGGAGCAAGAGGAAAGTTAGATAATTAAAAGAAATTAAGGTTATAGAACACCATTAAATTAAGGTAATTTGCTGGAAGCATTCTAATGCTTCTCTTCTGGTCTTCTCCAGACCGCCGGGACCAATCTAGGAAGGACAGTGAAACATAGAGGCAGGTTTCACCCACTCCCGCTGGCGTGACTGTCTTTATGGGAAGCCTGTTAAGAGAAAGTTAGTCTTCAGGGCAGAGATGCTTATCAAAGTCTGGGAACTAGTGCAGGCTGATGGGGAGCTAAGAAAATCTTTTAAATAGCAAGCTGGCATGGAAAAGCAGGAGAAGATCCAGAGATTCCTATTCAGGGTTGGAAAATGAATGATTAGGTAAGATGACATTTGAATAGGTTGAAGACTAGATTTCTGTAAACAGCAAGAAATCACCATAGTGTTTTTCCTACATGTGGCTGTAGCATTTTGCTGAGCTGGGAACCCCTGCTCAGGTTGCAGCGTAATCCTGGATAATAACTTGGTTATGAATTGGCGAGATGTGTCTGTTCTTTGGAAGTACGTATTAAGTTCTTGACGTAGTGCCTGACTTTCAACAAATGATAGCCGTTATGTTAGTATTGTTATTTTTAGTTTAGTTCTAACTTTGAATATTGGATGATTTTGGTTTGCATCCCTCTCCTCACCAAGATGCTGTATCCCCCAAAGAACTGCTGTCAGTCAGGTGAGTGGGCACCCAGCTTGAGGAAACAGCTGGGAGGGGGCGGAACGGAGGTGGTGGAGTGAGACGCAATCTGTAGCCTTCCTAAAAATGGCTCTCGTGGGGGAAAATTGCTAATCACTGCCATTATTCTGCATCTGGTGTTAATTATTCCAGGTAAAGGACACTATAAATGGAATGTTAAGTCCTTAATTTAGGGTGTTTTGGGGGGGGGAAGTGGTTCATTTTATTAGTCACTATCAAGGTGTTAAAAAGAGCAAGAAGTTTTGATGTTAAAGGAACTAGCGGACTTAGAAGGGTTATGACACTTTTCTTTTGAAAGCCTGAGCACTCTAGTGAGACACAGTTGAGCCCTTGCTGGTTTTGCAGGTGCTTGGCTTGCTCCAGTACAAAAGGAGGACAGCGTCAGGTGAATGGGGGTATGTCAGGCGGACGACTTTCACATTCACTGGGACTGTTGGGTGGCATCCTAACTGGTCTCCTGCTGTCACTATGCTGTGGAGCCAGAGTGAGCCTCTTAAAATCACTTATTGACACTTATTTCAACAAAAGCAAATTCCCGTTACATTGGGTAAAATCACATTCTTTACTGTGGACATCAGAGCAAGGTCTGCTTGACCTGTGTCTTCAAATGCATTATCTATCTCCTGCCTGTTTCCTCTTTGTCTGCTCAACTTCAGCCATAGTGGTCTCTTTTTGGATCCTGGACCAAGATAATTTTTTTCCTGCACCTGCAATGGCCCCTGTCATAATTAGCTTCTTGTCCTTTAGGTCTCAATGTAAATCAGCTCCCTAAAGAGGTTTACCCTGATCACCATTTTAAAAGTAGGACCTCTTACTATTTTAAATCTCACGAGCCAGTGGTTTTTTTCCTCCTGAATATTATAATTAGTAATGATCTCAACAGATGATTATCTTATTGGTTAAATTGTACAGTGCTTCTCTATTTCACTAGACTAGAAGCTCCAAGTTGGAAGAAATCTTATTTGTCTTGTTATTGCCTAAGAGCCAAATCTTAGTTTGAATCCCATTACTGTCAACCCCCTGTACTGCAGTTGCTAGGTGTGTACCCAATCTTGGGGCAAGTTATGTAACCTCCCCGTGCTTTAATTTCCTCATTGGTAAAATGGGGTGTATTAGAACCTGGCCTGGTCTGTAGTAAGCTCTCAATTAATGTTTGCTGAAAAAAAAATAGAATTAAAGAAAAAGAAGGAACAACAAGAAAAAAAAAAAAACCCAGAAAAGTATTCATTGTAAAGTAGTTTAAATATAGGTAAGAGAAGAGTCAGTTTCAGTAAAAAAGGCATTTATGTTACAAAACTGCTCCAAATCCCAGACATAAAACTAGAGGAATTTAGGAGGAGAACGAACACCAGCGTTGAGTCACATCACGGCTGACGTGTAATAGAGGCATTATCTATTTTCAAGCATATTTGAATAACACAGTCATGTGGCTCTTTCATTTGTTTATTCATGTATCCACTCAGAAAATGTTTCTTGATTCCCTTTCGTGTGCTGGATACTGTGCAGCCATTAAATGAATATACTTCTTGTCCTGGAGAAGTTGATTGTCTATCTGAAAAGAAAGAGAAACTGACAGTATAGGATGAAAGCTGGAATAGATGTCTGAACAAAGGGCTGTTAGAATAGAGGGTGGAGGGATTAGTCCTGCTCTCTATAAGGACTACCCATGAATCTTGATTTCTATTAACAGCATGTATGGTGAATACTGTTGCTTTGCCTGGATTTCCACTTCCAGATTCCTCCCATGGGAGTGTGGGCTGCTGAAAACTCAGACCAGTGTCCTTGTCTGGGGACTGACTGTGGCTTCATCCTAGTTTCCACAGTTACCTTGCAGCCTGGGGCAGCCCACATAATGATGGATGTTACAAGGCTGGGCTCCCTCTCCTCACTTTGGGCCAGCTTTGAAGGATCATTCATTCTAACTCCAGTTTGCAGTACAAGCAGCTCAGCTGCCTGGGTCATATAACCTGGCAGCCTTTATGATATGTGAAGTATTTGCCACGAGAAAAGGTGCTGTGTAGAGTTTATTGTAAGCTATACTAAGACACTTATAAAAGAGCTTTGGAGCAAGGTTCTGTCATCTACAGCAGAGAACTACACACTATTTGAAAAGCATCATCTGATCATAGGACACCAAGTGATTCTGTGACCACAGCTGTCAGACCCACCCACTCGAAAGTTTGGGCAGGCCCAGGACAAATCCATCATGGAAGGGTAGTAGGATCAGGCTTGAGTAGGCCCGGAAGGCAGAAGTAAGTTGCACAGCATGTGGCCCGGATTCCATGTCGACCACCACTCTTGTATTGGCCTGCCCTTCAGCTCACGCCTATTGCCACCTGGAATCCCTTAGGACCAGCTGATAGAGGAGGACAAGTATCGAGCTTGGTTCATAGAGGGGTTAACTCAGTAGGTAGATGCAGGCCTAAACTAGAATGCTACTACATCCTCAGCCCCACGCAGGGGTGTTTATCAAAACAGTGGTGGGGGAAGGCCTTCCAATGGACAGAACTTCAGAAAGTTCTGGTCATCCACTTTGTGTGGAAAAAGAAAGGGCCCAAGGTAAGAATATACATATTCATGTGAAGTGCCAAATAGCTTAAACTGGTTGATCAGGTACTGGAAGTAGAAAGATTGGAAGATTAGGGATAAGGAGATTTGGGGCAGAAGTGTGGATGGACCTATGAAAGTGGCACGAAGGGTGGAGGGTTCCATATGATGTGTTAACACCCACAGAGGAACTCCACCTTAACGGAAGCATTGAACAACCAAGTAGACAAGATGACTTAACCGGTTAACAGCAGACAGCCTCTGTCATCAGACACTCTAGTGCTGACGATTGGAGCTCATTATTAAAGTAGTCACTGTGGCAGGTGAGGAGGTCATTCATGGGCCCAGCACCCAAAGCCGATTTAGTTACTACTGCTGCTAAATGTCCAAACTGATAACAGAAGAAACCAGTGCTCAGTTATCAATATGGTACCATTTTCTGAGGACAGCAACCAGCCACCTGGTGGCAAGATAACTACTTTGGAAAGGGCAGTGTTTCACCTTGGCTGGAATTGACACAAGTTGTGGATATAGGTTGCCTTTCCCACCCATGAAGTGGTAGAATTTCTCTCTTTTATTGTCTTTGCTGTCATCTAATAATTGAATGTGTCTAAGTCAAATGAGGTGGGTAAGATTCCATCATAAGCATTAGTATTGTACTTGTCAAATAGTAAGCACTTAGTAAATGTTAGCTACACTAATAATTTCTGCATCACAGGTAACTGACAAAATGGTACTCTGATATGAAATATCATATCAGAAGTAGGTATAGTTGATGGACTCTATCTGTCTTTCCTCTGGGGTGGCTGTTTAATAAATTTCTGTGTGAGATTTTCAAACAGACAATAACATAGCTTTAACGGTGAAGTTGATGGTTTAAAATTGCCCAATATATTTTCGACAAGGAAACGGAGTGCTCATGCATGAAGAGAAACCCCAGGTATGGGTCCAATTTTTCTTTATTTTGGTCCTACTGAAGTGTGACCCCAGGTATGGATCTAGTTTTCTTTCTTTGGTCCTACTAAAATGCTACTGATTGTTTGGAGCCTAGACATGATTGATCCAAATGGTGAATGATATAAAGATAAAATTTTATAAAGGGGACTTATGATTGTAAAATTAATTTAAATTCTTCAGGATCCACAAATTCTTATTCAGAGCCCAAACTATTTGGAAAATATATGAATCCATCAGTGAAAATTTGCAGAATGTTTTCTTTGTTTGTTTAGCTTGGAATACATTTGGAGAGCTGCTGTGAAGAACTTTAACAAGGAGGGTGGTGACCAAAAGACTATCAGTGACGTTAGGGGGTTGACCCGGAATTTCTATCTGTGCATTTGTTGGGCTGACTTTTAGCTTTTGTCTCATGGAATGAAGAAAATTGATCATGTCTAAGAATATGTAAAGCTAGATCGATGCCTTGCCAGCTATGATGAAAGCACTCTGTACTTGAGGGTTGTAAGAAATAATTTTTCTCCTATTATTTTAATAGCACCCTGTTCTCTATTTTCTCCCTTTCCTTCACCTCAAGCTAATCTTTGCTGTTGCTGCTGTTGTTGCCAGAATCAGCACTTGTGTTGGACTGTTGCCTTTAATCCATCCTGCAGGATCAGGGGATGTGAGGGTTGGAAGAGAGCATCTTGGCCAGCATTCCTAATTTTGAAGTTAAGGAAATTGAGGTCCAAGGAGGTTAGATGGTGGCTCAAATCCTGTGGGTGAACTAGTAAAAGAGCCAGGATTCGAAGTAGGACTCTGGTCTCATCTTGTTCTATACTTTCGGTTGCATCAGTGAAACAAACCTCTGAAGTATAATACCTAGCTACTATTCCCACTATCCTAGAAGAAGAAAACAAAAAGTAGCAGAGACTAACTGCGAGGAAAAGGTGGCTGCAGAACTTCAACCTCATGTGTCACGTCCCTGCTATTTTCATACTTCCACACGACTTCATGGTCAATGAGCAGAAGCTTCATTTTGGGGGGTGCAAGCCACAGGGCCATCTCAGAGCGATGGTCTGTTGGCACATCCTAGTTAGGCTTTCTCATGAATGAGTCCCCCTCAGAGCTGCCTTGTCCTTTCCACCATGTGAAAACACAATGCGAAGGTGCTGTCTCATCCATGAACGAGGAAGCAGGCCCTCACCAGACACTGGATCTCCTAGAACTTGATCTTGAACTTCTCGGCCTCCAGAATGGAGAGAAATAAATTTCTGTTGTTTATACATCACCCAGTTTACGGTATTTCATTATAGCAGTCCAAATGGACAAAGATGGCTGGCATGTCCTAAGTAAGATCCCTTGCTAAGAACCAATATAACATTGTTAATAACCATGGTTGATATTTTTGGAGTACTGATTTTGAGCCAGCTGTGTATGAATTATACTCTTTAAGCCTTTCTGATAGCCTTATGAAGTAAGAAACTTAGCCACAGGGAGGTGAATTAACTGCCCAAAGTCACCCAAACGGTAAATAATAGAATGTGAATTCCACCTTGTTGTCACTGGTGTTTTACAAGTGTTTGTCATTGCTCTTTTTACCCAATCAGGAGCTGAGGGGGACCTGGAGAGTAAGCACACCCTGGCCACACATTCCCTGTGTAACAGTGGCCACACCAAAGATAATCATTAACATATGCCCCAAAATGCAGTGTGGCATTAAGGGGACACCTTACCTGCTTTGCTCTCTCTTGCTTTCTTTCTTATTTTTGACAAAGAAAACACACACTTTTGAAAACAATTAAAGGCAGTGTGCAATACTTGATTCACTTATAAAAAGTGATTCACTTGATAAAGTAAAAGCAAAAGGAAACAGAAAAACCATAGCTTTTAAGATGTTACTAAGACCACCAGTCAAATTTAAATGTGGGTTGTACACTAGATACAACCACTATATCTATGTTAATTTTCCTGAGTGTATTAATTGCATTGTGGTCATGCCTCAGATCTTAGGAGTTAGAAGAACTTAGAACTGAAGATCCATGATACCAAAAGCAGCCAGGTGCTATCAATGGTGAATCTAGCTGAAGGGTAGACAGGAGTTTATAGTGTTATTCTTTCAGTTTTTCTGTACGATTGAATTTTTTCATAATAAAAGTAGAAAAATATCACTGTATACTTACCACAAAAGTGACACAATTTTTATTTTTTACTTTTTTAAAAATATACTTTATATTTTAGAGCAGTTTTAGGTTCATAGCAAAAATAGAGCTCACACTATAGAGATTTCCCATAAGATCCCTGCCCCTACACATGCACAGTTTCCTCTATTATCGTCATCTCCCACCAGAGTGACACATTTGTTACAACTGATGAGCCTACAGTGACACATCATCATTACCCAAAGTCCATATTACATTAGACTTCATTCTTGGTGTTATACATTGAATATATTAAGACAAAAGTATAATGACATGTATCCACCATTACAGTATCATACAGGATAGTTTCACTGCCTAAAAGTCCCATGTGCTCTGCCCATTCATCTCTCCCTCCCCCAAAACCCCTGGCAACCACTGATCTTTTTACTGTCTCCATAGTTTTATCTTTTCCAGAATGTCATAGAGTTGGAATCATACAGTATGCTGCCTTTACAGATTGGCTTCTTTCACTGAGTAATATGCATTTTTTTCTCCATGTCTTTTCATAGCTTGATAGCTCATTTCTTTTTAGCACTGAATAATATTCCACAGTCTGGATATACCACAGTTTATTTATCCACTCACCTACTGAAGGACATCTTGGTTGCTTGCAAGTTTTGGAAACTATGAATAAAGCTACTATAAACATCGATGTGCAGGTTTTTGGGTGGACATAAGTTTTCAATTCCTTTGAGTAAATACCAAAGAAAGTAATACAATGTATTGTGCAAAATTCAGCCTCTTCACTAAGGAAAATGAAGACTATAAACATATAATCCTGCCACCTAGAGCATTGTTTCTCAAACTTCACGACTGCTCTTCATAGCTACAAATAGATATTATTATACATTGAGACCCTGTATTATATACATTATGTATATGTGATTCAAACAAAAGTTTCACAAAACTATACCTAACTTTACTATGTGCACTGCTTCTTATATTTCCGTTCCATCCCGTTCTCTTCCTTTTAGATCTACACTCCCTAGTTTAGAGCTATTTGCCCCCAGGGATCCAATTTGGTGTTTTCCAGAGTTTGAAACACACATTGGGAAGTAGGAAGTTGAAAGCTGTGCCGGGGTGTTCCTGATTTCCTAGAGCCCTGATGCTGCTCAGAGCCACACAATGCCCTCGAAATATCCAGCATCATAAGATGAGGCATAACGCTAAGATTACATAAATGCTACATGGCAAATATGGGGAAGAGGACTAATTTTGGCTCTAAACATCTAACAGTAGCCCAGGCAGAGAGGAGCTTAACTTTTTTGTTTGTTTAAAGAAAAATAGCTCAGCATCTTAAACTCCTCTCACTGTGGGAGGTATCCCATTTTATTATAATTCCTTGCCTTTCCTGCTAATGTGTGGGTTTGGGGAGTTCTTTTCTCCTTCTCTATATTCTTTAAACTTAGCACAGAGTCAATATATGTATTTGTTAAGTTAATGAATGAACACACGAGTCTTGGGTGTGGTGACATACAGCCAGCAATATACAAAGAAACACAGGCCCTCGGGAGCTTGCAGAGCACCACTCGGTAGAGCAAAGGAAAGAGAAGTGTAAATTAAGAATCCCCAGACAGAAGACCCTTAAGCAAGTGCTGCTCAGTTCTCCATTCCATTCGTGGGCCCCCTTTTGTGTCTGCTCAATGGTAACATTTTGGTGGACAGCAAATTTTCAAAACAAACACCGGCTACAGCCTGGTGTTCTCTCTCATGATCCTAGCTCTGCTCACAGACTCTGGACTTTACATAGACATGATGAGAAGTGGTTGATGTTGTGGAATAAACTGGTGGTTAACTGCTGGTTTAAGCAACAACACACATGCACACACACAAATGCAGTCAGCAGAAGAAACTACAAACCTGCAATCTATTTGTCTCCTTCAGAGGACTTTGAGGCTTTCCAGTTATGGTGGCCTTCAGATATTTCTGTTCCATCTCGTTAACTTTCTTTTAGATCTACACTCCCCAATTTAGAGCTATTTGCTCCCAGGGATCCAATTTGGTGGGTGGATCCTCTTGGCCAAAACCAATTGTGAACCTGGACAAAAATCATGATAAAAGCTATTTCAGGACTCTGAAAATCGACCATAGGCAGAAAAGAAATTGAAAAGAATTTATTTTTAATAGCTTTATTGAGATGTAATTTATATACTATGAAGTTTACTTGTTTAAAGCAAATGATTTAATGATTTTTTTGTGAGTGTTCATGGAGTTGTGCAACAGGAGTGCTTATTTTTGAAAACCTGTACACTTGGGGTAAAGATGTTTGGCCTTCTTGTCTGGAGCTACTTTCTCCCCCTTCCATACCCCCATTTGGGGCTGACCTTGAACACCCACAGCTTTGCTGAAAGAGGGGCCCATGGGACTCAGGTCAGGGCTGGACACCTGTACTGTACCAGTAAAAAGCCACAGACTTGGTAAAGAGATGAGGAATCAACACAATTATTTTATGAGCCAAAAAGAAAGAAAAAAAGTACCGCTAATTATATTTGACCTTGATTGTACAATGCATTCCAATACCAGAGATGTTAAAGTGTGGGTCTTAGAATGGATGAAATATGATATGAGAAGGAGCAAATGGGAACATGCAAGGTGCATGTCAATAAGGATGACTTTGAGTTACGTGTGGGACAGAAAAATGTAGATGTCCAGTAAGCGGTTTGAAGCTCAGGAGAAAACCCTGGAGTATGGACACAGATGTAGGTGTGTTGGCCTACAGGTGGTGTTCAGAACCATGGGAAAAGAAGCTATGGCCCAGGAGGGTGTGGAGAGCAGGGTCTTTCATCTGAGGCACTATTGATCATTCTGTGTTGTCAGGGGCTGTCCTGTGCATTGTAGAATGTTTAGCAGCATCCTGGCCTACACCCCTAGATTCCACTACCTGCTCCCCACCCACTGTGACAATCAAAATGTCTGTAGACGTTGCTGAATGTCCTGCATCTTACTTCCTACCCGATGTGAGGGAGGCGAGAAGAAGGAGAGGAAGGACCCAGGGGACACTAGTGTTTAAGACATATTTAATAATGAATATACACAGGGACTGAAAAGGAACTTGATATTGCTTAAAGAATGGTGTGCCTAGGTGTTATTTTTACCCTCTGTTCATTTTACATGGCATGAGCTCTTTGGGTTTACAGACGATGAGCAGGCAGTGCTGAATTTTAGTCAGTAGTATGGGCTCTGCAGCCAGACCTCCAGGTGTCATATCCCAAGCTTGACTTCTCCCTGGCTGCATGAACTTGACCTTTCCCCATGTAATAGCCTTGACCTCTCCCTAGCTCATGGCCTTGACCTCTCCCCAGCTCATGACCTTGACATCTCCCAGCTCATGGCCTGGACCTCTTGCTAGCTTGTGGCCTTGGCCTCTCCCTGGCTGCATGGCCTTGACCTTTACATAGTTCATGACCTTGACCTCTTCCCAGCTCATAGCCTTGACCTCTCCCTGGCTACATGAACTTGACCTCTTTCCATCTAATGGCCTTGACCTGTCCCCAGCTAATCGCCTTGACCTCTCTGTAGCTCATGACCTAGATCTTTCCTTGGCCCAGGACCTTGACCTCTCCCCCTGGCTCATGGTCTTGACCCTCCCTGGATGCATGATCCATGCATCAGATTCTCCTTTCTTCTTTTTTCCTCCTTTCCTCTCTCCCACTCTCTCTCCCTAACCCTTTCCTTTCACAAGTATTTATTGAAAGCCAAGCCAATTTGGAAGGAGAAACAATTAAAATGATGATACAAAGGAATGTATTAAGAATTGTTATAAATTCTGTGAAAGAAAATTGCTTGGGGTGGCATTGGAAATCTAAGTTAAGCCCCTACCCCACAAAGAACCTATAATCAAATGACATCACTACCCCTCAGGGATGACTTTGGGGAACCAAAACTCTCATGGCTCCTCTGTCAGTGAATTCCAGAGTAGGCATTTTGTGGGTAAGAGGGAAGCTTTGGAGATGGATTGCCCTACTTACCAGCTTTGTGACCTTGGCTAAGCTCCTCAGTCTTATCTATTAAACTGGGATAATGTCATCCACCTAATAGAATTGTTGAGAGGAACAAATAAGATAATTCAAGAGAAGTGCTTACACCAGTGCCTAGAGTGTAGTCAGTGCCCAGTAAGTGCTGTGGCAACTGGGCAAGTCTTAGGCTACATGGCCAAGGAGTAGAGTTGGGAATAGGTGGCAGGTAGGGGACAACTGAAACCATGGGTATGGGATTGTATTTCTCAGCAGAACCCACATGAGAGACTCCTCGTAGACACTGAGCCAGGACAGAATGTCCAGAGGCAGGAGAGTGAGATGGACCAAGAACCAAGGGAGAACTCATTGCAACAGACGCAGGCCATACTGGGCTGTGTCAAGTGCAGCAATAGCATGCACAGGGCTTGGTCCTTGGCAGGAGGCGAGAACAGATGTCAGCCCACAGCGTCCAGCAGTGAGGCAGTGGAGACAGGGAGGGTAGAGGACTTCTGGAAGCATATCTGGGGAAGGAAATAAACAGGTCAGTGGCTTAAGGGCACAATGGCAATAGGGACAGAGAAAGGCGGCCATGTTTCAGATAGATTTAGCAGAGGGTCTGGGGAATTTGGAAACAAATAGGTCCCCATCAACCTGGTTTTGGTGGCATTGCTGTAGCAGGATTGCTGGCTGGGGGAGGAGAGGGAGCAGGGTAGCAGTTGTTACATTGACTCACCATGGAGACCACTTTAAATACAGAAAGACATGAAGACAGGGGGAGCGGCCAGTCTGGGAGAAACCTGGGGGGCCAAAAGGGCCAGCAGCCTTAAAGAGCAGGAGAACGGAGGGGCTTTAGAGAGCTGGAAGGCTGGAGGTTGTGTCTCAACACAGGAGGGTGGGCTGGAAGGGAACAAAGACTCAACCAGTCCTGTGCTCCCACTCCTAGCACGATGGCCACACACACTAGGTGTTTAATAAGTGTTGGTGGTGGGATGAAGAAACCATAGATAACATTGGTCTCATTATGCCCCTTTTGCAGATGACCAGAGACCGCTAGCGTTTGCTTAAGGTCACACAGCTAGAAAGTGGTAGGGCAGAGACTCAAACTCAGGTCTCGAGGGTCCTGGCCCAGGGCTCTTTCCTTTCGGCAGAGTTACTCTCTCAGAATTTGCCATCTGGCCACCTTAACTCAGAGCCAACTACTCACCCTCTCCACAGAGTTATGGGGAGGCAAGAGGGCACCATGAGAAGGGAGTTCTTAGTTCAAATCCTACTTTTCCACTTGCAAGCTCTGTGGTGGGCAAATATTTTACCTCTTCATCATCTCCTCTGTCAGATGGGAATGGTCCAGCCTTTACACAGCTGTATCTGAGACAGCCAGCTAGGACGGCTCCAGGAGGGCAGGGACTTCTGTCCGCTCGGTCTGCCGCTCTGTCCCCAGCACCAGTGCCTAGAACAGCGCCTGATCATCCTTGCTGAGTGAACCGAAGCAACCGCGCCGCGCACTCAGGCTGTTGTTCCCCAATGTGACCACGAGATGGCAGCAAAGGAAAGCGCGTGCCCGTGACAAGCGTGTCGCAGTCCCGAGGGTCCCCGCCGACTCCGGATTTCCTGCGTCAGGAAATGGAGGGCTTCCACTGCCCCCCTGAGCTTCGGGCCTGTGCGGAGCCCGATTACCGATCCTCTTTCTAGTGCTGCCCAGGTGTGAAGGGGCCGCACGGTCCAGGAGGTGCTCTCGGGCCTCCATCCGGTGGAGCTGTGTAAACTCCCACAAGGAAGAGCCCCTGGTCTTTGTCTTAAATCGCCCCCCGGGGGCGCCGGGTGAGGATGAGGAGTCAGGGTGGGGTGTGGGTTAGACGCCTGGATCGGGAATGTCTAACGGCACCATCACGAGTCTGAACAGCAGTTGATTAGGGGAATCTTTATCGTCTCATTTCGAGACAGGTGTTATCACGGCCAGGGCCTTCAGGTGTCAGCTCAAATACCTCCTCCCCAGGGATGAATTCCCTGTGTCAAGTAGCCCCCGCGTTCCTCCATACTTCTTCGAAGCGCTTAACCATTATCAGAAGTCATTTTATTTCTTTAATTTGTAAATTGCTTTTGTGCGTTGGTGGTCTTCTGGTCACTAGGGTGTGTGGCACAGTGTCAATCGTGGCTCTTCAAGTACTCCAGGGGTGGAACCAGGCCCCGCATACAGGCACGTGCTCGGATGAGAACGGATAAATGTCGAGTGCACTGTCCCCACTTCCTAGTCATCCTCACTGGGGACAGCCTGAACTGTAGGTCGCATGGATCACACATTTATTTAGGGACTTATGTGTTAGTTGTTCTGCTCCCCAGGGGTCTGCCAGCTCAGTGAGGGCAAGGACCATGCCTGGCTTGTTTGGCACCCTCTCCCTGGTCTCTTGCAGGGTGCCTGGCACCTGAGGTGATCACAGGGGTTTGGGAGACCAGGGGCAGAGAGCTAAGGCACACATGTGTGAGGGACGGAGCTGGCACGAGGCCTGCCCTGCTCTTTCTATCCAGTGTTCTTCCCCCACCCCCTGGCAGGATGCTAGGCCCTGCCCACCCACCTTCCTGGGAACCTTATTTCTGCACATGCCTGTTCTCATCCTGTCGGGAGCTGAGCGCGCTGGGTCTGGTTAGTTGTGGCTCCGTACACACTGAATTGACATAACAGCCTGATGAAGGAGCTCTTGCTAGGCCCAGTCTACTTGGGAAAGCGAAGCTCAGAGAGATGACGTACCTGTCCCAGGCATTGCAGCTTAGCAAAGGTGGAGCCAGCTTTTGAACCTGGAACTCTACTGCCTCTCTGCAGGCAGATGTGACCTGACTTGAGGAGATAAACAGAATTCTGACTCCTGGGGAATCTCTATTTCCTTGTTTCCTTTTCTCCTGTCTCTTCACCTCCTCTCAATCCTATTGTCTGCAATTCTGGCCTCCAAAGATGATTCAAATCGTCTTGTCTCGCAGGCATTTTCATCACAATCCCTGCACTCCCTGTAATTGGTAGTTGTGTGTGTGCTTGAAATAGCCTCCCTCTCCTCTCTGCCCTTCTCTGTCTCCTTTTTTTATGCTCTGCAGAAGTGTCTCCCCGTGCCAGCTCCCAGCCTCCCTCAGGACTCCATTCTGCTTCAGAAAGGCAAGAGCTTCCCCCCAGGCTTTGCTGTTTTCCTGCTGGGCCTCCTCCCTCCGCCCCCTCCAGGAGCTCGGCCTGGGTGGCCGTCCCCCGCCTGTCTCCCTGCACTGTGGATTGGAGGCTAATGGCATTTCCTCAGAAGGCTTTGGAGACTGGCCAGGTGGACCCCATGCTGCTCTGGGCAGCTCCTCTGCCCAGCACTCACTGTAACAAACAAAGAAAAGAAATTAAAATGATTCCAGCCAAGGGTGAAGGTAATGAGCAGGAGAAAGGCTGTAATCTGAGACTGAGGCTTGAGCTAAATGGGGCTGTGGGATCTTTAAACAGCCGAGGAAATCAACCCCCTGAGCAAAGCGAAGGCTCACAGTCCTTGGAAATCCAAGATTTTATCTAAAGGGGCTCTGCTCGCTCTTAGGTCTGAGGGAGAGGACAGACTGGGGGCTTCCATGGCGCCAGGGCTAGGTGTGGTTATCCACGCTCTCCTCACAGCTGTCCGCACCCTGTTGCCCAGGACTCCCCTTTGGAAGACTTTTTGGATTGTTTGTCCTGTCTCCAGTTGGCACCCGGAGCCATGGAGCCCTCCTGGCCCTCCTCCTCGGCCTCTTCTAGCTCTTTCTCCACAAGGAAAAGGGGTCAGTGTTCAGGATGTCTACTGGGCAATGATTTGCCAGTTGGCAGGTTGCTGCCGACAACGCAGGAACCCATTCTCTGCTCTCTTCTTACACTTTCTATTCCTCTCTGTGGGGCAGGATCAGTAAACTGAGTCAGGACTCCCCCTCCTCCCTTCCAGCTTGAGACCTGTCCATCTCTTTCTTCTTGTCGCTCTGCACTGCTCTGCTGGTTTCAAGGTTTCCATTTTATGGAGATTCAGGAGGCTCCACTTAGGTCAAAGCTTATTTCCTAACTCAACTTTTACTAGTGGACAATCCACTGGGGGCTACTGGCTGCTGGTCTGGCTGCTGAGAAAGCAGCACTTTGATTCCACTTCTGCTATTGTTTCTGCGTGTGCATGTGTGTGTGTGTGTGTGTGTGTGTGTGGACAAAGACTCTCTCCTTGACCAGACCTTAGTTAGGCTTCTTTTGACCCTCTCCTCATCTAGGCCTCAACTTGGGCCTCCTGTGTCCATCCTGTCCTCGCTGGGCCTGTGCAGCTCACTTTTAGCAAGAATCCTGCTAAGTCTTCCCTGCCCCCTTGATACTGGATCACCCTTGACGTCTGATCAAGTTCCTCATCCCCATCTTGGACGTGTAAGTTCTTGGCCCACTTTTAGTGCGAAGCCTGTTAGGTCAGTTCAGCAAGAATCCCCAGCTCTTGATGTCACCTCTTAGTAATTTTCCATCCACTGATGCGCATCTGCTCCTCGGCTGTATTTGCAGTTGGACTTCGTCACGTGGCCCCACAGCCCGCTGCAGCGCAGGCTGGGAATGCAATCTCCATTCTTGGGGCCTTTTCCACCCTGGAAAGGGGGGAAATGGGAACCAGGGAGCAATGCGCAGTCTCCACCACAAGTGGGTGGTGTTTTGTGTTTTTCCTAAGAAGAGTGCTTTTGTGGATACGGAGATAGCATTTCCCATCATTACTTTATGGAGGAATTGGTTCATTTTTACCCAAAGAGAGGGATATGGTCAAATGCAAGGATCTTGTCTTTATTTCAAGAGAAGAAATACCGCTTCCTCCAGAAGATGGCAGTAGAGTAAGGGTTGAGCCCGCTCCCTGCGGCTTGCGGGAACGCGGCGCTCCGGGCGGGTCTCTGTTCCTGCAGCGGCACCTGCGCCCCGCACGTCGGCGATGGGCTGCACAGCGAGAAAGAGAAGCCGTAAGAAGTTTTTGCCAGTGATGCTGGGGAAAGCAGGGCAAGGAAGGCCCTTGTAGAAATGATAAAAAACACTGTAGGTGGAGGAAAAAAGAGGGTGGGGAGGAGGAGGAGAAGGAGGAAGACCAGGGCGGAGGCGGGGTGGTCGGAAGTGGAGTTAGTGTCCCTTCTTGGCGGGCTCTAAAATGGTCAGGTTGGTACGTAGCGAGGGCCGTCTTTGTTCCTCACTCCTGCCCTCCTTACAGGACAAGCACGGCGGGCGCAAGCACTCTCTTAAGTAGGAGCTTTGCCACTTGAGGAAGTAAGTTCAAGGCGGGGACCTCCTGGGACGTCCTTTTAGCTGCTAAACCAAGCTGTGCTTTCCAGCTTTCATCGGTAATAAAGCTAAAAGCTTAATCTGTATTTGCTCAGTGTGTCTTATTTCTCAGTTTCTAACACATCAGGGAAAGATGGGATAGGGGGTGGTGATGGTTATTTTGGGTCACCGCCAAACTCTAACACTATCCCCAATTTTGTTTAGGAAAAAAGTCTTCTACTGGATAAAACTGGGTAGAGAAAAGAGAGTCTTTATGTGGATATTACCTGCTGTCGGGATTGGGGACAGAGACTGTGCCCGCACAGTTTAAGCACTATCTGTCCATGTCTGTATCTACATTATCTCTGCATCTCTCTGGCTACATCTCCGTCTCTCTATCAAATCTTACTAATTCTCACAACTCTATGAAGCAGATACTATCATTTTCCTAGACACAGATGCAAAGAAAGTTTAGGCAAATTGCCCAAGGTTACAAAGCTAGAAAGTGGATTCCAATCCAGTTCACCTGGCTCCACAGCTCAACACACTTAGCCACGACATGATGCAGACTTGTTGGAATCCTGGCAGGTAGGCTTGAAACCAGATAGGTATTAGGATAGCAGGAGAAGCCAGTTTCCTCACTGTAGATCCTCATCAGGGATGACTCTGTGTGTGTGTGTGTGTGTGTGTGTGTGTAGTTGTGGTGGTAAAGGAGGGTCAGGAGCAGTAGGAGGAAGGAGAAAGGGAAAAGGTGATTGGAGAACCAGGAAGATGTGCCTCCCCGGAGCTAAGATTCAAGGAGTTGTTCTTACCCTGGCCAGGACAGCAGCAAGCTTGAGGAAGAGAAGATGACCTTCTTTACAGAGGACTGGACTTAAGGGCTCATGGGGCAGCCAGGTGGGGTTGCCTTGGAGCCAGTTAGACTTTTGGTTTTCCAGTTCAGGAGAGAGGTCCAGGCTTAACACTCAGATTTGAGAACCCTAAGCAGAGGTGGTGTTTGATGTCATGGGAAGAAGTGTGATTGAGCAGGGGGTGCATAGAGGGAAAAGCCAAGGATGGAGGAGTCAGGAAAATGCACTGAGAAGTTTGAGGTCAAAGGGGTGTGAGTAACCCCAGCATTGTGTGATGGGCATTTTTCGCAGGGAGGTGAGCCTTCCATGAAGGAAGCTCAAGCATTTGACTGTATTTCCAGCTTAGATCTTCCCTGGATTCCTGACTCACATCCAGATGTACGATAGGCATCTCAAGCTTACTTGTCCAAAAGCAAACTTCTGATCTTCCCCTAAGCCTGCCCTTCTGTTGTCTTCAAGATCTCAGTATATGGCCCTCCATCCTTCTAGTTCCTCAGGCCTCCAACCTTGGAATCATCCTGGTTTCTTCTCTGCATATCTTGCATGCAATCCATCCTCAAATACTGTGAGCTCAGTGTTTATATACCCAGAATCTGACTGCTTCTTGTCACGCCCTGTGGCTACCAGCCCAGTCCAAGCTCATCCACCTCTCTCCAGGCTATTGCATCCGCCTCTCAGCTCATCTCTCTGCTTCCATCCTTGCCCTGTTGCTGGATCGCAATGTGGCAGACAGGTGGTTGCTGCAAAAATACAAGTACAAACATGTGGCTCCTCTGCCCAAAACCCTTGAGTGGTTGCCCATCTCATTCAGAGGAAAACCCTGAGTAACAGAAGTGCAAAGCAGGAGCCAGGTCCCTACTGAGGGGACAGCCAAGGGCTGGAGGGTGCAGTGCGGTGAGCCAGTCTGTTCATCTAGCTGCTGAGGGATTTGTTTCAAATCTCAGTATTTGTTCTAAATCTCAGTATTTGTAGGTCCCACTACCTATTAAGCCTTTGCTAAAAACAATTTAACAATCCCAAGGACAGGTCATGCAAACAAAGGGAGATTCATTACTTTCAACCAAGAAGACATTTATTTCGGCAGGAACTTGATAGCGACAAGGGAGACAAATCTCAGCTTGAGGTGCCTTCCGAGAACAGTCACAGTCTCTCTTGCTATGTTCGCACGCTCACCAGAGGCCGTCTGTCCTGCAGCCTCCAAGTTCTGCTGGGGCTCGGGGCACTTCCCTCAGAGGCTGGTGCCCAAGGGAAGGCATTCCAAGGGTCCATAACTTGGGCGACTTCAACAGTTTCTTTGTTTGGTCATTTCTGCAGGACGATAAGCTGTTGCTCAAAAGGACTGTAGATCTAGTCATGTTACACAACTGCCCCTCCAGTTGCTAGCAATCTCCATCTTCTGATGATGGCATAGGCAGATAATAGTAGGACTGCAGTTGTTAGGAAACGTCTGAGGTTGGCTGCTGCCATTGGCAGCAGTCATTGGTTTTACAAATGGGTCTAGGAGGGAAGGAATTAAGACAACCGAGAAGAAAAGTTTTCCAAGGAACAATATATCTCTCTTTTTCTTCCAGTGCTGAAATGTGTCTTTGGATTGGGAACCAGGGTCACTTTCCTGGTTATAGAGGAAGCATGAGTATGCTGTGCTAGAATAGTCCTTTTGAATGGCAGATGCCCAGTGTGTGTGCAAGCGTGTGTGTGTGTGTGTGTGTGTGTGTGTGTATTGGGGGCTGCAGTGATGCTAAACCTTTGACACAGCCTTGTAGAATTCCAGTGAGGTGGGTAGGGTGAGGACCTTGAGGAGTATGGTGAGGATTTAGAGTGGATCGCTTTACTGGGATGTCTCTAAAAATCCTCTGTGCAAGGAGAGGTATGTCCCTAATGCAACAGCTTGTGAGTTTCCAGTTCCTCAGACAATGAAAGGAGTTAAGATGTAATACAATGAGTTGAAAACGTTATCATACTTTCAGCTAAGATCAGCATTTTTCCCCTTGGAGGGAACTGTTTTTGTTTGGGAAAAGACCTAGTTAAGTATTACCTTGAAGTTGAAGATGAGGTATTGGCTGGAACTCAAGACAACAAACAAACAAACCATGGCCTAAAGCGCTGGCTCCTGGCCACCTCTGTGACCTCATCTTGCACCAGGCTCACCTTCCTTAGCTCTACCCAGCCACAGGACATGCATGGCCCGACCACAGGGCCTTTGGACCTACTGTCTGCCCGCCTGGAAGGCTCTTCTGTAAGACATCTGCTGGCTCACTTCCTTTATTCCTTTAAGACTTGGCTTAAATGTCACCTCTCTGGAGAACTTCCCTAACCAGCCTCAAGAAAATAACACAGCCCTGGTGTACAGGAGGTACCTGTGGAATAGAGTAGGTACTCAGTAGTTGTTTGTTGAGTGAATGCAGGAAAGTTTAAGCTGCTTTGCATGAGAAAATGGGAGGAATGCTCTTGGAAAGCAGTGGGGAGAAGGGTGAGAGGGAGCCAGGAAGGGAGAGTTGGAGCAGAAAGACACCGAGGGGAGGCTGGGGAGCCTGGAGGTGCACGGGCAGGAGTGGCCAGATGACACTTTAAGAAGGGAGGTCCCTTCATTTAACTTGAAGGTATTTGTTACTTCAGTGTTAACTACTCCTTTGTTTCCGCTCTTTAAATTTTCAGGAAAACCTATTGTATGCATGAAGGCTTTGTGCTTTGTGCAAGTGGGGTGTGTGTGTGTAAATGTAAGAGAATGAGTGTGGGAGTATGTGTGAAGGTGTGTGTGGGTACATGTGTGAGCATGTGAGAGTGTGTATGAGTGTAAGAGTGTGTGAGAGCATGAGGGAGTGCATGTGTGTGTGAGTATGTGAGCCTATGTGAGCCTATGTGTACACACGTTGAGAAGAGTCTCGGGTGCGTGGATTGGAGTTGGGAACCAGCAGCAGGGGTGGGGGCCACCATGAAGGGCCCGGGGTTGGCAGGTCCCCCACTGCTTCCAGGGGGATTTGAGCTGATCTCATTCAGGCCCCCAGGCCAGGGAGGATCTCAGCGAGCTCTCAGTCACAGGGCCGTCTTATTTATGGTGAGCAAAGGAAAAGAGGTCAGCAAGCACCCGTGGTGGAGTCAAAACAGGACGAGGAATCAGGTTCTCTGCGTTCTGGCTCTAATTCTACTTCTTGTTGACTCTTGGCCAAATATTTCTCCCTTTAGTTTCTTTATATGTGAAATCAAGACTTTGGACTACATATGATCTTCAAGCTGTTTTCATCTTTAACATTCTATTTTTATTTTTATTATTTTTTTCATTTATTTTGTATTTGTGTATGTTCATGGGGTATAAGTGCAATTTTGCTGTATCGATATATTGCATTGTAACACTCTATTTTTAGAGTTTTACAATTTATTTTTATTAATTTTTATGAGCACCAGTTTCCTGGAAAATTGTGATAATAATCTCTCAGAGACCTGTTATGGAGATCAATTGAAACCATATTCGGAAATGGACTTTGCAAACTGTAGTGTCCTCTAAAAATGTTAGTTCTCATTATTGTTATGATAATGTCATGATAGGGGTCAGCATGTTATGAAAAGACTGAGTTTGAAATCATCACTTCCAAACAGAAACAAATTGTATTTCAGTCATGCTGTTTCATAAAAGACAGGTATGTGGCCTAGACTTGGAATGCTTTGGATGCCCACCCAAAGAATGGCCACATGATCTTCCTGAGATGGGAGGGCGGAGGAGGGCGGCTGGAAGCATGTGGCTGATAGGCAATTAATAATTCAAATAGGCACATGGTGTTATTCTGCAGGGCACCCTGCCCCTGGTAACCCATCAATAAAATATTGGGTTCAGTTGTTTGGAGCCCACAGCTAATCCGAGAGCAATATTCTCACTTGGAAATGCTGGTTGGCAGACGCCAGAGTGTCAGAAAAGCCTGTGGGTCTGGAATAAAAATGTCAGGGAAGGAAATGAGTTTTAACACCCCTTCTCTTACAGCATCCAAAAGGGCAGGGTACGGCCCTGAAATCTGGGTCAGCGGTGGTTATTATGGCCCTGGGAAAATTCTCTCTCTCTACTCATGCAGGAGTTCCACGCAGGGATGTCTAGCAGGCAGGGCCCCTCTGCAACCTGTCTACTCTCTCCCTCCTGGGAGTGGTCCAGTCCTCTGACTCAGGCTGGACCATCAAAGGTCAAGTGAAACCTTTTGCAGACCTTTAAGGAGACCCACATGTTTTACTTTTGCTTAATTATCGTTGTTTTCATTATTAAAGTAACACATACTCATTAAAGAAAATTTTGCAAATAAAGACAAGTAAAAAAGATGTAAAGACAAAGAAAAATTGCAGATGTGCATCATTTCTATAAAATCACAGTGTGTTTAATAACAACAACAAGAAGCAGCATTTGAGTGCCGGGCAAGTCCAAGCTGCTAAGCTCTTTAAACGCATCATTATGGCAGCCTCTTCAGGTGCGGTGGGTTGACACTCTTGTATCCAAAATCCAAAGATCTCTAAAAGCTGAAGTTTGTTTTATAATTAATTTGGGAGCAAAACATGACTCAAACAGAGGTAAGTCCCATTTAGAGATTTTAGTTATGCTACTTAATGAGAATATTCATGTTCTGTTACAACACTATTCATGGGTTTTCTTTATTGAGCATTGCCTCAGACCCCTGGGGTGTTTCCTGGGACAGGCATACCTCAGAGATACTGTGGGTTCAATTCTAGACCACTGCAATAAAGTGAATACTGCAATAAAGTGAGTCACACAAATATTTTGGTGTCCCAGTGTTTACACTGTACTGTAGTCTATTAAGTTTGCAGTAGCACTATGTCCAAAACACAATGTACGTACCTTAATGAAAAAGACTTTACTGCTAAAACATGCTAATGTTCATCTGAGCCTTCAGCACATTGTAATCTTTTTGCTGGTGAAAGGCCTTGCCTGGAAGATGGCTGCTGACCGATCAGGATGGTGGTTGCTGAAGGTTGGGGTGGCTGTGGCAATTTCTTAAAAAAAGAACAACATGAAGTTTGCCACAAAGATGGACTCTCCCTCATGACAGATTTCTCTGTAGCATGCAATGCTGTTTGATAATATTTTCCCCATAGTACAACTTCTTTCAAAATTGGAGTCAATCCTTTCAAACCTTGCTGCTGGCTTTATTAACTAAGTTTATGTAATCTTCTAAATCCTTTGTTGCCATTTTATCAATGTTCACAGCATCTTCACCAGGAGTAGATTCCACCTCCATAAACCACTTTCTTTGCTCATCCATAGGAAGCAACTTTTCATCTGCTTAAGTTTTATCATGGAATTGCAGCAATTCAGTCATATCTTCAGGCTCCACTTCTAATTCTAGTTCTCTTGTTGTTTCTATCACACCTGTAGTTATTTCCCCCACTGAAGTCCTGAACCCTGCAAAGTCATCCATGAGGGTTGGAATCAACTTCTCCCAGACTCTGATTAATCTTGATATTTTAACTTCATCCCATGAATCACACATGCCATTCTTAATGGCATCTAGAATGGTGAATCATTTCCAAAAGGTTTTGAGTTTATTTGCCTAGATTCATCAGAGGAATCACTATCCTTGGCAGCTGTACCCTTATGAAGTGTATTTCTTAAGTAATAAGACCTGAAAGTCAAAATTACTGCTTGATCCATGGGCTGCAGAATGGATGTTGTGTTAGCAGGCATGAAAACATCATTAATCTTCTTGTACATCTCCATCAGAGTTCTCAGGTGGCTGGGTGCACTGTCAAGGAACAGTAAAAATTTGCAAGAATTCTTTATTTCTGAGCAGTAGGTCTAAACAGTGGGCTTAAAATATTCAATAAGCCATGCTGTAAACAGATGTACTGTCCCCTAGCCTTTGTTTTTCAATTTATAGAGCACAGGCAGAGTAGATTTAGCATCATTCTTAAGGGTTCTAGGATTTGCAGAATGGTAAATGAGCATTGACTTCAACTTAAAGTCACAGCTGCATTAGCCCCTAACAAGGGAGCCAGCCTGTCCTTTGGAGCTTAGAAACGAGGCACTGACTTCTCCTCTCTAGCTATGAAAGTCCTAGATGGCATCTTCTTCCAAGAGAAGGCTGTTTCATCTGCGTTGAAAATCTGTTATTTAATGTATCCACCTTCATCAATTATCTTAGCTAGACCTTTTGGATAACTTACCAGCTTCTCCAACAGCACTTGCTGTTTCATCTTATGCTTTTATGTTGTGGAGATGGTTTCCTTCCTTAAATCTCATGAACCAACTTCTGCTACCTTCCAACTTTTCTTCTGCAGCTTCCTCACCTCTCTCAGCCCTCATAGAATTGAAGTGAGTTAGGGTCTTGCTCTGGATTAGGTTTTGGCTTAAGGGAATGTTGTGGCTGGTTTGATCTTCTATCCAGACTATTCAAACTTTTTCCATATCAGCAATAAGGCTATTTTACTTTCTTATCATTCATGCCTTCACTGAAGTAGCGCTTTAAATTTCCTCCAAGAACTTTTCCTTTGCATTCACTAGTTGGCTAACTGTCACAAGAGATCTAGATTTCAATCTATCTCCACTTTTGACATGTTTTCCTCACTAAGCTTAATTATTTCTAACTTTTGATTTAAAGTGAGAGATGTGCAACTCTTCCTTTAGCTTGAACACTTAGAGGTCCTTGTAGGGTTATTAATTGGCCTACTTTCCATATTGTTGTGTTTCAGGGAACAAGGAGGCTTGAGGAGAGGGAGAGAGACAGGGAATAGCTGGTCAATGGAGCAGTCAGAACACACACATTTATTAAGTTTGCGGTCTTATATGGGGATGGTTGTGGCACCCTAAAACTATTACAATTATAACATCAAAGATCACTGATAACAAATCACCATAATAGATATAATAAGCAAAAAGTTTGAAATATTGTGAGAATTACCAAAATTGAGAGACATGAAGTGAGCACATGCTGTTGGAAAAATGGTATTGATAGACTTTCTCCACACAGGGTTGCCATAAAACTTCCATTTGTAAAAAACGTATTATCTGCGAAGTACAATAAGGCAAAGTGCAACAAAATGAGGTGTTCTTATATGTGACATGTTAACCATATCTTTCAAATCTGAAAACTTCAGAATTCTAAATCACAATGGTTCATTTATGATCCCCACATGGCAGGTAAAGAATTGAGGTGCACAGAGTTTATACCTCTTGCCCAACATCAAACAGGATTCAACCCAAGACCTGTGCATCTCAAGAAACTGCCTCTTTACTCTCAGCCCAGAGCTTCCCAACCTTTTTAATATCACAGCACACAAAAAATTAAAATAGTTGTTCAACCCGCTGAGGGAAGAGGATGAAACTATTTGGGATCAGGACAAGTGGCCCCAGGCTGTCCTGACGGCTGTTGTTCCAGAGTTTCTCGGTAGCTCGCCCATTTGCACAGCCTGCAGCCCACTGGTGGGGAATCTGTGCAGACACCCAGCTTTCACTTAATGAATATTATTCACACCATTGCAGGGCTCAGCAGGGGTGCTGAAGGGCAGGACTCTTGAACCAGACCACCTGGCTTTGAGTCCCAGCATCACCATTTTCTAGTTGTGAGACCTTGAGTGAGTTGCTCAAGCTCTTTATGCCTCAGTTTCCTCATGTGTAAAATGGAGATGACAGCATAGTTCTAACTTCTGATGGAGAGCAGCTACACTCATACAGTTCCCAAAGAAGGAAGTAAGTGGTAAAGCTGGTGTGGGGACATTTCTGGGCTCGAGGTGATCTGCCTGGCTTTATGGGATGGTGGATTGGGGGCAGCAGTTCCTCAAACCCAGTCCTTGGATGAACGCCGTAGACACCCTTGCCTATTCCCTAAGCAGGGCTGTGCTTGTCTCATGGGAAACTGTGCCTTCCCTACACAGACTGATAAATGATGGAGAACCCACCCAGATCAGCCTCCAGAAGATTAACTCAAGAACACAGAGACCGGGTGCGGTGGCTCATACCTGTAATCCTAGCACTTTGGGAGGCCAAGACAGGAGGATTGCTTGAGCTCAGGAATTTAAGACCAGCCTGAGCAAGAGTGAGACCCTGTCTCTACTAAAAATAGAAAATTAGCTGGGCGTGCTGGGCATGTGCCTCTAGTCCCAGCTACTTGGGAGGCCGAGGCAGGAGGATGGCTTGAGCCCAGGACTTTGAGGTTGCAGTGAGCTATGATGACCCCATGATGCCACTGCACTCTACTCAGGGTGATAGAGCAAGACTCTGTCTCAAAAAAAAAAAAAATCAACAACAACAAAACAAAAGAATATAGAGTTGTTGAGAAAGCCCCTGTATTAAACCTGAACATACTTAGACTAAGTCCTATCTGGTTTCTCTTTGTATTTCACTATTTTGGGCACTGTTGTTCCCTCTGTAGGAGTTTATCCTTGACATTTGTAAAATCAAACCCCAGATCTCATAAGCAGAGTTCGGAGGAGGAAAAGGTAAGGTTGATCTGTGACTAGAATACTATGCCAGTCTTCCCAGAAATCACTTAGCATTTCAGGTTCTCTTAATAAAAGAGCTTAATGGACGAAAAAAGTAGTTAAGTAGGTAAACAGAAACATACCTTGAATTTCAGGAAGACCGTCTGCCTTCCCCTCCCCCTCCAGACTCATGCAAGTCCCAACAAGAGGCTTGTTTCTTAGCTATTCAGCCACAGGCCAGTTTGTTGGTTCTTTTGGACTCTCTCTCAAAAGGGAGTCCTTTTGCCCTGAGTATGTTAAGGCAACACATTTGCTGGTGCCAACAAATGGGCTGATATAGAGAGAAGGGATTCAGTGTTTTGGCGCTGGGTAAATTAAGCAGAGGCCAGATGCCCACTTGTTGGGGTTCTTGGCAATATGGTGGCGATTCCCAGCACCATCTTGCTCTTTGCTTCTCTGTCTGATGGAACCCTGAGTGAAGCCACACCTCCCGGACCCAGGATGGGGCATCCACCTTCTCCATCTGTTGTATCTTGAGGCTCGATATCACTGGATCAGGAACAGGGTCTGGGTGAACCTTCACGGTGGCAACCCCACCATCACCCTCAAATTGGCAGCATCTGTGGACTTGATGCTTCTTACCTTGGTTTCTGCCCAGTTATCTTGCCTAGGACAAAATTCTTGTTCTAGTCCAGGGACTTTGTCCTGAATCCTAGCTCGGAGTTTAGGAATTAAGCCTGTCCCTGGTAGCCTCTTGCTAGAGCTAGATCCAGCTCACCACGGCTTGTCCGCTTGCTGGAGTCTCTGCTGATACTGCCTGTGCATCTGAGGGGCCCTGTGCTTTGCAGTAGACCAAAGCGTAATGACTCACATCAAGTCTTCTCTGTCTTTTAGAGACTGTGCCCTCACAGCCTGACTGCCTTTCAGAGCAGAATCTCTGCTAGAGTTGTTTGCCAAGCCTCGGCCTACCTGAACTCAGCTCCCCACCTCCATCTCGTGGTTCCAAGCCTCAGCATGCACTGAAACTTTGTTTAAATGTCCCCAGCAGGGAAGACTGAGCAGCACTTGGGGCTTTCCCAAACTGGGACTGTCTGAGTCTGTGAAGATTGTAACGCCCCCAGCATGGTGGGCGGCTTTACGGTTTATAGAGTTGTTTTCACACGACAGCCCCTTCACATTCTGCTGGGGTCTCATGTGTTTCTTTGAAGTGCACATAATTTCCAAGAGCAAAAGGCATTTCAAAGACGGCTCAAAGCTCAAGGTCCACCCAAACCTCAATTCCCTCTCTGTGCTTTGTGCCTCTCTAGAGAAGGTTTCCCTTCTACCATAGGTGTCTTACCTGAGGCCCTCATAGGGGTATTTCCGTACGGGCGTAGCTATTGCAGATTTATTACATGGAGGTAAGTTTCTTTTAAGTGAGCTATTGTTCCGAGTCAAGAATTTAGAGAATGATTGGGAGTTCATAATTCTCCTTCCATTGCTCAAACCTTGTACCTCCAACATAGCACTTGCCGGAATATCTTAGTGTTTACAGATAGGGACTCTGGGCTCCGACAGATGTAGGTTCTTGTGGCAGAGGCAATACTATCCCTCACATTTCATTTATCCTTTTAGTAAAGAAACACAGGAAGTACCCATTTTCTACCTTCCCCAGCAGTGAGGTGGGACAGAACAATAATGTGTGTAGCTTCCAGGCCTGCTCTCTAAGACCTTCGGAGTGGTTCTCTTCCTTTTCCTTTCTTCTCCTCAGTTGGCTGGATCTAGAGGACCAAATAGAGAACTCCAGTGCCCCAGTGGAATGAGGTTAGGTCTCAAAATCATTGCATGGAAGGTGCACTGCCATACGTCCAATAAGACATGAGCAAAAAGTAAACCTTTAATGGTGTTTTATCCACTAAGATTGGGAATTATTTGTTGTAGCAGTCAGCTTTTATTGACAATATAGTTATGAAGCTAGTAGTACAACTAACTCTATGATCTTGGGAAAATCCTCCAGTTTTTCTGAGCTCTCTCGTCTGTATGAAACACTCCTGGAAGTCTTACGGTCATAGGGAAGAGCTTAGGGGGCAGCCTTCCCGGGGAAGGGCATCCCTGCCTGCAGTGGCTTCCCTACCCACTGACGTTCTCCTTGTTCCTCCAATGTGCTGGGCTCGATCTCACTTCAGGACTTTTGCATTTGCTCTTCTTGTGCTTGGATCACTTTTCTCCCAGGTCCTATGGATTGCCTCTTTCTCATTATTTAGGGCCAATCTTTAGCAACCCATCCTCAAAGAAGCTTCCCTGGTGACTCCAGTTAAATCAGTATTCCTGCCCTCCCATTCTTTATCTTAACTGTTCTACTTAATTCTCTTTAATGCATCTACCCCTATCTGAAAGTAGATTATTTATGTACTGGTTTATAAGAATATTACTGATTTCTCTCTAAGCAGAATGTTAGTTCTGTGAGGGAAACACTTTTGCCGGATTCCGGCAGAGCATAGGGCAGCACAGGCACGTTGTAGGTACTCAGTAAACACTGACTGAATGAATGTACAGGTGTTGTGAGGATTACATGAGGTCAGTATGTAAAGAACTTCACACTTGGCCTGGCTCGTGACAAGTTCTCAAAAAGCAGCAGTTGTCCTTATCTGATCATATGGACTCTCTGTTTCCATGTCCCTCTTTCCCACTTAGTTGTGAGCCTCTCAACATCAGAGACTAGGTCTTATTTATCTTTGCTTCCTCATGCAAAAGAGGCGATCAATAAATGTTTGTGATTGAAGAGAACCAACCTCAAATTGTGTCCTTGATCTGGTGCATTCAAAGACCAACGAAACCATCCTTGTTCTAAAAAAAATTAAACCTTTTTATTAGTATATTTATTTTATATATAAAAGAAATACAAAAAAAAAAGAAACACAAAGAAAATGCTTTTTATGGCAAATCTGATTTGTCGGTGCCTTCGGCTGGGGCTCCAGGCTCCGTCCCGGTGGGTGTCAGCAAAGTCCGCCGGCTGTAATGACCTTTGATAATCCCGGTGCTGTTGTTCTCGTTGAGGATCTGCTTCTGCCTTTGCCTGTTGAGGGACTGGACAAGGCCCAGGACGACTGCAGCCAGGGAGTATTGCCCGGGCAGTCTTCTTGGGGGCAGGATGAATGGGTTGGGTTGGACTCTTCCCAGGAGAAAGTACGTTTTGATTTTTCCTTCCTGTTCACTGATGCCCTTCACGTAGATCTCCCCTCGGTAGTCAAAGGCAAAGCCCTGGTCCTTCAGGATGAGATAGGTCTCCTCCGGGACTTGGATCCGGCCACTAACCCCTGTGCTGTCCATTCGGCTTGCCAGGTTCACAGTTTTGCCCCAAATGTCATACTGTGGCTTCTTAGCGCCGATGACGCCAGCTACCACCGAGCCATGGCTGATGCCTGTGAGTGAACCAAAGGAGCAGGAGATAAGAGAGACATTGAGGTGCCTGGACCCCTCTCTAGGACAGTGATCACTATGTGTGTGATCCTTGTGGATGAACCAGAGGGTCACTGATTAGATGTGTGACCTGGCTCAGTTACTTAGCCTATTTGGACCTCACTTTTCCCGTGTGTAAAGTGGAAATAACAAAAGGGAGGATTCAATGAGATCATATAAGTAAAGCCATTGGCATAGTGGTGCCAGACAACCAATGAGTGTTCATGATTTTCATATGGACACTGACTTATCTCACCCCGTGGGATTATCAGAACACTGACCAGGAGTTAGAACTCTGGAATTTCCTCCTGGTTCTATTGATGCAGTGCTCCAAGAGCCTAGGGAGGCCTTTTCCTGCATTGTTTTAGTCCAGGTGGTCAGCATCATTAATCTAGTCCACAGTGACAGCTAAGTGGCCTCCCTGCCTCCTCCCTTGCTGTCTTAACCACCTCCCCCCACTCCCAGCTGCTGCAGGAGGGGAAGGCTCTTTCTGCAGTGTACATCTGAGCAAGCTACAGGCCACTTAAACATCTGCCAGGGCTCCTTTGGCCTATAGGTTAAAGCCAATATTCCTTAGAATCATACTGGAGGGTTGGCTTTTGCCTAATTTGCCAGCCCCATGCACCCCACCCTCTCCCTTCCCCTAGCACTGTATCCATATCACACCTCCCAGCCATTTCCCATCTTTGTGCTTTTGTCCTGCCTTTCTCTCTACTTGGACTGTTACTTCCCCTCAATCCCATAGTTTATTTGGAAATGCTTTTAAAGGCAGGTTCAATGCCTCCTCTTTCATCTAGGAAAAATAGATTTATCTTCTATAAATAATAATATTCCACTAAACATGCTAGCAGGTGTGTATATCTTCTTCTAATAGACTTAGAATTTTTCCATTCTATAAACATTGACTAAGCACTTGCTATGAGACAGGTACTGGGATAGGTATTGGGGATATGATGGGAAAGAAGAGAAAGAGACCCCTGGACCTTCTGCTGGGGAGAGATAGAAAATAATGAAAAGTATGCAATATAATATCAGCAAATGATGAAGGCTATAAAGAAAAACCAATCAGGGTAAAGAGATAGAGAAAGATGGGAGGGGTGCATTCTGGAGTAGGGAAATTAGCAAAGACCTTTTCGAACAGAGATTTGAAGCAAGCAGTGGGAATAGCCATGAAGGTCTCTGGATAAGATCATTCTAGGCAGAAGCAAGAGCAAGACACACACAGACATACAGAGACACACACATATACACATGACATAATTGACTGGAAGTTTGAAAAACAGACTTGGTAGAATGCATGGGAATCAATGATGATTAGCTCTTTAAAATTTATAGAGCACTTTTAGAGCCATTATCCCATTTGATTCTGATATTATTAGTACTATGAGGTAGGTAGGCAGAGGAGGTAATAATATAACCCCAGCTTACGCAGGAGGAAACTGAGTCTCAGAGGGTTTAAATGACTTGCCCAGAATCATGCAGCTCATTACGGCAGACCCAAAACACAAATTGCGATGCTCGATCCAGTTGGGAAATTAATTTTCTAACCTCTGAGACCAATAACACTATATTGCCAGTTTAATACAGCATGCCAAGGGTTGGCCCCAACTTGGGCAACATCTTCAGAATTTACTTGGAATTGCTCTTTGTTCAGGGTTCAGGTTCTCTTTTTATTCCCAGTTCGGTCATCAATGATTTCAGAGAGGACACACGTAGGATTGATGGGAAGTGTGGGAACAAGCCCTGAGCATCCTATCCATAGATCAAAAACATGAAATATAATGATTTTTTATTCCAAAGAATAAAGATACATGGCCTTTCTTAGATCTGACAAGTCGGGTATTGGTATTCCTTGACCTCTTTTTCTTGAAAGTTTCTCAGGGAGAACCAAATAAAGTAAAATAGCATGTCAGCCAGAGGATGTCTATAATACAAGGATGGCAGCAAGTGTTGTTTTAAACTGCACCCCACTGGCCAGAAGGTCATCGTCTCAGAGTCAGGAGGTGCTGGAGCTGCTGCAGGAGCGACTATTGGGCTGTGTGATCGTAAGCTAGCTACTCCCCCTTTCTGGGCCTGGGTTTACTCATTTACAAAGTGAGAATGTGGACTAGACTGGGGGCTTTCAGACTGTGCTTCAAGAGGTCATCCAGGCTTGGCAGAGATGTGGAAGGAATTCAAACTATACAAATTATAAAGTATTAATATTTGATCACAGTGATTATTGTTGTATTGTTGCTTTGCACAAGGGTGTCTCTAAGCCCAACGGAGGGGCTCAGTGTAGTATCTGGCAGCCTTGGGACCAGAAAACTGCTTTTGCCCAAAGGCATTATCCAGAAGAAGCTGAGAGCAATACATTAACCGCTAGCCTTGAGCTACACCAAAGTTAGAATTAAATGGTTGATTAGTTAGCTACCTCTCTAAGCATGATCTTGCATAGGTGGGCAAATTGGAAGAGAGGTTAACCACAGTCTAGCATTTGGCAAAGATTGGTTGCTTTGCATTTATCCACAAAGGCCAGTGTCCTACCCTTGCTTCCAGCATTTCAAGTGAAGGAGTGAGAGGAAGCTCAGAAAGGCTTGAGCTG
>CM052438.1:29742874-29795779 GCA_028533085.1 Varecia variegata | reverse complement strand
GGGACCCCTGCCCTAGACCTCCAGAGGAAACATTAGTCCTGCTGACACCTTGATTTTAGCCCTGTGAGATCCATTTTGGACTTCTTACCTCCAAATTGTAAGATAATTTCTGTTGTTTCAAGCCACTAAATTTGTGGTAATTTGTTATAGCAGCAATAGAAAATGAATAGAGTAACTATTTGTTGAGTTCGTATAGGTCTGATGGACAAGATACATGAGGTCCCAGTCATCAGGGAGCTAATGGCCCAGATGCTAAAAATAAATAAATAAATAAATACATAATCACTGACACAAAACATTCCCTAGTTCAATTTCAACATAAATTTATGTTCGAAATGTACAGGGTGTAGGGATGAAGAGAATGGGCCATTTTGATCTAATCTGGAGAATCTGGGAAACCGTCCCTGAGCAAATGATTTCTAACTTCAGTTCTGAAGGGTGAGGAGGGGTTTTCTTGCACTGGGTATATGAGTTTGCATGTTTTGGGGAGCCTGGGGCATGGGACAAGGAGTGTGGAGACATAGAAGACAGCACAAATGAGGCCCTCGAGGGTAGGGAGGATGCATGGGAGGTCCAAAGAATTAAGAAGAGGCCCATTTGGCTGCATTGTGGTAAGCCAGGCTGATAGAGGGGGTGGGGACTGGAACATGCAGGCTCTATAAGGTCTGGCTACCCTCGATGTGTATGTGCCACCTGGGCAACTTGAAGCATGCACCTGTGCCTATCCCTCCTTTGAGAAAGCTTCCTGGGTGCCTCTCCTTGCATCCTAAGCCCTCCTCTGTCACTGCTACTTTATACTGAATGATCAATGTTTGGCATCCCAAGTGGACAGTGAAATTTTTGAGGCTAGGCACAACATTGCCTGTTTCCTTGTATTCTAAGTCTAAAGCCTGGGATGCATCGATGACTTAATATTACTTGGGGACACTAGGTGATATTTGGATGGCTTCTTATCTCAGTGCAGTTTAACAAACCTCCACCTAGTGTCTACAATATGCTGTACAATCCCAGCCAGTAAGTATTTCATCCCCAAGGCAGCACAGGGCACAGCTTTGACCTCAGGTTTGGAGTGAGACTTGGGCAGATTATAGTAGTGCACGCCTGCTTCTACACACACCCCTCCAGCCCACTCCACCTACATGCACCTGTGTTCATACACCCTTCTCTCTCTCCACGTATGGGGGAACTCTCAGTGCTCCCAGGAAAGCGAGCCCCACAGATGTGCACGAGTCCCACCCCTTGACAGTGAAGGATGCTGCTCAGCATTCTCCTCTGACCCAGACTCCATTCACTTCACCCTCTCTGCTGGATCACTCCCATCAGCATGAACCTGCTGTTATTTTTCCTGTCTTAAACAAGTCTTTCTTGATACCATTTTCCTTTTCACTTGTTTCCTTTCTTTTGCTATACAACTTCTCAGAAGAGTTGTCTACACTGAGTGGCTCCAATTTCTTCTTCCCCATTCTTTTCTAAACCCACTCCAGTCTGACATCCACCCAGTCCTGCCAGGCCACTGAAACTGCTCCTGTCCAGGTCACTGAGGACGTCCACATTACCATGTTCACTGGCCAGTCTTCAGCCTCACCAGCTTTGGAGCCAGTTGATTGGGCCCTACTCTTATTATGCCTTTGTTCCCACTGGGCTTCCACCCACTTAGGGTTTTACTTTCACTTCACTGGTGACTCTTCACCAGTTTCCTTTGCTAGTTCATTATCACCTTCCTTACAGGTGGACCCCAGGACTCAGGCCTTAGACCTCTTCTCTTTTCCATCTAACTCACTTCCCTTGTGGTCTCATTGTGTCTCACAGCTTTAAATACAATCTCTTTGCTGAAGACTCCCAAATATGCATGTCCTCCCTTGACCTTCAGACTCATCTACACAATTGCCTAAGTGACATCCCCATTACAAGTCTAACAGACATCTTGAATCTGCCATTCTCCAAGCTGGGCCCTAGGTCCTGTCTACTGACTCACCATCTTGGTTGATGATGTTTCCATTTTTTTCCAGCTGCTTCAGACAAAAGTCTTAGAACCCACATCTAATCTGTCAGCAGATCCTTAGCTCTACCTTTACAGACATCCAGATTCCTATTCTGTCTCACCACATCCCTGGTCTAAGCCATCTCATCCTTTTTCTTTTATGGAAATAAGCTTCTTCCACTCTTGACCCCCTGTTCCTCACACAGAGATGAGAGGGATGCTGTTAAAATGAAAGTCAGATCATGAGCTAGAGCTCTGCTGGAAACCCTCCCAGCAATCCCCATCATGTTCAGAGTAAAGGCCAAAACCATCATGATGGTCTATGAGGTCCGATAGTATTTGGTGCTCTGGCCCTTCTCTCCATCGGTTCCTCTAATCATCTTCCTCCCTGCAAGCCTCCCTTCCAGTTTCCTGCACTATTGTACCCCCACAGAACGTATCACCATCTACTCTACCACATATTTTACTTATTATTTTTGATTGTCCTCTCACGATAGAATATAAGCTCCTGACAGTGGGATTTATGCCTGTCAAGCTCACTGTTACATCCCATGGGCCCTTAGGCACAGAGCAGGCCCTCATTAGATATCGGTTCCATCAGCCCACGAAGTGCAGCTTCCCTGATGCTGGCTTTTGGTGTCATCCTTGTCAGTGGAGCAGGACTGGATGAACCATTGCTGTATGGGCCTCATACTCACAGTGCATTTCTAGTATGGAAGAGTCTGAATTGCAGAATCATGAAAAGTGGAACATATTAGTTTAGAAGATCATGGGTACAACTCTCACTTTAAAATGAACTTACATTTTATCCCTGTCCACTTCTAATAAGGATGTGCATAGTATACTGGGTTGAATAGGATCTCTCAAAAATTCATGTCTGCATGGAACCTCAGACCTTATTTGGGAATCAGTTATTTGCAGAGTAATTTGTTAAGAAGAGGTCATACTAGATTAAGGTAAGCCCTAAATCCAATATGACTTGTGTCCTTATATGAAGAGCAGAGAAGAGAGACAGACACAGGGAGAAGGCCATGTGACAATGGAGGCAGAAATTGGAAAGATGCAGCTATGGATTGCCAGCAACAACCACAAGCAGGAGAGGCAAGGAAGGATCCAGAGGGAGCATGGCTTTGCTGATACCTTTGTCTCAGTCTTCTAGCATCCAGAATGGTGAGAGAATAAATATCTGTTGTTTTAAGATACCAAGCTTATGGTACTTTGTTACAGCAACCCTAGGAACTACCACACATAATAATAAAATGAACATTTAATGATAATTATTATGTGTCAAGTGTATTAGTCTGCTGAAGCAGCCATAACAAAAACAACTTAAACAAAACAACAGAAAGTAATTTCTCATAGTTCTGGAGGCTGGGAAGTCCAAATCAAGGTGATGGGCAATTTGTTTTCTGGTGAGGGCTCTCCTCCATGCTTGCAGACAGCCTTCTGTGTTCTCACATGGTCTTTCCTGTGAGTGGGTGAGGGTGGGGTGAGGAGAGAAAGCTCTCTGGTGCCTCTTCTTATAAGGACAGTAATCCTATCAGACCAGAGCCCCACCCTTATAATCTCATTTAACCTCAATTATCCCCTTGGGCCCTATTTCCAAAAACAGTCATATTTGTGGTTAGGGCTTCAGCATATGAATTTTGGGGAGGGGACACTATTTAGTCCATAGTACCAAGTATGGTCTTAAGTGCTTTGTAATCTTTGCATTTAATTTACAATGACCCTACTTTATCTCAATTTGTAGATGAAGAAACGGAGGCACATAGAAGGATCAAATAACTTGCTTGACGATTTAGAGTGAGAAAATGGCTAAATTATATACCTTCAAAGCCCTTGTGGGTCACTGTTAGATTAAAAATCCCAACGTAGCTGACATATTAATATTTAAAACATACACACTTCTGGGGAGGCATAGCAAGATGGCTGGATAGAATACTCCAGTAATCATCCCTCCTGTGAAACACCAAACTAAACAACTATCCATGCAAGAAAGCACCTTCATAAGAACCAAAAATCAGTCCACCAAGGCAGTACCACAAGAAGTCTGCAAGAGTCTCAGTGTTACTGGACTTGGGGTGCCCCCTACTGCTGATATAGCTGCAGTGATCAAAGACCAATCATAATACTCAATTTCCTTTGAATACCTGGAAAGCCTTCTCAAGAAGGATGGGTCAAGCCCAAACTGTGAAGATCAGAATAAATAACTAACTCTTCAGTGTCCAGACATCGATTAACATCCACAAGTATCAAGAACGTTCAGGAAAACATGACCTCATTTAACAAACTAAATAAGGCACCAGCAATCAATCCTGGAGTGATGCAGATATGTGACCTTTCAGAGAGAGAGAATTCAATAGCTGTTCTGAAGAAGCAAAATGAACTTTAAGACAACACAGAGAAGGAACTCAGAAGCCTATCCAGGAACTTTAACAAAGAGATTGAAATAATAATAAAAAAAATCAAGCAGAAACTCTGGAGCTGAAAAATTCAATTGACAAACTAAAAAGTGCATCAAAGGCTCTCAATAGCAGAATTGATCAAGCAGAAGAATTAGTGAGCTTGAAGACAGGTTATATAAAAATACACAATTAGAAGAGAAGAAAGAGAAAGAAAAAAAGAATAAAGCATGCCTACAAGATCTAGAAAATAGCCTCAAAGGGCAAATCTAAGAGTTTTTGACCTTAAAGAGGAGGTAGAGAGAGATAGATAGATAGATAGATTGGGGTAGAAAGTTTATTCAAAGAGATAATAACAGAGAACTTTCCAAACCCAGAGAGAGATATCAATATCCAGGTAAAAGAAGGTCATAGAACACCAAGCAGATTTAACCAAAACAAGACTATTTCAAAAGAATTTAATAATTAAGTTAAAAAAATTAAGTTCCCAAAGGTCACAGATATACAACTATTATGCACCCATAATAATTAAAAATGAAAAATGTAAAAAACATATGAAGCATAAATTTATAGTTTAAAACAGATTAAAAAGTAGATCAGAAGAGGTGATGTTCACATACGTTGGGGCATTGATCATTTGTTCCTCTGAGTAGCTCTTTGAATCTAGTATTCTCCGCTCCATTTTGCGATGAATGAGCAGGGCCTCTACGTGGTAAATTAACTTGTCCTGAGGTCCCACAGTGAGAAAGGAGATAGGACCAGCTACGTAATTTGCAGGGCCCAATGCAAAATGAAAATGTGGAACACCATGTTCAAAAATTAAGACTTACATGAGGGCAACAGCAGAACATTAAGCCAAGTATGAGTCTCTTGTGTGACTGCACAGGTACATGTCCACAAAGCCAGCCCTGAGTGGAAAAATGAGGTTCAAACTCAAACCTCCCTGGCTCCCAAGTCTAAATTCTGGCCTCTCATTTCCCACAGTTGGTAGGTACATAGATGTAACTTCTGGTTCTCCAACACTTTTTCTCCCTGTAAGATTATATAATATTAGACTCAGGTCTCATGCCATCCTCAGGTGGACAGACAGATGGGAGCAGATAGGTGGGTTTCTATAGACTCTCTTATTATAGGCATCCTCTCAAAATTAATCAGGAACTAACAAAGCTTGGAAAATTCCTGCTTGAGAAAAACTCTGCTTTGAACATGGAAAACACAGGCAGTTGCTTTTGTGATTTGCTCTGGGGGTTGTGTGTGTGTGTGTGTGTGTGTGTGTGTATGTCTGTGTATAGATTGATTCACAGCAGAGACAGCCTTTGTTCATTATTTTTGTTTCTTAAGCTAAAGTGAATCTACTGGTTTGCCCTCACTGTGATTCTTCAAATTATGCTCAGGGTACTCAAGTCTTCAGTTTTGGATCATGTCTGCCATTTGCCCTCCAAACAGGTCTGGAGTCTTAGCAGTCCTTCAGTTGTTAAAATTTCAGCTCAAAGTCTTGAAATGCCTTCAGTTGCCCACCACCCTCCTTCTGCCTCCATATAACTGCATTCCCCCAACTTTCTGTTGGCTGTGGGCTGATGTGGTGTGGTCCTGGGGTGTGGTGGGGGTCGCTCTTCCTTTTTCTCTACTCTTCAGTATTTTGCCAAGGGCCAACTTTAGGCCCAGGCAAAACTGCCTGCACCTCAGAAGTCAATTCGGAGGCAGCAAGAAGCTTCATTATTTTATTTAATATTCATGCAGCAGATTTATCCACTCTATAGCTAAGAATGTCTGGGGGCACAGTGCGGTCCCTAATCAGCCCCTTCACTAGTTCTCTAGTGCAAATGGAGAAATGAGATGTTTGGGGACTCTTTAGCCCTTTGCTGAAGCAGAGGCTATGGGCTCAGGAGTCCTGCATTGGGTTATTGCAAACGCAGCCTTGGAGAGTGTGCTGTGTGCAAAGTTCAGCCTTTGTCTGAGCCAAGAAAGAATTTTGCATGATTTCAGGTTCCTGTGGTAATTATATTAGCCAGAAGAGGAGCATCATTATTAAAGTGAACAGCAGGCGTCTGGCTGGAGCTCAGCCAGGCAGAATTTAGAGGGATGTCTGGGTGCCCCAAGGACCCACAGGGGCAAAGCAGAGAGTGCTTTGGGTTGGCAATTTAGGGAATGTTTTTGTTTTTCCTGGGGACTACATTCTCTTCTTCCTTCTCTGCTCATTCCCTTCCACTTCCTTCCCTTTCCTCCTCTTTTCTTCCTCCTTCTTCTCATCTCTGCCTCTCTTCTCTCTCCTCTCTTACTTCCTCCCTGTCTCCTTCTTCCCCTCCTCTTAGTAGTCTTCTTCCTCCTGGTCTAAAGCCCATGTTCAAAACACAGCCTCCTGGCCCAGCCCCGCTCTGCAAACACTCATCTCTATCACTAGGGGCACTGCCCTCCTCCTCTGCTTTTGGAAGACTCCACATTGTCTACAATTGGTGCATTGAGATGCAAATTTAGTTCCAATTTACTTTATTTATTACAATTTGAAAACACACTAGTGAGCACTTTTGAAAGATAGGTTGCTATAGAGTTTAAAATATGGCAAAGCCTGATGTCTCAAGCTTCAGTCATTTTTAATAAAACTATTTTTAATTTTTTTTTTAAAAGTATATTTTGGATTGCACTAGTCTGTCTTCACTTTACTATCTGTCAGTTGTTTTCTGGTTTCCCCTCATTAATCAATTAATTAATTAATTCCTTTAGCAAATACTTAGCAAGCATCTGTTATGTGCATCTCTTATGTGCTAGACACAGTGCTAGGCCTTGGGGATTTAACAGGATACAAAGGAGTATGGTCTTTATCTTCATGAGCCTATGGCCCAGCATGGAGGATTAAAGGTGCTATCACCATGGAATCTCTCTCCCCTCCCCACCTTGCAATGCCGTTGGTACTAGTACACTTACCAGTGACTCTTGAGTAAAAGTGACTCACAGTCACTCTGCCTCCCACTGCACGGTGAAGCCGTGGGATGCAAGAAGTGATTGTGTCTTACTTGTCTTGACCCCCATGTCTGTCCCCAGGACAACTACAATGACTGTTGTTGAGCTTATGACTTAAAAATCATCACCATGAAATGCCCAGTGAGAAACAGTGCAACACAATGATTAAAAACCAAAACAGTATGGTAGACCTGGGTTCAAATTTTGTCTTTGTCACTTAGTGGTATGTGACCCTGGACATTCTTGGTGTCTCGAAGTCTCAGCTTTGCTTATTTATAAAATGAAGACCAATAATTCCTATCCCACAGGTTTGGCATGAGGGATAAATAACAATGAAATAATGTATATTGGAAAAACTTTGCATTTCTGGCAACACTTTGTGAAAACCTATAGAGATTAGTAAGATGGGTTTCTGCTCTAGAACTAAGTGGGTAGTGGAGGAGGCAGATCTGCAGACAGGATTGTACTGAAAGGTGTCAGGCTCTGCGATGGAAGGTTTTTTCAGAGCATACATTTTTCATTGAAAAAGCAGCATTTACCTGGGTAGAGAAGAGGGTTAGAAAAGGCTTTGAAAGTAGAAGTGATGTTTGAAATGACTGAGAAATGAATGCTAGGTTTCAGCTGGCCGTGGAGTCCAGAGAGAGAGGATGGGGTAGGGCCAAGGCTGGCACGGTCTCTAGGTGTATGACATGGCCAGGTGGGCTCGCTGGCTTGTAAGTAGTTAGGTGGTGCTGGACAGGAGGGCCCAGGCGGTGTGCAGTGAGAGCAAAGGCTGGAGAGGGAACAGGCACAGTGAGTGCAAGGCCTCAGGTGACCTGCTAGGGACCCGGCGAAGGGGAGCCACTTGAGGGATTAGGCTTCAAAAGGACGTGACAAAATACTCCTGCCTTTGGTGGTTTCTGATGATGAGATGCAGGCAGGGAGAGCAGATAGGAGCAAGGCAAAAGCAGAATTGATGGTGAAAAAGGAGAGTTCTGAGAACGATAAAGAAGGTCGACAAGGTGTCTGCACTCCCATGTTCATCACGGCGTATTCACAACGGCCCAGGTATGGAATGAACCTAGGTGTCCATCGACAGATGAATGGGTAAAGAAAATGTGGTATATATCCACACACACAGTGGAATACTATTCAGCCATAAAGAGGAAGGAAATCTGGTCATTTGTGACAACATGGTTGGATCTGGAGGAAATTATGCTAAGTGAAATACGCCAGGCACAGAAAGACAAATACTGCATGATCTCACTTATATGTGGAATCTAATAAAGTTGAACTCTGAAATGATAGAAAGATGGTGGTTACCACAGTCTGGAGGTGGGATGGGAATAGGAAGATGTTGTTTGCAGGGTACAAAGTTTCAGTTAGATGGGAAGAATACTGCTCTGGAGATCTATTGCACAGCCTGGTGACTGCAGCTAATGACAACATATTGTATCCTTGAAAATTGCTGAGAGAGTAGATTTTAAATGTTTTCATCACAAAATAATGATAAGGATGTGGGGTGATGGCTATGTTAATTAGCTTGATGTGATCATTCCACAGTATATAAATATATTAAAACAGCACGTTGTATACTATAAATACATACAGTTAAAAAAAAGGGAGGAATTCACAGAACTTAGTAGCTGGGTGGAATGTGTGGCTGGACGGAGAGATGCTGTTTAGGGTAATGCAGTAGATGCTGTTGGTGCCCTGCCCCCACCCCTTCATGGGGTCCTCCTCCAGCTTGCTGTGCATGTTGGCTGTTGACAACATACTGCTACATCCTCATTTGGAGAATCGCCCTGGGCCATGGGGAGCACTCTTGCTGGAAATGCCTGGGGGGTTGTGTACCTCCACCAGAGAAGCCCACAACGAATAATAACTGACCAATACAGGTGTCTGAAAGCCTGGCCCTCTGCCCCAGTGGGAAGCAGGTGTGCTATTTATACTCCTGAGCTCCCTGCGGGGTCAGGCGGGGGCTAGACTTCAGTGGAACCCACGTCTTTGCTTGGGTTCTTCCCTGCCATTTCCTTCATGAGTCACTTGCTTACCATCTTAGGCTTCAGCAGTTGGATGGACACTGGTGTCCTTCAAGATGGGGGACGGGGGAGGAGAAAGCCCACTCCTGTCGAGGTTATTAATGGAACTGAAGCACAGCATGAGTATTTTTTCCCTGTATAACGTGTTCTTCAGACTTGTGGAGCCTGGAAGAGGAAACTGCCACCTGGAATATGTTTATTTTTGTGTTTAGTTCTCTGTCCAAATGCTAATTGATGGTTTATCTTTGACACTTTGAGAAGATGGAGAAATGCCCTCATCAATGTCTCTGTGATGCTAGATGCTAGTGCCTGAGTAGCATTGGCCTCATACAGGCCTCTGACCAAGTCCTAGTCTTGCCATTTACTACTTGTGTGACACTGGGTGAAGTTACCTAGCCCCCCAAGGTTTATGTTCCTGATGCTCCAAATAGGTAACAATGGCATTTATCTCAGGTGACAATTGTGATAATTAAATCAGATATTACATGTCCATGTTTATAATGCGGGCTGGAATTTTGTAAGTGCAAAAAAATGATCATTCCTATAATGAATAACATGACGCTATGACAACAATGATGTCCATTTGTGATCGTAAACTTCTGAGGCTTAGATTTACCTCATCGAAGTCAGCAATGATCTCATTCAGCAGGCGCAGGCATTCCACTCCCTGGTTATTCATTTCGGTCTGAGAGTAAAAGTCTGCAAATCCTGGGATGGAGGCAAACATCACCCCAACAGCATCGTAGGATTGAGAATACAGCTCCTGGACAGAGAGACACAGAGAAGGAGCCAGAAACAATCATCAGAGGTCAGTTTCTGCAGTGATGCTACCTGCACATACATGTGCACACATGCACAGGCACCTAGAGGCAGAAAATGGGACATCAACACTGTACATCTCAGACTGTTCAGGCTGCTATAACAAAATACTTTAGACTGGGTGGTTTATAAACAACTGAAATTTATTTCTCACAGTTCTGGAGGCTGGGGACTCCAGGATCCAGGCACCTGCAGATTCAGTGTCTAGTGAGTACCCTCTTTTTGGTTCATAGGAGGTGTTTTCTAGCTATGTCTCCACATGGTGGAAGCAGCAAGGCAGCTCTCTTACATAAGGGCACCAGTCCCTTGCATGAGGGCTCCCACTCTCATGATCTAATCACTCCCTGAAGTCCTCGACTCCTAATACCATCACCTTGGGGCAAGGATTTCAACATATGCATTCCGGAGGGACATAAGCATTCAATCCATTGCACCATAACCACAGCATCATCACTGTAAGGATTGAGACCATTGAAAATTCCTGGTCTCCAGCCTCCGGGGGGCCCTGAGTCCTGACTGCCCAACCCTTTGTTCTTGGTCAGCTTCCTTTTCTGTTGCCCTCAGTGGCTGGTGCAAACCTTCACCACTCTCCCTAGGTTAGCCCTCCACTCTGTTCCTCTCAGTGGATGATGCTGTCTCCTACTTCACTGAGACGGCTGTGGATCTTGATGGTGACCTACTTCTCTGTTCCCATCCTCATACACTTGTCTATGTTCATAACCATTTTTATCTCTTTTGCTTCAACTCCAGAGGATGTGTTTTTCCTTCTGAAAGGCAATGCTTCTACCTGAGCTCTTGACCTCCTTATACCTTCCTCAGCAACTTTCCCCCTCAGTGATTCTTTTCTTCCTTATTTCCTTCTCCCATCCTCCTCTCCCTGCCCCTCCTCATCCTCCAAGTGTCTCTTGTAAGAAAAAGAACAACCTGCCCTGGATCCTGCGGGTACTGTGACCACCCACCAGTCAGTCTCTCTTCATCCTTGCTTCCCAACTTCTCAAACTAGTTTTCTCCACTGCCTGTTCCTACGCTCTTAATGCCCACTCACATCGCACGCTGGAATGTCGTGAGTTGAGAATAGGCCAGCCTGCCAGTCAAAGTGGAGAAATCAATGCGCACACATCTGTTCATATCTTATTAGACACCTCTGCTGATTGTGTATTTACTGAACGCTCCCAAGATCTTGATTCTCTGACTCTCTATGCTTTAGTGACATCCTTGGTTTTTCTTGTGCTTGGCCCCTTCAAGAATGCCTTTTTTTGGTGTGTGCTTATCTTGCACCTTAAATGTTGGTGATTGTTATGGTTCTGTCCTTGACCCACTGAATGGTTCAATTTTACACATTTACCTAGTCTATCTCATTCACTTCCAGCCTTCCCAACACTCCTGTGCTGGCAGTTCCTAAATTCCTATCTCCAGGTCAGTTTTCATTCTTTTTTTTTTTTTTTTCATTTTGGAAAATAGGAATTTATTGGCTCATGTTATTAAAAAAGACCAGAGGCAGATGCACTAGCTGGATCCAAGCACTCAAACTGTATCAGTGAGACTCTGTCTCTATCCTTTTCTTGACTTTTCATTTTGTTGGCTTCAAGTTTTCGTTCTTGGACTTCAAACTTCCATGTCTCATGCTGGGTTGCCCTCACACTCCTCATATTCCAAGTGCCATAAATCCAATTCATCTTCTCTCCGACTACACCTGGCCTGCTCCTTCATTCTCTAACTCAGTTGGTGGCACTGGAATTGCCAAATCATCAAAGTGAGACATTCAGAGTCATGCTGGCCCTTTCTTCTCCATCACATCCACATTCAATAAATTATCAAGTTCTGCTGGGTTTATCAGGCTCTTCCTATTTTCCTCCTCAACCACTAATATGAGAGCCTCCTACTAGGTTTCCTAACTCTAGTCTCTTCCCATTCAAAGTCTCCACATGGCAGCTAGAGTGACCTTTTAAAGACACAATATTGACCGTGCCTCTCCCATTGTTAAAACCCTCCCGTGGTTCACCATTGCCCTCAGGATAAAGCTCAAACATTGCATCATGACATAAAGAGAAGACGGTGGCCATCTGAGAACCAGAAAGTGGGTTCTCACCAGACACTGAGTCTGGCAGTGCCTTGATCTTGGACCTCTCAGTCTCCACCTATCTCTTCAGTCTCATTGCCTGCAATTCCCCACGTTGGACCTTGTGCTCCAGAACACGAAACCATTTGCACTTCTGTGTACATGCTTCAGTAGATGCTGTAGGTGCCCTGCCTGGATTCTCCCACCCAAGGTTGAGGGCTCAGTGCGTGCATTTCTTTGCCTGGGGTTTTTCTCTGGCCACTAAAAGGCAATCTGCCCATGTGAGCAGCAGGCTGAAAACTCCTGAAAATTAATGCCCCTTCAGGAGCAGCACTTAACCAATTACTATCAGGAATTGGTGTATAGTACCCAGGTACTATACACCAAATAGGTAACAATAGCATTTATCTCAGGTGATAATTGTGATAATTAAATCAGATATTACATGTCTGTGTAATATCTTCACCCCTTTGGCCAGATAACTTTGAGGTGTGCTTTTATACCAGTGTCCCAAATCTCCCAGGGATTAAGGGATTAAGCTCCGGTTGCCCACAGAGGTAACTAGTCTGATAATGCATCATTTGTTGGTTGCCTTCTTTCTCACTCCCCTACCTACCCATGTTTCCTGGGGCCATTGCCAAGTAAGTTGCTTGCACTCAAATCCTTGTCTCAAGGTTTGCTTCTGGAAGAAGCCAAGTAAAGACACAAACTGTTCTATTTCACACTTTAATGCTTTTATTCCTACTGTCTGTCCCTTGGTGGGAAATGTTCTTCCTTCCCTGCAGTTAGCCTCCTTTATTAGACTAACTTTTGTTTTCTGCCTTCACTAAGCACTTAGAGACCATAGACCATGTCTTCCATAACCTTCCCAACGCACAGCTGGGGCCAGGAGTCTGAGCCTGGTGCTCTAGCAGTACCCTGAGCAGCTCTATAGCATACCCCTTGCCCCTTGCATTACTAATGTCCATTTCTTCCTTTAAGTGTGGATTCCATGAGGACAAAGACCATATGCCATTCCTCTTAGTGCATTCAAATCATGCAATTGGTATTTTTTGGATGGCTGCAATATAATGCACAACCTATACAGATTCTGGTCCAAGGTAAACACTCAAAACTGTTTGTTGAATTAATGACTCCCTGGCCTTTGAAGGAAATATTAAAATTTACAAATCACTTTTATATGAATTCAGTGATTTAATCCTTGCAATAATCCTGTAAAGTAGCAAGATTATTATCCTCACTTTACATATATGGAAGGTGAGACAGAGAGAAGTGAAGCCGTTGTTTTGGATCACACAGCCAGCAGTGGAAGAGACGGGGGTTAGGGGGCTTCCGGGGCCTTCCTTACTCTACACACCTGAGTGTGCCTCCTCCACCTGTCATGTCCCAGGTCTGAGAAAGATGGTATCACTGATTCATGATCAATTGGTCTTGAGCTTTAAATGTGAATAAATTTGAACTGATGCCATCTTTAGTCCTCCTAAGAGCACAGGCAGCTGGTGACTGGCTTGGGCCAGTTCGGGTGGAAGGAATGCAAATTGCTGTGTAAGGTGGTAAATTACTTTAAAAAGTGGGGCCCTGCTCACGATTGAACAGCAAAACGATTTCACAAAGGACCCTGACTCTCTGCTGGATGAGTCAGAGAACCTGTGTAAGTAAACTTACAGAATCGCGTCCTCCATATGGCTATGATTTTTGGGAAAAGTCTCTGTTCATTCTATTACCTGTAATATTAATTTTCTAGGGTTGTCTTAACAAAGTACCATAGACTCAGTGGCTTAAACAACAGAAATCAATTTTCTCGCCAACGCTGGAGGCTGGAAGTCTGAGAACAAGGTGCCATTGGGATCGGTGTCTTCTGAGGCTACTCTCCCTGGCTTGCAGGTGGCCGTCTTCCCCTGTGGCTTCATGGGGTCTTCCCTTATGTTCTAATCTCCTCTTTTTATAGGGATTCCAGTCATGTTGGATTAGGGCCCACCATAATGAACTCATTTTAACTTAATTACCCTTTTAAAGACCCTGTCTCCAAATACAGTCACATGCTGAGGTCCTTGGGGTTAGGACTTTAGCATATAAATTTTGGCATGGAACAATTCAGTCTATAATAACTGTATTTCAATATTTTTGCTTAAAAATAGAGAAAAAAGAGAAAATTCTGTCCTCTGAAATCCATTTCCTAATTACAAGTCCAAGTCCCCTGAACATTGGTTTATGGTCTGTGATAGAAATGCCTCCATGGTATAAAATGGCCAGTCACCAGGGGTTTCTTAAGAGCTGTCTCCCTGAGTGTTCTAATGAATCCTAGTTCCTCCCACACGCTTTTCCTTAGTTTTGTTTTTCAGCCTTGCCAACATTTGGAAGGTTCCAATTGCTTAAATATTAAAATAATGATAATATCAGCTGCTTGCATTGAGCACTTATGATGTGCCAAGCATAATGCAACACACTGCACATGCATTATCTCATTTAATGTTCACAACAACCCCACGAGGCAGATACAATTAAGATCTCATTTTACCTACGGGGAAAGGGAGGCATGTAAAGGTTAAGTATGTCACTGAAGTTCCACAGTTGTTACGAAGTAGAGCTGCAATTTATATCCAGATAGTCTGACAACAGAGCCCATGCTATTGCTAATAATAATAACAACAGCAGTAAAAATATGAAAGGAACTGTTAATTTCTGTGGAGGCACATAGCCAGCTTTGGGTGATCCCAAGGGAATAACCAACCATCTTGACCTCACTGTCCTCACTGTCCTCCTTCCTGCATCTTATACCCATCACCCCACATTGGTGATCCTCAACTAGGTGCCAGAGGGCATTGATGTGGCCTGTGGAAGCTGGCCCCGTCACCTGCATCCCCCAAGCAGAGCAGGGATGAGAGGGTGGAGGGATTTGGGGGGGCACATGGGAGAGCACCACCCCAAGCTACCCACACCTTTAGAGATAGCCCCCTCATTCAACTCACTCCCAACAACCACTTAGAGTGTGCCATCTGTTTCTTGCTATTTCGGGTTTAAAGAAGATAAAAAAACACTTCGTAAACTAGGCAGGGAATGATGAATATAGAAAAGCTATTATTGTTTTATTGTCATCTTGCTCTGGTGGGTTGGAGGTACAGGTTTGGACTTTGTAGCGCATTTTGAGCATATGCATGTTCCCCTTCTCTCATGCCCATATGCCAACATGAAGACTTTGGTCTCCTCTTTGCCCAGGGAACTATAGTCTGGTCCTTAACATGCCCAGGCTTTTTGGATTCCAAGCCCTGTGTTTCTTATACCAAGTTAAGCCACCTTTTTATGGGGGAGAAACAAAGTCTGAGACCTGTTGACCTCATTAGTAGCCTTTCACATAATTCAGGTCTCCACTCAAATGTCACCTTCACGATGCCTGCTATGGTCTGAATATGTCCCCTAGAATTCATATGCTGAAACTTAATTGCCAGTGTGAGAGTACTAAGAGGTGAGACCTTTAGGAAGTGATTAGTGAGGGTGGAGCTCTCATGGATGGGATTAGGGCCCTTATAAAAGGGTTTGAAGGAGTAAATTCCTTCTTTCCCACTCTTCCACCATATGAGGACACAGCACACAAAGCGTCATCTTGGAAGCAGAGACCAGGATCCTCACCAGACACTGAACCTCACAGCACCTTGATCTTGGATTTCTCAGTCTCCAGAACTGTGAGGAAATAAATTTCTCTTTTTTATAAATTTCTGAGTCTCAAATATTTTGTTATAGCAGCATCAATGGACTGAGATAGCAACATAAATACCCTCTCAATGCTCTATTTCATCATTCTGCTTTTTCTATCTCCATAAAATTTATCACTATCTGATGCCATGTTATATATTTATTTATCTGGTTTACTGTCTGTGTTCCCACGAAAATACATGTTTTAGAACAGAGAGGACTTTGTTGTTTTGTTCACTGTTGTTTTAACTCCAGTGTCTGGGACAACACCTGGCACATGGTTGGCCCTCAATAAATACTTGCTGGATGAACGGGTGAATTGAAGGGATGGGAGGTGGGGCTGTCACTGGAAAGGAGTAGGAAAAATAACGATGGCTCATATTTCTTGAAAATAGTAATAGCTAACTACCAGTGTGCACTCAAAATATGCTGAGCACCACTGAGGTGGTTTATGCACAATAACTCTTGTAAATGTTGTAACAAATTGGATTAAGTTGGGAAGTATTGTTATGCTCCCTCTGTAGCATAACAAGGGAAATGAGGAAATTGAGGTCCAGAAAGGGTTGTCACTTGCTCATAGGTGTAAAGGTAGTAAGGGGAGGAGCCAGAACTGAGCCCACAGTACTTCGCTATACGTTTCTATACTGAAGCTGCCTTGCGCAGGGCCGTGTTGGGCACTTCTTGCGTCCTTACCCAATTTAGCTCGCACCCCAACTCAGCAAGGTCAATATTATTTCCCCCATTAATCAAATGAGGAGATGTACTCAAAGAGGTCTGGTAACCTGCTCTAGGTCACACAGCTAGTTAGTAGCGGAGATAGAACTTATGCTGTGTGGGCTCTCCAGCAACTGGGGCTGCTGCCCTTGTTAGCGTCCTTTCCACAGCTTTCCCTAAAGCCACGATGAGCCACTGGGTTTCCTGGGACTCAGTGCTAGCCTGCTTGACCCCGATGAGCTACCCAGGCTTGGACCCCCAGCTGGCTTTATCTAGAATAAAGTAGCTGCCCGGGGAGGTGAGCACTATTCTAAGCTAAAAGCCCAACAGAACAGCAGAAGCTGCCAGAAACTTTGTGTGGGTGACACAGCTGGAACAGCCCTGGAAGTGTGGGTGACACTTCTGTGGGCAAGGCCTTGTCCACCAGCCTGTGTCTGGATGGCTTCAGTCATAGTTTGTCATTGCTCCTCTTCTCTGCATGCACTTACAGTGAGATGAAGGAAAAAGAACACTTTGGCTTTGGTGTTACATGTACCTGGGTTTGAATTTGAGTTCACTAGCTTTGTCACCTCAGGTTTCTTTCCTTCTCTGAGACTCAGTGTTTTCATCTATGAAATGGGGGATAATAATTTTTACCTCCTTATTGCACATAGAATAAAATTCAAGCTCCTTCAATGCCCTTCAAGACTTGTCCCTTTGTGCCTATGACACCTCTGCTTTGACCTCTATTTTTCCATAAAATGCTAGGGTTCTTGTGGTCTCCCCACTCCTTGTTCTCAGTGAATATCCTGCAGTATCTCCTCTCTACGCCTTTGACCATTTGGGTCTACCTGTCTGGAATACTTTCCCTTTACTTCCTTGCTTGATTAACATCTGGGGCCTAGGAGGGAGGTATAATTAGAGCCATATTCCATACACATGGGGAACTGAGGCTCAGAGAACTTAATTAACTTGCCCCAAATCACACAGCTAGTAAACTGCAAAGCTGAGATTTGAACACAGGTCCCTCTGGCTTAATAGCTTGGATTTTTCCCACTAGGTCACATAGCCTCCCTTGAAGGGTCTTAAAAGGGGTTAGAATTGAAGAATGGAGAGTAAAGAGGGTCTGAGCTTGTAGCAATGATGTCAGTGGTAGCTCTGAGAAAACTCCTGGCTGCACTGGCCTAGGACATACACACAAGTTACATGTCAGAAGTCTGGTTTTGCCATTTGAAACTTGTGCATTCTGTTCCTCTGGGTACAGACTGTGCAATCATTTTCTAAGGAGTGAGGCTCATGTTGATGCAAACAAGTAAGTCAGGGTCTGCATGCATCACGTGACTCCTCTAGGTCAGGTATAGATGGGCCATAAATGAGCTGCCACCCCAGGGGCAAGAGCCCATGGAAAATTCCCTGGCAGGGAGGAAGAGGCAGTGCCTTGGGCACTACTGTGGCCCCATGAAACTCACAGATGTCTCCAATAAGATTTCAGAGGTTTCTATCACAGTTCAGATTTGTAGCAAGAGGAGATACTAAAAATGCCTGTGCCTCTCACAGCAACAGGGCATTAAATCAGGAGTTCTCGCAGGCTGCAACAGTCCTGCCCTGTCCTGCCCTGTCACCCTTTACATGTTGTATGACTCTTTCCTTCTCTCTTTCCTACATATGCGTGCATGTGCACATGCATGTGCACACACAAACACACACACTCTAGTCTTGCCCAACTCCAGGGGCAGTATGGGTAGTAGCATTGTAAGGGGATATAGGTGGCACAGAAGAAAGAAATCGAGGGACAGGATTCCAGGTGTAGCTCTGCATAAAAAAAGCGAGGCACATCACAAAACTATCAGAGCCCCAGTTTTCTCATCGATAACAAGGGGCTGACAGAACTCTCCTCTTGAGATGTGAATGAAATAAAAGATAATTTTCATGAATTACCTAGCTCAGCATCTGGCATGCAGTAGGTCTTCCGTAAATGGTATTTCATCATGATGTAAAAGTTCCCTAGGCAATATAACCATCTTCAGTGTCTAGTCCTCATTGAGTGTGAACTGCTTAAATATTTATAAAATCTCAAATAATCCTGATAAGACTTTTTATTGGAAATGTCTTATACATAAGATTAAGGCTGAAGCTGACATTTATTCTGCTTAATGGGGGCCTGGCCTGAGTGACAGCAGATGACCTGGAATCTTGGCATGTGTCTCTGGTTGGTTTCCTTCCTTTCAGGATGAAAATCAGTATGTCCTTGCTCTTTCCCTGGTTCCAAATACTTCATTGTTTCAGTGTCGTGATTGAAAAGCAGCTTTTCTTTCATTTCTTTTTGGATTTTACCTCTGAGGTTTCATCCTTCCCATCTGGTGGTCATGGCTGATGCACATGGACACTCTCTCTGCTTTCATGGCTTTGTCATGAAGCTCTTGCAACAAAGCCTCTGAAGTTAGGGACCTTGAGGATACCAGACCTGAACCCAGTTCTAGGGAACTCCATCTGTTGAGGAGGGTGGGGTGGTGCTTTGATCTGCATGACCTGAGCATATCAAGAGCTGGTTACTCAAGTATCCGATCTCTCATTTCCTCGGCCTTTCTTCCACTGGTCTTTATTCCATGGCTTGGATGGAAAATGGAACCCATAGCTCTCTCCCAGTTATACCCTGTAGGATCCTAAGGCAAGGATCACACACCCAAATGTCACTAGAGGCCCTGCAGGTAACATAAGCAGCAGAGTTTAGGTGGGTGGCCTGGAGAGCCCATTCTATGCCTAAAGGCATCTCATTCACAAATTAAAAAGCAAACCAACCAACCATTGTCCCAGTCAACTGGCTCACTGGTTAGATTTGTCTCAGGTCTTCCAGTTTGTAACATTTGTTCTAAGGGTTTTTCACCTCTTGTTTAGCTCAGTTTGAAAATCTAGTATTGGCAGGGATGTCTTAGCCTCATTTCCCAGAAAATCCATATTGCCTTTGTAGCATCCTTCACAAGGGCTCAGCCCTCCCCATTTGAATGCTTCAGCAAGGGATCTTACTACTCCATTCCATCCACAAACCCTCATGAGCAGGAGCCACAGGCCTGCACACCATGCCCCCAGGACCAGTAGTGACCAAGGCCAATGTGGTCCCTGCCTTGTGGATCTCACAGTCCGCTTCATTATCTTGTCCTCCTAAAGGTATCTGGAACCACTTCCTTCTCTCCATCTGTACTGCCCCTGTCCTGGGCCTCCTCACCAGGGTCTTACACAGGCTATTTCAGGGTCTCCTACTGGTCTTTCTTGTGGCCCTCCTATACACTCTCTGTCAGCAGCCAATCAATTAGACTATGCTTAAAACTTTCCAAAGGCTCCCATTTCATGTAAAAGTGTGCCCAAACCTGACCATGGCCCTTAGGGCCTGACCGCCAGGCCCTGGCCAGGCTTTCCCTCCATATCATCACCACAATACCCTTCATCCTGTAGTTTCCCCCCCAACATTCATGTCCACCTGGAACATCAGAATGACCTTATTTGGAGACAGAGTGTTTACGGATGTAATTAAGTTAAAATGAAGTCATACTGGATTAGGGTGGGCCCTAAATCTGACTCATGCCCTTAGAAGGAGAAGAGAAGACACAAGTTCTTTAAAGAAGGGCCCTGTGGAGTCGTGAGACTAGAGATTAGAGTAATGTGGACACAGCCAAGGAACACCCGGGGCCACCAGAAGCTGGCAAGAGGGATTCTCCCCTAGACCCTCCAGAGGGGGCTTGAGCCTCCCAACACCTTGATTTCAGACTCCTGGATTTCCTTCACTGAGTGACACTTTAGGCATAATATTATATAATAAGAAAAGACAGTTTTAAGTAAAAAGAGCATTTTTGAGTACCTGTTACATACTAGGCAATATGCTAAGAAGATATAGTAAACATATACATATAGCTAGACATACATATATGAACATATACACACATACATATATACGAATACATATGGTTTTATTATTTTTAATTTTGGTAAATATATATATCATGCAATTTACCATCTTAATCATTTTAAGTGTGTAGTTCAGTGGTATTAAGTACATTCACATTGTCGCGCAACCATCTCCACCATCCATCTCTGGAACTCTATTCATCTTGCAACACTGACATTCTGTACCTGTGAAAAAATAACTCCCCATTCTCCTCTCCCCTCAGGCCCTGGCAACCCACCATTCTACTTTCTGTCTCTATGAAATTGACTACTCTAGGGACTTCATATAAATGGAATCACACAGTATTTGTATTTTTGTGATTGGCTTATTTCACTGAGCATGATGTGTTCAAGGTTCATCCATGTTGTAGCATATGTAAGAATGCTCTTCCTTTTTAAGGCTGAATAATAGTCCACTGTATGTCTATATTACATTTTGCTTATCTATTTATCAATGGACACTTGGGTTGTTTCTACCTTTTGGCTATTGTAAATAATGCTGCTAGATCTACAAATATCTCTTTGGGATCCTTCTTTCAATTCTTTTGGGTATATACCCAGAAGTGGAATTACTGGACACATATACATCTTTTTAAGTACATCCATACACATATGAAACTTTAAAATTCCAATTTAGTTTCACAATGGAGACCTTATTATACCCATTTTATAGATAAGGTAACTATACAGGGAGGCCGGGGGAGGTTGTGTGTGAATTTCACAGTGCTGGGCAGTTAGGGCTGCCTGGCACCATGTGGTGGTCATGGTCCCCATGCTCATGCACTCACGTGAGGACAGTGGCATTCTCCTGGAGTATGGGATCAATGTGAACAATGGTACTCAGCACACCCCCACCCCTTCCTGCTGGCTAGACCAGCCTGGCTCACCTCATTGTCTCGGTCTTTCTCCAGGAAATGACGGGCCACATGACTGGGTAGGATATTCCGGAGCATGTTTTCGTTGTGTTCCCTCAGCTCCTTCATCTCGTTGATCTCCTCTTTGGCCTGTACTCGCCAGAGGAAGTCCAGGCGGGCTGTGTACTCCAGCTGCAGTTCATGGCAGAGAAAAAGAAGAAGCAGGTAAACTTCCAGGGTATGGGCTTCAGGCATACATGCCCGGAAGGTGGGGAAGTCTTTGGAATTCTCCACAAAGGAAATATAGCATGATCTGGATATTTGGGGAAACATTTTGTCCAAAGCCAAGTGACCAGAGGATGATTAAATCTCATGGGGATGCAGTACCTGCCCTTCTTAGCATTACTGTACCTGTGATTTTATACTCATTTGTATGATTATCTGACGATGCCTGTGTCCTCTTCTGTACTGTCAGTGTTATGTGGTCAGAGTCCTTCCCCTGTTCAACATAACATCCTTACTGCTATGAACTTGATGTCTCCCTCCATTTATATGTTGAATCTTTAATCTCTAATGTGATTGTTTTTGGAGACGGGACCTTTGGGAGGTAATTAGGGGTAGATGAGCTCATGAGGGTCACTTGTGCTGAGATTACTATCTGTACAAGAAGAGACATGAGAGAACTTGCTTATTCTCTCTCCACGAGCACACACCAAGAACAGGCCATGTGGAGCCACAGCAAGGAGGAAGATGTATGAAAACTGGGAATAGAGCCCTCATCAGAAACTAAATCCTGCTGTACCTTTATCTTGGACTTTTCAGCCTCTAGAATTGTGAGAAAATAGATTTCTGTTATTTAAGCCACCCAGTCTATGGTATTCTGTTGTGTATGGCAGCCTGAGCCTACTAATACACTTGCCATACAGTAACATGTCTGGCAAAGGGCAGATATTTAATCAGTATTTGTTGGCTCAAGAAGTAAGTTATAATAATAAAACTAGCTAACACTTAGGTGATCCTTATTATGTGCCAGACACTCTTCTAAGCAATATACATATATTACGTCCTTTAATCCACACAACAGCCCTAATAGGAAGGTATTATGAATCTATATTTTATAGATGAGAAAATGAAAGCAAACATGGTTAAGTAACTTGACCAAGATCACACACGAGTTAGTGGTGGAGTCAGAATTTGAACTTAATTTCAAAATTGGTCCCCAGAGTCTGAGCTCTTAACGAATGAACCTACACAGAGAGGAACTATACCAAATGTCTTTTTACACAATAATTTAATGACGCATTCCTAGAGGGAAATGCCATAAGGATAAAAAGAGCTCAAAAAGGATGTTAAAACTGTTTACAATAATCACATTGTAGGTGGGAATGTTTGTATTATGACTCTTTCACTATTATATGTGAATCATAAGATAAAGCAAATGAATAATTATATTGGTTTCATTTAAATTGGAATTCTTGGGAAGGGAAAAAGGAACTACTTTTATTTTGTAGTTATTTAATGACCTAAATTTTTCACGAAACCAACCAACTAAATATTTTTTGCGGAAAAAAATTGAACCTGAATCTCACCAAACTTATAACTATGAACATAGGAAGAAAAGAACAGAAGAATGTGTTAAATAACCATAAGGGCAGAGGAATGTGTTAAATAGCCGCAGAGGATGTGATCAGGAAACTCTAGACTGGGAGACTTCCTAGAAGTCAGATGGCTCTCATAAAATATTACAAGAAAGAAAAAAGATGGAGCGTGATCCTATAGATTTAAAAAAGACTTAAGAGACATGTCAACCAATGGTAATCTGTAGACTTTATCTAGATCCGAATTCAAACAAACAAACTTAGAAAATACAATTCTAAGCTAATTGAGAAATGGAAACACTGCCTAGGGGGTTGACAATATTAATGAATTACTGTTTTCTTTTTAAAGGTGTGCTAATGGTATTGTAATTAGGTTAAAAAATCCTATGTCTTTTATATGCATATTGTAGTATTGACAGGTAAAGTGATAGGATGCTTGAGATTTGCTTCAAAATAATTGGGGGGAAGGAACGATGAGCAAAATGTATAGGGATAGATGAAACAAGACTGGGCTTGAGTTGATGACTGTTGAAGCTGTGAATTCATTGTACTATTTCATCTACTTTTGGATGTGTTTGAAATTTTCTATAAGGAAAAATTAAAAAAAAATTATGAGCAGAGGTAGCCAATTGTATAAAAGAATGCTAGCCCTGACTCTTTTACCAAGTTGCTGTGTGGTCTTGGGAGCGTCATTTAACTTATATTTTGGTTCCCCTCCTAAAAACTAAGGATAATTGCCCTCCATCATGTCTAATTCAAGAGACATGGATTATTATAAGGATCTATTATATGGATCAAGGGACATGATGTACAAAAGCACTGTGAAATGTCAAATGTAGATTTATAAGGTATTCTTATAATTTAAGTCATTTGTAGATGAAGTCAGATCAAAGCTGGTTTTTTTCCCCTCTAAATTCGAGAGCATCAAGTTTTGATTTGTCAAGTTGCAGGACAGTATTTTTCTTTCGTTCACAACTATTTCCAAATAAAACATTTTCCCCCCTTTAAAATGCAAACGTGGTTGAAGCATGAGATAATTTTTAATTTTTCTTCTGTTGAATTACCCTCGTCTAATTAAATTCAACTCAGAAACATGTGTAGAGAAATCTGAAGGGCTGGAGTTGACTTAAGCAAGAATTTTCCAGTTGCAAGACAAGAACACAGTTTACTTTTTGGCCTGGTAACTGTAGCTAACTGCACCTAAGACATACCCATAAAGAGATGATCCAGTCCAAGTGCAGTCCAGCCTCTTGGCAAAGCAAGTCTCAAGAAGGCAGGCACCACATATTATTAATCCTCCACATAAGGAAAGCTTTCCTCTTCAGTTTACTGAAAATATATCACACCCACTACATGCTACGTGCTGGGCATAGAAAGATATGTGGACCTCAGTCCCTGCCTCTGATTTACCCATAGCGGAATGGTGGCAGGAGGGCACCAAAAGGAAAGAGATCATTTCAACACAGTGTGGCCAGTGCAGATATGAAGAGAAAAGTGAACCATATGAAAGACATGGACACTGATTTTTTAAAAGTAAAAATTCTTCAGCATTTGCTCAAGAAATGTCAACTGAATTGGAAGTGTACTCTCTTTCTTGATTTTTACCAAACCATTAAGGAACTGGCAATATGAAAAGACTACTAAGGGAACTAATATATGTCGCTCATGTATTTTGTCAGGGTATTCACCTAGAGATAGCTAACGCTTACTAAGCTTTTGCCTTGGACCAGACATTGTTCTAAGTGTTTAACATGTATTTAAGCTCATGTAATCATACTACTCAACAAGGTAGGTGCTTTCTTATCCCTATTTCACGGGTGAGGGAATGGAGGCACAGTAAGGTGAAATTGATTTCCGGAGGTCTCACAAATAGAGGCTGGCTTTGAACCCAGGGCATTTGACTTCAAGCCGTGACTCTTAAACCCTCCACTATATATACATGATCTCATTCCTCTGTTCTCCACCTCTTAACAGATAACTATTACTCTTTTCCCTTTATAGGTCAAGAAATGACAGCTCTGGGAGATTGACTCTCTCAAGGTCACCCATTCTCAAAATGGAATTGCTGGGACTCAAGCAAGAATATTTGGCACCAAGACTTGGGTCTTTCCTTCTGAGCCACATGATCCCAGTTACCTGTCTTTATCAGACCTGGACGTAAGTGACTGGAGACACGACCTCATTAATCTCTGTCCCCATGTGGAAGTGTGGCTCCCTCTGCTATAAATGGAGATGCCAAGGCAAAGCCCAAACCTCCACGGCTGCGACTGAATCAGGCAGGAGGTGGGAGGCACCTGTCCAATGTTCAGAATGGTCACCTGTCTTGGAGGAGGGAGGGTTTGGCATATTGCTTCCACATATGTGCAAAAATGAAATTTCCCAATAATTGAGTTACATGACCGCCTCCGTCACTCTGGAGATGTATAATTATACGTGCTCTCTCTGGACGCTTCTGTGTACCAGGCATCAATGGGCATTATTCAGCCTTTATTAAAAATAGAGGGCTGCTGAGTCACAAAGGGAAACTGATGGAAGCAGTTAGCAAGCCCAGGAGTGGGAAAGCTTGATCCAGGATGAATAGGGCCCCAGAGGATGCTATAGATAGAAGACACCTGAAGTGGTGCAATCCTGCAGAAAGCTGCCTCTAGCACAGGGAGGCACTGGCACATGGAGGAAACAGACTGGGACTAGGAGTTAGACCATTTCTGCTTCAGTCTGGCTTTTCTTACTTTGTGACCTCAGGGGACTTGAGTTTCTGCTCCTGTCTTGGGACTAGATGGATAACTATACTTGCCTTGTTTGTGTCATAGGTTTATTTTAAAAGTCAAATATTAATAGCTAATAATTTTTGATCACTTATACATAAAAGCTACTAGGATAAATATATTACAGTAATGTTCTCGTATAACACTATAACAACCCTATGAAGTAGAACCTGTTACTATCATACCCATTTAACAGATAAGGCAACTGCAACTCAGAAAAATTAAGTAAACTGTTGAAGGTCACATTACTAAGTGGCAGAGTTGGGATCTGAATACTATCTGCCCAATTCCAAAACCTATACTTGTAACTGCTATACTTATGGGATGTGATTATGTCATTTCAAATCCTTTGACTGTTAGAAATAGAAGGGAAAAATATCAGATGTCATTTAAGCCCAATAGCTCAGACCCTCACTAAGCACTAACATACTCTTACTTTACACATAATCTTAACACAATTAGGTTATCTACTTTCCTAGGACCCATAGAAAACAGGATAAATTGAATCAGAATGTTAGAAGGATACCATTTGGGGAAGGGGACACTGACAGGGCACAATGTGATTTCTTAATGTGACAGAGGAGAAACATCCTTCTTATTATGGAATGAGGACCCTCACCCTGAATTTGTTCTTTCATCTGTTTCTTGGGGATTTCTCACTTGTCAGTTTAAAATGTGTGTGATGGAATAAGCATATGTTTTTCTATAAGATGGCCCTGTCTGATTTTGTCATCATAGCCCTCAAATGGACTGTCATATGCATGTCAGACTAAGGAGTTCTCTCCTATAAATGGAAGCCATCAAGACATGGAAGACAAGACCCCCGTCCTCCCAGATAGCCAGAAAGACCTAAGCACAGCATTCTGAAAATAACTACAGTTTGACATTTGGCTTTTTGTTTAATCATAAATTCAGCCAAAATGTAAGAACAAGTCAAAGCCACACTGCAGGATTGAATGCCTTGGGCCATCGTGTTGGTGTGCAGACAACAGCTTTGTTCTGCTGCAGTCTAGTGAGGTAGAAAGGGTGGGCTTTGGAGACAGACCTGGATTTGAATTCTAGTTCTCCCACTTACTAGCTGAGTAGCCTTACTTCCATCATCTGTAATACAGGAATGATAACAACTCCCATTATTCCAGATTGTTGATAGGATTAAATGAGATAATAGACGGAAAGTGCTAGGCACACAGTAGGAAGTCAACAGACATTAACTCTTTCCCATTTCTTTCACTTGCCAAGTTTTTGTATTACCTAGTTCAGTTTTTTATTGACTACATTTTACCATCTTTTATTACAAATAACTTAATGCATCTCTAAGTTCTTGGGGTTTTTGGCTGTTTTATCCCTGTTTTCCCAGGGTTCATTACCTCCCTGTTTCCATGGTGACTTCCAGCGATATGTTTCTATTTCTGCTCTGGCTGACGGTCGTCTTGTTTTGCTTTCCTCCTTTTCTGGTTATGCTTTTTGAAGCGCACACAGACCAAAGAAAGACAGAGTGGGATCCAGAGCAGATCAGTGAGGCTGGCAGGGCCTGGTTTCTACCAGGGGGTGAAAATCTCCCCAGGTGATGAGCATTCATGGGTTGGAGTCCACCTGAAGGAACCCCACTGGTCTTTGAGAGCAGGAGATATGTCTTCGGTGAAGCCTGCCATGGTGCTCCCATGCAGAATAATTTCCCTTCTCCAACTCCCTCGACAAGTCTGCACCATATGTAGCACTTTTGCATTATTTAGGGTCCAGTCTCCGTCAGAAGACTGGACCAGGGATGGGATTTTGTACAGTGCAGTCCATAGTGCGTTTTACAGATCCTGGTAGAGTAGGGGCTCATAGAAAGTGGAATCAACATGGTAGGAATTTTATCTAATTAGGACAAATCAGTAATGAAGCTCTTCCTGTACACTTGCAAGGCAGCACACAAATGATTCCTCAAAACAGCTACTATGTTGTTTTGGAGTTGAGGAAACTGAGGCTCAGGTAGACAAGTAGCAGACCAAGGCCATGCATTGCTGAGAGTAAGAGCTGGGATTAGAACCCAGGCTCAGTTGACCTTCAGACCTGAATGTTTATCTAATATGACACACAACTTCTATAGTAATAATTTTATCCAGGCAACAGAATTGGGAGGAATCCCAGTTTGCCTCAGGCAGAAATCAAAAGCTCTTTTATTAGGACAATGGTCTTTTTCAAAGAGATGTACCTAAAGGGCATTAAAACCACATTGCTGACCAAATCATCTTCTCCAGCTTAGTTTTTCATTAAGTGGTCTTTATTAGGAATTGATTCATTAAGAGCCACAACTGCCTGCAAGCAGCTAATTCTTGTTTGCTGCAAAGAGCAGTGGAGGCTTTTCAGGCCGGTTTTATGGCAACAGAAAATACTAGCTAACCAGGAGCAGCTAGAGCACGGTGGCAGATTACCTGCTGTCCATGGTAGAACACAGCAAGGAGGAACATTGCCATCAGCAGCAGCGATGCCTCCTTGGTCCCCAGGAAATCCCTGTTGGAAGAAGAAAGGCAAAATGATGGCACGGTTACTGATAACCATGGAGGGACTTCAAGGAGACTCTCTAGGAAACTGAGGATCAGAAAGGAGTGGTATAAAAAGAAAGAAACAAGTGTTTTTTGAGCACCCACTGAGATAGGGGATGTTATGAGGGTTTGCACATCAGCTTATTCAGAAATCAGTTGACTCCCAAAGGTATGGGGTCATCTAGGACATACATGGTAAAAGTGATTCTAGAGTCTAGCATCTAGATGATGCACTCACGTTGATAATAGTGCCTTCTATTTGCAGAGCACTTTTTCAAGATTTTAGAGGCCTTTATACTTTCCCATTACAAAATCCACGTGAACACAAGTGTCCCTTCTCTCTACTTTTTAAGATATTATCCTGTTTAAGAGACCGGTATATAATGTTTGCTATGTGGCAGTCTATTCTAAGTGCTTTCATGCTTAGATTCTTATATTAATTCTATGAGTTAAACACCGGTTTAGTTCTTATATCAGTTCTTTTAATCTTTATATCAATTCTATAAGTTGGGGAATGTTGCCTTCTCCATTTTAATTCTCATATCTTTTGATAAAGCCTTTGTTTTCTTCATGCCATCTCTTCCTGGAGTGAATCTTCAACTGTCAATGCTCGGTCCTTGTGAGGGGACAAGCCGGGGTGTTCCTGACCTGGGCTGTCCTGGGCGCTCCAGGAGACTAGGCTGAAAGGCAGTTAACGATGGTCAGTGGTAAGGCTATACTTAAGCAGTGACATGACTTTCAGCCTTTAAAGGAATTCAGAAAAAAGCCAGGAAACCCCTTGTTTTATTCTGAATGCTTTCTGTTTGATTTTGGCCCAGCATGAAGCTTTTCTCAGGACAAGCTGGGCTAGAAGGCAGAGGGTCCGGAGGAAACAACATTGGAGTGTGGACACGGGTAACATAGAAATAAACCGTCCCCTCAACAGGCTGTCATGGGCTAATGATGAAAACCCAAAGTGAAAATGCACAGGTACAAATAATCTCTATGGATGTAATGTCTTGCATTACATCACCTCAGGTTCTATTTCCCCCAAATTCCTCCATCACAGGCAACGCCCCCCACTCCCATCCATTTACCCAGGTGCTTGAGCCAAAAGCAAAAACAAAACTAGGAGTTGGTCCTCACTGCCCCCTGATCCTGTTCCCTCTACCACCAAAATATATCTCTGGTCCATCCACTTCTCTCATGTCCTCCTCTACTACCTGTACAACCACCATGATCTCCAACAGCCTCTGGACATGACTCTCTACAATATATTTTCTTACATAGTTGCCAGAATATTTTTTATCACTAAAACCAGATCATGTCACTCCCTTGTTTGGTCCCCTTCCAACCACGAGCACACATATACTCAGAACTCACTCAGAAGTAACTCTGATGGGGCTCACGGAGACAACGGGGCCATCATGGAAGAGATGCTGTGTCTAGAGGGAGGAGTAGGGTGGGCATCAGGATGGCTGCCCCAAGGCAATCTCAAGCTTCCCTTTTTTCTTCTTCCTGGACACCAGCAGGAACAGCCCAGAGGCTCAGGGAAATGAGGGCATGAAGCCACCTGCCTAGACCAGCTTTTCATCTAGATTTATGCTAAAAGATCTTCCCAGCCAATGCTTGGCCAGGGCCATTCCAGCTCACCAGGAGAGAACAGGGACTTAGGAATGGAAATGTACATTCTCTCACTGATGTACTGTACATAGGGGAACCAAGAGGACCAAAGAACGCTGTGGGCTGGAACAAGATTCAGATTTGAGAATTCTTAGTTCCATCTGCTTTCCCTTGGAGATAAGATGCTAATAATAGATGATACTCATTATTATGTTTCTACAGCCTCAGAAAAACACATAATTATTGAGCATCTACTGTGTGCCAGGCAAATGCAGGGATATAGAGATGAAGAAGGCACATTGTTTTTGCCCTCAAAACATTCCAGTAAGAGAAAGAATCAACTATATAGATAATTTTATAATATAATACACTCCATGGAAAGGATACTTCCTTGTTGCCATGGGAATACATGGGAAAAGAAAGTAACCCAAGTTGGGTGTTGAGGGAAGACTCAAGAGCTGAATCTTAAAAGGTGATAAGACTTCAGGAGGAAAAGAACCCTCCTATAGGAGGGAGAGTTCTATAGGTAGAAGGCATATGTTTTGCTTAGCTAGCTGGCTTATGAGTCTCTAGCACAGGGATGGCAAGTAAATGTCACACATCATGTTTGATGCCATTCACAGACTCAGTAGGAGAGCGTGTTCTGATCTATTGGAGCTGTCCCCCACGAGTGCTGAAGTGAAGAGGGTCGGACTATGAGCCACATATTGTCACCCTTGCATTTCAGGGATGAGGATTCATCCATCCATCCATTCATTCATTCATTCACAGTCACCATTGTGCTTGTTTTTGGAGTATAGACACATTCCAGTACCACCTTTTCATTCCTTCATGTCATTTAATTCTCTAGCCCCTGAAGTTTGTGGACACCTGAAAAGAAAGACTAAAGTCATGAGCTCTGGACTCACGCAAATACAGGTTCCAATCTCAGCTCTGCTATGGCCTGGTTGTTTGACCTTCGACAAGTCATTTAATATCTCTGGGCCTCAGTTTATTCACCTGTGAATGACTCTAATAGCATTTACCTCCATACTTGTCAGGATTAAAGGAGTGAATTGTGGCAACATGCTTGGCACAGCACCTGGCCCATGTTTCTCTCTCACCACCTGTCAAGCACTCAGCACATAATCTTGCTCATGGGGGCAGTGCTTTAAAAAAATCACTCGCTCACATTGCTTAGTCTGAATGAGAGATGTCCTATGTTTAGCTCCTCCTCATGAGTTCATCCCAAACTCCTGCTCTGCCTGGCACTTTCGATATCCTTTTCTTTGAGATACAGAAGACTTTTTTTTTTAAAGCTCAGCAATTTATCATTTGAAACACATTTTCAAGAGAAAACAAAATGATTCTTGAATCATTTTGAAAGCAGTGATTGACCAAAAATAGAAAGATGACTAGACCAAACTTAGAAGAAAAAGTAAAAGAAAATTATGAACAATCTTTGTGTCTTTAACTGTTTTTTATATGGAAAAAAATAGCCTGAGCAGAGACTGCAGAATATGCATAGTAAGTCAGCCAGGCTGAGGAACATCCAAAAAGAATTATGGTTTGAATTTAGAAGGTATTTTTTTTTTTTGTAGCTTTTACAATTCTTTAAAGAACTTCTGAAGAGAGCCAAATGGCTCAAATTGGTACTGTATTATAATACTTTGCTTGATATTGGGTGTCAGGGACTTAAAACCAAGGACATTTTGAGCTAATTCATTTCTATTAATAAAATCACTGAATTAATGTTACCATCTCCCTATGCTAATAGAAAAGAATATTGTTAAGTGAAAACACATGCAGAATAATGTAATTCTTAAGGCTATAACAACCTTTAGAGATCATCTTATCTAATGTATCATACAAATTAATATTTAATTTGAGTGATACTCATTATAGGAATATGTATGCTAGTTATAATGAATTTGGAAACTAATACAAATTCACAAATATGAAAATAAAAATCGTCCTCAAGCCTGCCACCCAGAGAAAACAATGTTTAAAGTTTTGGAGTCAACTAAATGTCATTTCCTTTTCCCCCATGCAAAAATATGTTTACAAATTTAGGTGTATATGGTTAATATTGTTTTGTAAGCTACTTTTGCATTTAGTATGAATTATCAGAATAATTCTATGTAATTAAATACTTTACAATGTGCATTTGGTAGATCCATTCTATTCCATATTATATGTACAATACATAATATAATATCTCTTGAAGCCTTTTATTTTTCAGGTAGGAGACTGAGGCCCAAAGAGGAGAAGTCACTTGTCCAAGGTCACACAGCTAATTTGTGTCACAGCTAGGATGAGAACTCACATCTCAGCCACCAAATTTAGAGTTTTCACTATTGTGCATTCAACCCCCCATCTGTGAATCCACCTGTGAATCTGTAGTAAAAGACATAGAAAAGGGTGTAATGTATATTGAATGGATTCCCATCCATGGGTGAAGGTTATGTGATGTTGGACAAATGCTATTTGGCTCTGACACTACATGTAAATTATTTCCTGGTTGTTCACTCCTCCTATCTACCATGATCTCTCATGTGGACAAATGCAATAGCCAGAAATGGCTCCATAATTTGTGGGCTCAGTGCAAAATAAAAATTCAGGGGGCTTTCTGATGAAAATTATGAAGAATTTCAAGATGGTGGCAGCAAAGCATTAAACCAAGCACCGGGCCCTTCTGAGTGTAGGACCCTGTGCGAATGCACAGGTCAAATGTGCATGAAGCTGCAGTTACAATTGCCTCCCGACTGGTCTCCCTGCATCCATTCTTGTCCCCCTCTAACCTTTTATTCACAGTAGACAGTATGTTCTTTCAAAATACCCCAATCTTGCCTTTGCTTAAAACTCTTCTGTGCATCTCAAAGCCTTCCTGATTCTTTTTATTTTTAATTGACATATAATAATTGTACATATTTAGGGGGTGCAGAGTGATATTTCGATATAAGAATACAATGTGCAATGATCAAATTAGGGTAATTAACATATCTATCACTTGAAACATTTATCATTTCTTTGTGTTGGGATAATTCAAAATACTCTCTTCTAGCTGTTTAAAAACATATGATAAATTATTGTTAACTATAGTCACCCTTCAGTGCTATAGAACACTAGAACTTAATCTCCCTATCTAGCTGTGATCTTGTATCCATTAACCAACCTTTCCCTATTCCCCTCCCTGCTACCCTTCCTAGCCTCTAGTAGCCACAATTCTACTCTTCAAGGTACAGGTGATGTAGAAATAGCATCTTCTGATTATCAGTTAGGATGTATAGCTAATAAAGACTATGAGAGGATAAAAATGGTAAACATTTTAGAACAAGCTAGAAACCTTGACCAAATGGAATCACATTAAATGTGAAGTATGACACTTAGGTCAAAGACAAATTGTGCTTGTAAGATGGGGAGCAAACATTCTAAGGCCAATGGTGAGAAAAAAATATCTTCAGAGTTGTAGATGATAATTGACTCTCTGTCAATCAATGGTGTAATATGATTCCAAATGAGCTAATACTTTTTTCGGTCACTCATTCATTTAATATTTCATTCCACAAATATTTAATTGGATACCTACTGCCAAATACTCTAAGTTCTTAAAAGATGTACATAAATAATGGTCCTTGCCTTCAAAAGCTCCAATTCTAATGGAAGAGGAAGACATGGGAATTAATGACTGTAACACAAAGGGTACAGATGTTAAGTATTTAAAATTTATAAAGAACTTCTATATCCTGGCTATTGTGAATAATGCTGCAATGAACAGTGTCCATCAATGAGTGAATGGACAAGGAAAATGTAGTATACATACACACCATGAAGTACTATTCAGCCTTGAAAGAGAAGGACCCCTGTCAATTACCACCACATGAATGTACCTGGAGGACATTATGTTAAGTGAAATAAGCCAGGCACAGAGAGATAGCTTATGTTCTTACTTATATGTGGAATCTAAAAATGTTGAATTCATAAAAACACAGAGCAGAATGGCAGTTATTGGGGGATAGGGAGAGGTGGGTGGAGATTGGAGAGATGTTGGTTAAAGGATACAAAATTTCAGTTAGGGGAATAAGTTCAAGAGGTCTATCAGACAACATAGTGACTATAGTTAATAACAATGTATTATATACTAGAAAATTGCTAAGAGAGTAGATTTTCTGTGCTCTCACCACAAAAAAGGTGAGGTAATGCATATGTTAATTAGCTTGATTTAACCCTTCCACAATGTATACATATATCAAAAAATCATATTGCATGCCATAAATATATACAATTTTATTTGTTAATTAAAAACAAAAAGAACAAATGCAGTACAAAAAAGATGAAAAACCCAGTAGAAAACTGGTCAAAGGATATGACCTGGCAATTTACATAAAAGGAAATGCAAATGGCCAATAAACAAACAAAAAGATGCATGAACTTACTCATAATCAGAGAACTGCAAATGAAAACAGCGAGATAAAATGCACTCCCATAACCAAGCAAACATTTAAACATCTAACAATGGTGTGGGTGAGAATGAGCAGCAACAGGACCACTGCTTGGAGGAGGGAAATTGTTCCAATCATGTTGGAGAGCAATTTGGCAATATTTTAAAAAGTGGAAAATGCAGATACCCTACAATCCAGCAAGTGTGCTTTTATATATAAGCCCCAGGAGACATGTTCAGTGATGGTCACTGAAACATTTTTTATAATAGGAAAACTGGTAACAGCCTAAATATCTATTAGTAAGTAGGTCAAAGAATAAATATATTTTGGTATGTTCATATTACATAATGTATACAGATAACAGCTAAAATGAATTAGATCCATAGATATCAACTTGTTGCATGACATCATTATTATAAGAAATTTATAGACACAGACATAGCTAAATACACATAGACACACACATAACTAAATACATATAGACACACATAACATATATATGTAAATAACATGGATGGGAAGGATATATATTAAGTGCATTAGAAATTGGCTTTTGGGAGACAAAATAACATGAGAAGAGAATTTCAACATCAGAAATACTTTATCCTTTTAAAAATGCATAAATAAATATGACTAATTGTTAGCATTGTTTATGTCTAGGGGTTGGTTCATAGATGCTCCTATTATCAGTTTCAGGCATGTTTTCTGAGACTTCTTGCTTTATCTCGGCCTTATCTTTTCCTTAGACTGTTGGCCACTTATCCCGGCCTCAGCTAGACCTGTGTGCTTCCTACACCTGAGGCCAGTCAGCATAGTGTTTACTCAATGTCTGCTCCTTTCCCCACTTCCCGTGGGGCCTGTTTACCCCAGTGGCTGTGGAAGGGGTCAAGTGATATCACCAGAAAGTGCATCCAAAGCGGAGCTATGACCAACAAAAGAAAGAGGAAAGGAGCCAGCAGACACACTCCTCTGCCTTCCTCTGTTCTGAGACACTCTTGCCCACCTTACAGCCCATCCAGACACATTTCAATGGGCTCAGGGAGTCGATCTTCCAAGGCACCAACTGAATATCTTCACCGCTGATGTTGCCACCGTAACATGGCATTTGCTTGCATTTACCTCCCATCCTTTCTTCCTCACTTTCCTTTTGTCTCAGTTTCACTGCCCTGGGGTTGCATTAGCCTTGCCTCAGGCTCTTTTCTCTAAGGAACCAGGCTAAGATATTCTTTCTTGTACTTCTCTATATTTAAGAAATAATACATTCATTCCCTGGCATTCACCCCGTGGATACCAAACTCCATGGATGCTCAAGTCCCCCATAGGAAATGTCATAGTACTTGCATATAACCTATGCATATCATCGTGTATACCTTAAATCATCTCTAGATGACTTATAATACCCAATACAACGTAATGTTATGTAAATAGTTGTTATACTCTATTGTCTTTTATTTGTATTATTTTTATTGTTGTATTGGTATTTTTAATTCTCTTCCCAAATATTTTTGATCTGCAGTTGGTTGAATCCACAACCCAGAACCTGTGACTACACAGGGCCAACTGTATGATGCACAGAGCATAGTGCTTACTACACAGTGGCTGCTAGTATTCATGTTGCCACAGCCAAACTATAATCAGACCCTACAAGTGCTGGAGCCACTGAAGTCAAAGAAATCATAAATTAGTAGGTTTGCAGGAGACCTGAGCTATTTAGCTATTTAGCTAGCTATCTAGTCCAAACTTCGATTAATTAATCTGTAAGTCAGACAAATGATACAGCTGAAAAGTAGGGATTTTGCCTAGACTTGTAAGCTAGAGAATGCTTGAGTTGAGATCTAAGTCTATATCCAATGAGTTCCCATGTTTCAATAATTCTACCTCAGTCATTTTCCCAGGCAAACACGTTTTGAACTCCCAGTGGCGGGCACTTACTCTCCACTGTGGTTCAGGTTGTCATAGCGCAGGAAGAGACCCGCATAGACAGTCTCAGTCAGCAGGGCGTAGATGGCGATCATAATCAGCAGCACAGCCAGCTTCAGGACGGAGTTGAGCCGGAGGAACACCGCACAGGTCACCATGGCCAGCACCCCCGTGAAGACGAAGTACTGGAAACCGAGAGTGCAGGTGGTCAGATGCAACGGGGCGCGAAGCTTCCCTCTCCTAGTCGTGGATGCCAGGAGGTCTTATACCTGTACAAATGCTCAGCATTTCCATCTGGAGGTCTCAGGGCCTCCTAAAACCCAATAGGTCCCAAATCAAGCTGCATTTTCCTACCCCAACCTAGGCTCCCTGTTTCTGTGAATGGCATCGCCACTCACACCACTTCTCAAGCCAAAAACCTTGCTGTCATCTTTGTCGCCTTTCTCTTCCCCACACTCCACATCAGGCCACCCCAAGTCAGTAGATTCTACTTCCTTAATAGATTTCACCTTCAGCCAGCTTTTTCCTTCCACCTTGTTTTCTTAGTTCTCACCAACAGCTCAGGAACAGTCTTCTGGCAGCTCTGCCCACTGTGGGGCCCCCCCTCCCACGCACACAAACTATTGTTCTCCACCCAATATTTCTTTTTTTTTTTGAAAATAATGAGTTCCTTTATTAAGATATAGACTTGCCTGCTGTGTCAAACCACAAGGTAGCAGGGGCTTAAAGTGAGAGATTTTTTTTCTTCACTTAACCAAATGAGCTAAGCAATCATAGGCTGATGTGACAGCTCTTTGGTGTTTGGGGAACTGGATTCCACCTATCATGTTCCTTGTTGAAGAGGCGATTCTTCAACCTCATGAACTAAGATCAAAGCTTTAGCTCCTGCCATCACATCCACATTCCAGTCAGTGGTAAAGAGAGAAAGGAAATGGAGGGAATGCCTTTTCCCTTTAATTGTACAACCTATAGGTTGTATGCAATATCTGTTCACATTCCATTGGCCAAGATTTAGTCATGCATTTCACACTTGCTACAAGGGAGACTAAGAAATGTAGTTTTTATTCTCTTTAGTTAGGTGCCTATCTAAATACTGTCCACCCAATACTTCTAAAGGACAGATCTGATTACATCACTTCTTAACCTGAAGTCTTCTCACAGCTCTCCACTCCCTCAAATTGTGTTCCTTCTTCTGAATAGCAAAGCTCACAAGGTTTTCATACATCAGCTTTCCCTCCACTCTCTAAACCCTTCTCCCACACCCCAGGGCCCTGTTGCTCAACCCTCATCCATGTGATTAGGCCTTACTTCTTTGACACACGTCATCTCAAATGTCCTTTCCACTGAGAAACCTTACTGGCTATCTCCAGGTGCTTTTGGATCCACCTCATTCCTCCATAGCACCCTGTGCAGGCCGGCATAACATCTATCACCCTGTACTAGAAGCAGCTGTTCAAATTGCTAATTTGGAATCACCCGAGAGCTGCAATACTGGAGTAGCCCTCGGTGTCAGTCTGCCCAGTCAGATTCCAGCCTTCTGTGGGAAGTTCCTCAGCCTATTTCCCTTACAGAAGTATCCTGACATATTATTCTGGATGGTGGGATCAGATTCTGACTAATGGGAAAAAAGAATAAAACTTACATTATCAAAGACCCATTTTGTGGCAGTACTTTGATCTCTATGTACATTTTCTCTTATTATATTAAAAATAACTGGTCAAGATGAGAATCATAATTCCCATTTTACAGGTTCAGAAACTGAGGCTCATAGGGCTAAATAAATTGTTCAAGATCTCTCAGTTAGAAAGTGGCATCTAGGCTACCTGAATATAATCAGTTTGTGTCAGTGCGACTCTCGTGGAGATGCTGAGCTTGATAATTTCTAAAGGCCCTTCCAGGCTTGTTTTATGTGACTGTTTGTAACAACTGTATGGGCAGGAAAGATGGATAAGAATTTCCAAAAATTCCTGAGCAACCATTAAAGACTTGTTTACTGATTTCTTAAGCCAAGCGGACTCATTCATGTATCCTTTCAACAAACATTGACATCAACAAATGTCACTAGTGCCCTGACTGTGCTCCCACTTGGGACAAAGGCTCTGTGCCTTGTGTTGCACGGGCTGAACTCAGAAATGATTATGGCATCGTTCCTGCCCTGAAGAACCTCAGTTTCTGGTGCATCCTTTAGTTTTGTCTCTTCCTTTTCTAATAAATCCAATTATGTTCTTGTCTCAAATGGGATAAGTTTTCTTCAACTGCCCTTTAAGGTCTTCCCTTGGGGAAGATTTTTTGGTAACTCGTCTTGATGCCTCCATGCAGGAAGCTGTGTGTGAAGTGACCAGGAGATAAGAAGTTCATTCTCCAGAGTCTATTTTCTCCATCCAGAGAAACTTCCAAGAGTGTCAATCTTAACAAAGGCCAAAGAAAAGAGGAATAGATCTGAGAGGTCCTGATTCATTGTTGCTTGCATCACAACACAGGGTTGTACACAGCTCGGCCAATGCAAGTTATGAATCATGTGTTAAACGAAAAGCCATTGTGCCCTTGGAGCCAAAACTTATGGGGTTACACTAGTTAAACTTTAAAAATGTAATAAGCATTTATTGAGTGCCTATTGTAGTCAAGGCATGGTGCTAGGCACTGGAAATTCAAAGTGGAATAAGAGATGGCCCAGGCCTAAAGAAAATCTTGTTTTAAAATGTGAAGCAGGTATGAAAACGCCAACAGTAATCACTGTGGAGAGTGCTCTGCCTGCAGTGTAACCAAAGGCAATGAAAATACAGAGGCAGGAACGAGCACAGGGCATTCTCCTCCAGCCATGTCTGGAGGCAGCTGTACAGGAGAGTTGAGTCTGAACTGGACCTTGAAGGATGGAGGATGAAGAGAATTTCACACGACAGAAAATGGAAAGAGAAGAACATTCTGGGAAGAGAGAATAACATTAATGCAAAGTCATAAAGAGGCAAGGTATCAGGAGAATTAATTCCTCAGATCATATTAGAAAATCATGCAGCTACTCATAAGAAGAACTAGTAGCACAGGCAGCAGAAAAGTTTCAAATGTGTTGCCCTCCTCCTTTCCCCACCAAGGCTCCTGGGGGCATAACAGGCAAATACAATCACACACTTGAACTTGTGCTTTTTGTTGCCTCGATCAGTTGTGTTACTATGTCCCACCCGCCCTTCTCTTGAAAGGAATCCCCCGCTGCCTTCTATGGTTTAGGCAACTTCTACTTTCAAGCATAAAGGTGAACCTTCTGGAGGTGCTACAAACCGTGGGACATCAAAGAGACTGAGGCCCCCAGACAACAGCAGGAGCATCTCTGCTGTCCCTTTTAAACCTTGAGTGAACAGTGGGGGTGGGACCACGAAATGAGAGAATAACAGGAAACTACAGAAGTATTATGGCTTTATGAAAGCTTTGTGAAAACATTTCTCATTTGCTGGGTCTGGACTTATAAATTACATGGTTCTTAAAACTTGGGAAGAAAGTGAACCCAATGCGATCACTAAGTTTCTGTCAAGCAACAATTTTTCTGTTCTTTTATATTACCCCAGAAAGTTAGAAGACCCACAGCTCCTAAAGTGTTCCTTTAGTGGGTCCTGGGTATAAGGGGATGGTAGGTGTAGTAGGACAGAGATAAGAAGCAAAACCACATTGTAAGAACTCTTGTATGTCCTGTTGAGAAATCTGTACTTTATTCTACAGTCCACAAGGAGCCATGCATGGGTTTAGTGCTTGTAATGGATTCATTAGATCAGTGCTTTAGAAGCAAATTGTTGTGAGGAGGAGTATAGGATGGGTGTGATAAGGGGAGAAAAGTTGAAGACTTCAAGATAAGGTAGGAGACCTAGTCAATAAACTTAGTAGGACGTAAGAGGTTGGACAACATAGTCTAGTTTTATGTGAAGATAAAGAAAAGACTGGAATCAGACATAGTGCTAAGGCTTCCACATTGGATTAATTTATTAACTAAAAAGAAAACTACAAAAAAGTATGGAGGAGAGGCAATTAGTTCAGAGTTAGGCTTCTCAAGCTTTAGGTATGGAAGGAGTGATTCAGCAAGGACATTCAGTGAGTAATTACAGATGTAAGGCTGAGGTTTGGAAGATGGATGAAGTCTAGAGATGCACATTTGACACTATTCAGCTGAACTCACAAGTGTGGAAGAGACCACCCAAGCAGAGTACAAGTAAAGTCAGAAGATTCAGAGACCAAAATTGAGAGACTACCATGTTTGAGGGCTGTGGAAGAAGAGAAATAAGAATATTGATCAGAAATTGTGGGGATGTGAGGAGGAGAACTAGAAGACACTAATGAAAAGACATGTGCCCAAAGAATAAAAAGCTCCATCTACAAGAGTTTTCAGAGGAGCATTTAAATGACAATATAGAAAGTGTTTTCAACTAAAAAATAAAAATTAAAAAAGTTTTCAAAATAATTTTAAATTGTAAAGCAGAGTATAAAATTATATATAAACTATGATTACAACAAGGCAAAATAGGTACACAGATATGATGTGGCTTTTGAGTTAATTATTTTCTTTTGTAATATACCTTAATTTTATTTTAACATACAATATCAAATGAGGTGGCAGGTTAAATGCACTGTTTTTGTGTAAGTCCTTGAACACCTGAGAATTCTGCATCTCATATAGTAATGGGATTCTCTGTTTCTCCCTAGATCCGTCAATGAAAAAAAATAGAGATACCAAGATTGGTATGGGAAATGTGAGGTACTGGGCAAAGTTCCAAGCCGTCTCTGACAAAGGAAACAGACAAGGCATGCATTCTAAGTGCATCACCTTTTGTGCCTTGGAAAAGGGAATAAGAGACCCAATAATGACACGTCAGGTTTGACCATTAAAAAAAATTGGATGCTACAATGTGCAGCAGCACTTTGATAGCCAAGTTAGGAAAAAGAGGTCAAAGACATTTTAGTAGGTAGAATGAAATGTGGGTAGGATAAGATGGACAAACGCTAAAGATGTGGAGGTGTGAGATCCTTCCATTAGATGAACTCCAGGTAAGACAAGGAGGGGAACTGACTGGGGTGGGGATGCCTTTGCATCAGGGGTGAAGCTGGTGGAGGGTAGCTCTAATAATTATAACTAAACATTTATTGGGCATGTAATATGTGTAAAGTACTCTATGAATGATTTTATGTGCTTCATCTTATTTAATTCTTAAAATAACTCAAAAATGAGTATTATGTTTATGCCCATTTTACAGAAGAGGAGAACTATATATAACACTTTTCCGTTTCTCAACAATCAAGGTTTTCTTCTCTCAGATGACACACTGGCTTGGGAAATCACAAGTAAAGCAATTTCTTCTAAGTCTGTACTGAAAAAAATTGGAATCCCAGGGCATGACAAGGTATTAAGGAGAAAAATATCTGATTCTGTTTACATGAAATGAATATTTTACAGACTAAATCATACATTCATTATTCCATAATTGTTTGCTGAGGACCTACTATGCACCAAGAATTGTGCCAGGTTGGAAGGCACCATAACAATGTTAGGACAGTGTCATAATGTACCATAAATTACCTTGGCAATATGTGCATATCTTCCTCATAGAAGAGAAGGAAGAAGAATCATTTTACATAATGATAACTGAAGAAGGAGTTGAGCATCTACCCACACAAGTCATATACACTAGACTCCCTGTGCCCATTTGGTTGTTGGCAAAATCCCATGGCATCCTGAACTCACAAGACAAGAAGGAAAGGAATCAAAGAATTTTCAAAAGTCACTGTGGTTTACAGAAATTATCCAAATGCATTGAATTACACAAAACCTGAATCTTAGCAACTCTAACTCTTGATGTAAGCAGCAACGTGAAGTGTGTACAGGTGAAAGATGTCCTGCTTGTCCCACAACATCAGCCTGGACTGTCCACATAGTTGAGGGATGAGGGTGTCATAAACCTGGGGGCCACCACAGGGTGCTGAGACTAGATACACTCTCCAAGTCATTTACTGGGTCGTGTTAGGTACAGGAAAGGAGCATTTCATGTGTGTTTGTTCCAGTACAATCTTACTGTGCTTTGGTTCATTGAAAATGCTGGTTTCCATGGTTGCATTTTTAAAAAATCTGCTGTGCTTCTTATCTTTGTTTTTTAGTATGCAACATGTCCTGCCCCCCACCCCAGCCAATCTACATTTAAGATTTGTCATTATTACTGGTTTTGAGCAATTTGATTATGATGTACCTTTGTCTGTGTGCACACGTGTGTGTGTGTGTGTGTGTGTGTGTGTGTGTAGTGTTTCTTGTGCTTGGGGTTTGTTGAGGTTTTGGACCTGTGAATTTATGGGTTTCATCAAGTTTGGAAAAATCTTGGCCATTATTTCTTTAAATAGTTTTTCTGTCTCCCTTTCTCTCTCTTCTTTTTTTGGCAGGGAGGGGAGACTCCAATTATACATATATTATGCTGCTTGAAGTTGTCCTTGATGCTGCTTTTAATTGTAATTCTTTTTTTATTTTTTTATTTCATTTTGGATACTTTCTATTACTGTATTATCAGTTTCACTCATTTTTTTTCTTCTGCAGTATCTAATCTTTTCTATTCCCTTCCACCTGAAATACAGTTGTAATAATTGTTCTATTGTCTTTGTTTGCTAATTCCAACATGCATATTCAATTCTGGGTTGGTTTCCTTTGGTTGATTTAGTTCCTCATTATTAGCCATATTTTCCTCCTCTTTTTGATGCCTGGTAATCTTTAATTGGATGCCAGACAGTGTGTCTTTACCTTGTTAAATCCTAGGTATTTTTATATTCCTATAAATATTCTTGAAATTTATTCTTTGACACATATTAAATTATTTTCAGACAGTTTGATCTTTTTGGATCTAACTTTCAAGATTTTTTAGGCAGAACCAGAGCAGTATATAAACTAGAAATAATTATTTTAAACTACCAAAGCAAAACTCTCCTGAATACTGTATCTTGTGTTCCATGAATTATGGTGTTTTTCAGTTTGGTTGGGGGGAACAAACACAATTTTCAGCTCTGTGTGAGTTCCAGGCACTGATTCTTTTAGATGGTTCTTTTGTCAGCATTAGTTAGTTTCTTCACATGCATGCACTGATTAGACCCTCTGCAGAGCTCTGTCTGGGTTTCTCTCTATATGCAACTCTCTTCTCTCTGGTAGTGTGTTCTGCAAACTCTAGCCCCTGTGGTCTTCCCAGACTCTCACTTCTGTGTTTTCAAATAAATCAAGTCTATCTGGGTTCCTCCTCGTTGAGCCGTAGTCTGTGAAAGTAATAACAATGCTCACATAATCACAGGGCTCACTTCATTTGCTTCCTGTCTTTCAGGAATTACTGTCTTTCATTGCCTGATGTCCAGTGTCTTGAAAATAATTGTTTTTAGTTGTTTCAGGTGTAAGGGTAACTCTTGTTCCTGTTACTCCATTGGAAATATGCCTTCTTTCTCTTTAAGTGTTTTTAAACACGGCCTGTGGGCCCTGTCCCATGCTGGGCACTTTGGGTGATCTTGACTAGCTATACAATATTATCTTCTCTCCTTAAAATTATTTTTAAATTTGAGGGTACAGGAAGAATGTCCTAGCTAGATAAATCAACCATAGAAAGGATGGAGTGTGCATACTAAGATGATGCTGTAGGGATGTGTGCGATGGCAGGGAGAAGAGTGACCTGAAGGAGCTGGGCCTGCCGAGCAGCATCATGGAGAAATGAAGCTTAAAGGCCAGGCAGGACTCTAATAAGAAGAAAGGGGAGAAAGTGCCAGCATGCCAAGACACAGATAATCACAACTCTATGGAAAAATGTGCTCTTGGGCATCCTTCAAAACCATAGCAAGCTCTGACTGCTCTTACAAATACAGTTAACTGTTTATTCTGATGTGCCAGAGCATAGAATAAAGCAGCATGATTCTAAAATGAGGGTCTTCCTACTGAGCCCCCGGGAACCACATCTGAGCGTGTGAGATGATGACATTCTGGGTTTGAGTATATGACTTGCAGTACAGGTACATACCACAAACCTGTGTCTTTTCCCTCCCCCGGACTGCTCCCCGCATCACGGTTGGAATTGACTTTCTTTGCTCTCATTCTTTGCATCTTCACTTTTTTTTTTTCAGTAGCTGACAAGCTTCCAATTTAGAACTACATTATACTTTATGCCATATATTGTAACAGCCTCATTTTCATATTACATCATCCAATTTGATAACATGTTTTTGGACTGGGTATTGTTTCTCGTGGGCTGAGGCAGAAATGTCATGTAGACAGACAGGCTCAGAAAGATGAAGTGAATTGCTTGGGGACACACACTTGTGGGAGCTGGGGAGCTGGATTAAGCCTTTGGAGGGTCTGAATGTCTAATTCCTTCTAGTTTTGCAGACAAATGACAAATGCCTAGTCAGAGAAGCACAGCTATACATATATATAATCCCAGAATAGCAAAGGGTGGGTCAGATCAGGTGGTTGTAGTAAGGGTTAAATTTGGCTGATGGCCATAGTTTGCTGACTCTTGAGCAAGATGACCCTTTGGTTGTGGAGGAAATAGTAAAATGATCATTCATATTTATTTTATCTCAACTTTTAACTTTCCTATATTTTGAGTATTTTTCATAATGTACATTGGTACATTATGCACTTAGTACAGGTACATACAGGTATATGTTTATCTATAACATATATTGGCAGTGCATGCTCAAAATCATTTCACTGGAAGTAATACATGACTAACATGACTAACATTTAATGAGCAGATACTTTGTGCCAGGTGTGGCTCTAAACACTTTACACAGATTAATTCACTGAATCCTCATAACTACCCAATGAGGAAGATACTACTTTTATCTTCATTTTACAGATAAGGACACTGAGGCACTGGAATGAAGCTGTGTGATCAAAAAGCTTACCCATCACTTTCTCAGGACTTGAAAATCTATGAATGCTGTGGTCCTGAGTTTGGGAGTTCATGTGTGGGGCTGAGGGTATACAGTGTTGATTCAGAGTGATATGTGGGCACAGATTAATAGTTCATGAACGTCTACCTCATGTCAGCTGCCACATTAGGAAGTAAACATTTGCTAACCCATCTAGGCAGGCACCATGAGAACATAGTACTTAACTCAACAATAGCCATGTGAATAAGGTATTGATTTTTCCCATTTTACAGATGAGGAAACTGAGGCTCAGAGAGAATAAGAACAGATTCAAGCTTGCACTACTAGCAAGTGAGGGGGCTCAGTTGAAGTGAAATTCAGCTTTTGCCTACCTCTGACGATCCAGTGTTAGCTACTAACTGTCCACAAAATTGGGACACTCCCCAAACCCTCCAAATCAAGAAGTTCTCTGGGAGCTGTTATCCCACAGAGTACAGTAAACCTTCACTTGTTCCTAGGTGGGAGAAAGTCCTAGGGAACATAGTCCAATCTTGCCCTGCATACCCCTAAGAAGAATCTAATATCTCCTCTAGGAAGTGGCCTGGGATCAAGAATCAGGCAGATATGGTTCAAATTACAGTACCAAGCCTTGATAACTGAATTAAAAAGACAAGGAAGGAAGGACAGAAAGAAGGAAGGATGAAAAGAGGTGAGGAAGAAAGGAGGCCAGGTAGGAGCAGTACTAAGTGGCACTGAACAAGTTGCTTTTTGAGCCCTAGTTTTATCATCTGTAGTATGGAGATAGGAAAGACCTCTACCCCATGCATCTGAAGGATTTAGTGAGGTCATGCATGTCAAATAGGTGCTCTGTACAGGCAGGTGGAGGGAGGGGCTTGCTCTCCTTGTCTTTTTTGGAATGTTTCTCAGACTCTTTCTCAGGCCTAGAAGAGACTACAGACTCTTCTTCATCCACGTGTCGGAGGGGGACTCTGAGTGTGGCCGCCCCTTAGAGAACAAGAGTCTACCCAGAGTCCTCGGGTCCAGGCTTCGTGGGGTTCTGGTGGGACATCCCAGCTGTTCTAACTCCTGACCCAGAACTTCTACCTCCATATGTGAAGGTCTGGGCCATGACTACCAGACCTCACAGGCTGAGGCCCAGGGACAGACCAGTGGCTCTATGGCCAAGAGAGAGTGAGACACACATTATGATCTCGGGAGTCCTGTGGGATGCCTCCTGACCCCACGGTGCTTCAGGCACTCCCTGTACCACTTTATGCTCAGCTGTGGCTTTCTGCCTCTGCAATTCAAGAGCTCGTGTCCTTCCTTCCTCTCTTCCTTCTTTCCTTCCTTCCCTCCTTCCTCTGCCTGATAACAGAGACAGGAGCACATTTTTCTATTTCGCTACATGATTTTACAGATGAGTTAGGGGACATGAGTAGGAGAGGAAGAGATAAGGGGAAGAGGGAAATGGACAGAGGGGAAGGTGAAGAAGGAAGGAACGGGGGAGAAAGAAGGGAGAGAGAAAGGGGGAAACGGTGGAGACAGGAAAGAGACAGAGGAGGGGCAAGAAGAGGACAGGAGAAGCAGAAGATATAAGGGGAGAAGGGAAGGCAGAAAAGGGCAAGAAGAAGAAAGGAAGGAGGAAGAGGCAGAAGAAGGAAAACAGGCCTCTTGAGTACTTTCTAAGGCCCTTCAGCCAGTCCTGCTTGTTTGGAGCTGGTAGATGTATCTATGTCCAACTCTCACCAAGGGAGCTCGTAAATAAATACCTCTGGGTAGGAGCAGATATCTGTAAACACAGCTGAGGAATTGAAAGTCAGGTTCTTCAAGGGTATCGACTTGTCAAAATCACACCACAGCTGCGGATTAAAAAAAAAAAAAAGAACAACAACAAAAAACAAAAAACACAGGAACAACAAAGTCAGTGTGAGTGCTGCACAGGGAGCGGGGTGCTATCGGCGGCTGGGCTTCCACAGAAGCCTGGGGACGGGGGCCTAGAGTGGGGCTTGGTTTCAGAATAGAAGTGCCAGCTTTGATCTCTCTTATTTAAAAAACAAGTACTGGCTCAGAAAAAGCTTTGCAAGCCAGTCACGAAGCCAGGTTCAGACAGCTCTGTTGGCCCCATCACTTCGGGTCACTGGAATGTCCTCCTGGAGCTCAGAAGAGAGGACCAGATGGCAGGAGAAGAGGGCTGGGGTAAGCGCACAGCCTGTCTCCAGATCAACAGCTGGGAGGACCTTAGGCACCTGCACATTTTCCAGAAAGACTCTTAGCACTGGGGGGATGGGCATTCCCTGTGACAGAAGTTGCTGCCGGGGATTCTGTGACCCTCAGAGAAGAATAACTACCATTGGCCAAATGCCTCCTCTGTGCCAGACACTGTACGAAAAAGCCTCACGACCGCCTTGTGATGGAGCTGCGATTTTTAATCCCCATTTTACAACTGAAAAATATGAAGCTCTGAGAAGTAAAGTAACTTGTCCAGAGTCACCGAGCCGATGATGGGTGGATCTGAGACTTTAATGCAGGTCTATCTGACTCCAAAAGCTCCGATCTTCCTACCACACCACTGTGGCATGGCTGCCCACAGTCACAGGGCTTATTTCCAAATCCTGCACCCCAGAACTGTCTGATTCATCATCAAGACTTGAGATCCTGGCTACCACTCCACAGCCTGTGATCGATGATCCTATGCACTTCCATTTCCATTGTCATAATCTATAAAATATTCATTTTCTTTCTCGTTTTCCACAGAGTCCTTCACTGCAAGGACAACCACAGAACTTGAGCAAGGTGGTTACCGGGCCAATTTGGACAGTGAATTTCAGGCAGTCTAAGCCTCCAAGTCACAGGCCAATGATTGTGGGAGTCTAGAGTTTGGGGCTCTGAATACTTGGGGACCCTCCCGCAGGCCCAAAGAGCGCAGTGATAGATTCATCCACAAGATGATGCCTCAACTAGCCCTTCTTAATGTGCCAAGTTCAAGACCTGGAATCGGACAAATCACCTCAAAGATCTAGTAGCTGCCTGAGTCACGGACAACACAGACCATTTGCATATACACGGAAAATACCTAGAGCTACCACAGTGCCACTCTACAGAGAAAATGAAACCATTAAAACATGGATCGCCAAATTAAAACAGTGATAAATATCACGGCAGTTGGAATTTCCTCTAAGTCCATGTGTCACATCACATATAAACTCTCAGAAAGTCATAGGCGAGAAACTCAGCTTTCCTGAAATGCAGTTTCCTCATCCATGAAATGGGGACAATAATACCTACCTGTAGCACATCGTAGGTGCTCAGTGAGTGGCAGCTATTTTATTTCCATTTCCCCCACCCTGCTCCCACTCCCAGAGATACAGTTTAGCATGTTAGAGTGAGCATAGGTCATGGAGTCAGACAGACCTTATTAGCAAGTTATTTCATGTCTCTGAGCCTCAGTTTCCTCAGCCGTAAAGTGGGGATAACGAGACTTACCTCAAGGGGTCTATGTGAGGACTAGATACGAAACGTGTGTAAAGCTCCCCCTTCAGTGCCTGGCACATAGCAGGTAGGTACTGGTACTTAATAAATAAATGGTAACTATGATTTATGATATAATTGATTGGCCACTGACAATATAGAAACTGAAGGGCTTTTGAAGCTCCTTTGGAGCAAATAACCGCTCCTGCTGGGAAATAGACAATTTTCCAACAGTAAAATACACAGTTCTGGCAGTAGCCACGTGTTTGTTCCCTGTCTCTAAGCTTGGGGCTGGACCAGGCACATGAATGAAGGTTACTGGTACCAAGGAAGGGTAATGCAAGAAGCTGTAAGCTCCACAAACTCTTAACGTTTGACGGCACGCTGGACACCACAGGATTGGAGGACGTGGGATGCTTACAATATTGAGGACGGCACCCAGGAAATTAATCAAGATGGATGCAAAGATGATGACGTTCCGGGCCAAATAGGTCTCATTGATCCAACAGCAAGTTTTCCGGAGGATGAGGGGCAAGCACTTATAATCCTCTGCTGTGGTGATAAGGACTAGAGCCGAGTGCAGCATAATCAGGATGGAGAACTGGATGGTCATTGGCATCACTCTGCAGGGAAACACAGAATTTCACAGGGCGTCAATCGTCTGATCCCCCCTTGTTGAGCAGCAGTGGTGATCGGGTTCATAGTTTCCCCTCCCACCCTTTGCACCTGCTGCACCCAGTAATTCTTCCAAAGTTCTATTTGTTCAAGAAAAGGGTTTTAGCAGGAGAGATATTAAAAATTACATCCATCCCTAGAATACTCTCTTTATTAAGAAACTTTGCAAAGAACATCAAATATTTGGCTTGATTTCTTGCTCCTGCCCATTTTTTCTCTCTTCTTTCACCATTGACTTTTCTTACTAGGCAACTGCTGCCAAGGCAACACACCACTGGAGTGTTATCTCAATACTCTGGCCGTGAGACAAACTCACATGCCTTTTCCTGTTCAAGGTGGGTTTTATGAAACTTTCCCTCTCCATCTACCTGGATGCAAAGAACTGGACTTGGCATTGGTCCCAAGTTGCTCAGTTTTGTTAGTGGTTATTATGGTTTGCATGGAATGTACTGTGTGCAATTTGGGAAGTGGGCAAAAGAGAACTCATACTCATCCAAGACTTCCACATCACTCCCAAGTTTTACATCTTGAGCTTGAAGCTCTCACCAAAACTCTGTAGTAGCCTGTGTATATTGGACACCTATGCTGGGTTTTAGGATGTTTTCAGCCACTCTGTGATCTAAAACTCCATCTCTGGAGCGATCTTTGACTGCTTCCTCTCCCTATCAACCAATTCATCACTAGGCATGTTGCTTCTCCTTGAGAGTTCATCCCTTGTTCTCTATTCTGTGTCCAGCCATTTATGGCCTACACTGGCATCTCTAACTTTTCTCCTTTTATTTCAGCTAGCAAACTGATGCAGGTGTTAAAGGGTATCTTGATAGAAATGGTGAGAGATTTTATATCTGTTCCTTCTTCTATAAATTGATGTTCATTCCTGGCTTTAATATCTTTCATTGGCTGGTACTCAATAAATATGTATTTAGTGAATAAAGTTGGATCCATTTCCCTTTCCTAACACTATCTCTACTATCCTTTTGCCTGAAATTTCTTATTTATTATTAATAACATTCATGTAAATAATGTATTGAGCTCTGACTATGTTCTAGACACTAAGCTGAACACTTCATATATAATATCTCATTTTCATTCCTTGGAACAAATATAAAGAGGTCTTTTGATCTCTCTCTTTTTTTCAGATGAAGATTTAAGGCTCAGAGGGAAGCAACTTCCCAGGGGCCATTCATCTGGTAAGTGTTAAAGCTAGGATTTAAAGTCCTCTCTGTTACACCACTCTGCTATTTGAATTACTTTGGTGAGTAATATATCCCCTAGGTTTGCAGTCATCTTTTTTGGTTTTGTGGTTTCATCATGATATTTATTCATTCAACAAGCATTCTTCCTAGGCACAGTAGCAGGCAATAGGGGTACCAGGGCAAAAAACACATCTTCCCCACCTTCTAAAAAGTCATCGTCCACAGGGGAATACGGACATATAAATGATGAACTATTATATAATATTCTGTGACCTAGAAAGAGCTATGAACAGCCATCTTTTGGAAAATAAAAAAGGAAATCAAGGGAGGCTTCACAAAAGAGGTGACATTGGGGTTGAGAGTTGGAGTTTGAAGAGAAGGTGTTTAGGTAGGGAAGAGTGGGGAGCATGAGCAAAGCATCAGAAGAATGAGAGTGACCAGTCTTCAGAGTTTTCCGATAACCCCGACGGCGAGGCTGTGGGACCGGAGGGGAAAAGGCTGAATGCACGCTGTGCTAGGGAGCTTCGTCTTGTAGGCAGTGTGCAGATGTTTACAGTGTTTAATCAGGGAAGGACGTGATCAGATCTGCACGACAACCGTGGTGGGAGGTGGAGGACGAAGTGAAGAAGAAAACTGTTTGGAAGAAGATTTAAATAGTTGAGGCATGAGTTGACAAGGGAAGAGCATAGGACATCAGCACTGATAATTGGGAGGTGCAGGGAAAGATGTGGGGTAATCTTAATATGTGTTTTGTACGTGTGTGTGGGGGGCATTCGAGAGACCGAAATCATTAAGGACGGCACTAATGTTTTTACTATCTTCACTGGGTAAGCACAGGAAAAGAAGCCAACCTGTACAGGAGATAAGTTGATGAAGTTGATTTGGGGCAAGTCAAATGTTTGGTACTTGTGGATTATCCAGTGGGAAATATCTAGATGTCTAGATAGCTAGAAGGATGGTTGTGAAACTTGGGCTGGGTGGAATAGGTGGTGGCTGAAGATATGGGAATGGAGGCATTTGCCCAAGGAGAGTGTGCACAGCAGGAAGTGAGAGGACCCAAGATGAAGCTGTGGGAGAAGCTAACAGGCTGGAAGAAGAGAAGGCAGCAAAAGGAATTTAGGAAATGTGGTCAGGTAGACAGGAGAGCGGAAGTGCATGGCACCATGGCAGCAGGCGTTGGGGGGAAGATATTCACAACCCGGGAGTAATCAAGAATGTCAGCTCCCTCTGAGTGGTCAAGGAACATGAAGGCTGGGAAATGACTTCTCCCTCAGCCCCAGCTATCATTGTTAGAAGTTTGGTTTTGGTGTTGTTTTGTTTTTTCACTTGCACAATTTTGATTTTGTAGATCACCTTGACAAGAACTCTCTGTGGGAGTTCTGTAAAAGAACAGAAGGTTTGTGCATCAGTAAGTTCCCAGAGGGCTCTAGGCAGATGGGAAACTTCCCCCCAGACAGGCTGGAAAAACACTCCCTGACAACACATTACTCCTGGGCATTGAGGAAGATGAATGAAAGAGAACACAGGTGGATCCCTTTGTCAGGCAGTCCCATGAGAGAAGGGCAATTCCAAGGCTGGTATGTCTCAATGACACGAGGCAGCCATCAAAGATAAGAATGTCTTGTTTCAAAGTGTGAGGCAATGAGATACCACCTTACCCCTGTCAGAATGGCCATTATTAGAAACTCAAAAAACAATTGATGCTGGCATGGATGCAGGGAGAAATGAATGCTTATATATTGTTGGTGGGACTGCAAATTAGAATAACCTCTATGTAAAACAGTTTAGGGGAGCTTCTACAAAGAAATAAATGTAGACCTACCATTCGATCCAGTAATCCCACTATTGGGTATCTACCCAAAGGAAAAGAAGTCATTTTATCAAAAAGATACCTGCACTCTAATGTTTATCACGGTACAATTCACAATTGCAATGATGGGGATGGAATCAACCTAAGTGCCCATCAGTTAATGAGTGGATAAAGAGAATGTGGTATATATATATACTATGGAGTTACTACTCAGATATAAAAAGGAATGAAATAATATCTTTTCAGAAACTTGGATGGAACTGGAGACCATTATCCTAAGTGACGTATCTCAGGAATAGAAAAACAAACACCACATGTACTCTCTAATATTAATAATTGGGAGATGATTGATAGGCATACATGGACACAAAGAGATGTAAAGGATATTGGAAAGCAAGGAGGGGGAAGGGGAAGGGGGAAGAGTAAAAACTTACCTATCCGGTAAAATGAACACTATTTGGGTGATGTGCACAGTAAAAGCCCCCACTTAAGTATAATAAAAGATATGCATGTAACAATATTTGTATCCCCTTAATATTTTGAGATAAAGAAATGCCTAAAATTGCAAAAAAAAAAAAAAAAAAAAAAAAAAACCGAAGCAAAGCGTAAGGCGGAAGCAAACCAGGGAAAGGCAACTTTGAAAG
>CM052438.1:29631927-29742374 GCA_028533085.1 Varecia variegata | reverse complement strand
CAAAGCGTAAGGCGGAAGCAAACCAGGGAAAGGCAACTTTGAAAGCTGCTCAGCAGGATCCTCCGCCACTGCCATCCAGATAAAGTCTATGGCCCTCAGCATGGCGTACAGGCCTTGCACAGCTGCTCTTGGCTCTCTGTCCTGCCTTTACTCTCTCTTTCTCACTTCTCTGCACTCCGTGGTCTGGGCAATACAGAACTGTATGCAGCCTGGGGCATGTCCCGTTCATCCTGCAAAGCTCAGCTTTCTTTTCGATTTTTCCATGACATCTGGCATAGGGTTGGGTACACAGATGGTGCTCAATAAATATCCACTGGCTTATGATTTTTGTGGGGAGAGAAGACTCTGTTTATCTCCTCACCAGCCTTCATAGGGAAGAGGCCTCCCACCCACACTCCCAGACTTCCTGTCTACCTGCTTGCTGTCTTTTTTTTTTTTTTTTTTTTTTTGAGGCAGAGTCCTGCTCTGTCACCCTGGCTAGAGTGCCGTGGCGTCAGCCTAGCTCACAGCAACCTCAAACTCCTGGGCTCAAGCGATCCTCCTGCCTCAGCCTCCCGAGTCGCTGGGACTACAGGCATGCGCCACCATGCCCGGCTAATTTTTTTTTTCCTATATATTTTTAGTTGTCCAGCTAGTTCTTTTTATTTTTTAGTAGAGACGGGGTCTTGCTCTTGCTCAGGCTGGTTTCGAACTCCTGAGCTCAAACGATCCGCGCCCGGCCGCTTGCTGTGACTTCACCAAGGAAGGAGGAAGGGCTAACCCACAACCCATCTGGGATGTTCAGTGGACCTCACTATTCTTGGAGGGCAGGGTCACTGTTAAAGGTCAGACACTTGTCTTCTCCTCCCCTTAGATCCACTGGGATGAGAGAGAAGCCAGAGCCTTAATCTGCCCTAAGGGAGGAGGTCTGGCCACCTCTTCCTTCAGAGGAAGCCCAGGTCTGCTAGCTCTGGCCCTGGGCACAGGTAGACACCGTCTTAGGTCAGACGCACTCATCTTTGGCACTGGCAGGTGTGCCTTAGTTTGGTCTTTCCCAGCATTTGGTAGGGTCTCACGCTGGAGTTTAAAGGTGGAGTCCAGGGGGCAGGCAGAGATTCAGGAGATTCAGGATAGAGGCCATGTGGTCTCTTGACTTTAGCCACATTATGTACTCCAGCTTTATCATGGTTTCATTTGTCTGGAAATTTATAAAATAGATATTTCGTTGCCCATTTAACTATTGGGCTTTTGTGTTTACTCTCTGGGGGCCATCAGGGCATGCTGGAGGGCTGTAAGAGATGATTTGCACACAGAACCCACCTGAACCCCTGACATGGTTTTAAATGACTTCCTTTTGGGTTTGCTGACAAAGGGGAAGGGAGGTGAAAGACAGGCAGCATGGTCTGTGGCAAGAGCAAAGCCTTGCTTGTTTGGACCTGCAGTTCCAAAACATAACCAAATAGCTCAGTCTTGGGCAAGGTAACTAACTCTTCTGAGCATCATTTTTCATCTGTAAAACCAGAAGTTTTAAGCCTACCTTTTAAAGAAATTATTATTGTTACTTTTTTAGAGACAGGGTCTCACTGTGTTGCCTTGGCTGGAGTGCAGTGGCTGCTCACAGGTGGAAGGAATTGCAGTGCACTGCAAGCTCGAACTCCTGGGCTCAAGCTGTCCTCCCGCCTCAGCCTTCTGGGTAGCTGAGACTAAAGGCACGCACCACCATGCCTGGCTTACAGCCTTTTAAAGGAGGTTAAATAAAGTAATAAAGCAGTAAAATAAGAATGCAGAAAAATATTAGTTCTCTTTCTCTGTTCATGGTGAAATTCAGGAAACCAAAGGCATTTCAAAGATCTATGGGAGAAGTATTAATTATAAGACAGGTTTTTTAAGCAAGGCACTGCATATAAAATTCCTCTGGAAATCTCTGCATCAGCTCCTCAGCATTCATTTATTTCTTCACACATAAACATTATACATCAGATTATAAATTTTATCTAATTATAGAGCTACTCAGGCATCCAGAGGTTCTCAATTTGCTTTTGCATTGTTGGTGAACGTAAGAGGCAAGGAAACCTTTCATTTCTGAAATCGAGTCTCAAAAAGAATGACAAGGGATTTGCAAACAGCTCTACCCAAATAATTGCTAGACATTAAGTTCTAATTATTCTCTGCAGTCTGCCTTTAAAGCAGAGTTTGGGTTGATACCATGATTTGACATTTGCTGGGAAAGCAGGGATCAGTGGGGATGAGTAAATAGCCTATAGCATTTCGTGGTGCCATAGGAAACAGAAACTTGGATCATACTGAAAGATGACACTTTAGAATCTGCAAAGAGCCCATGAGTGCAATAGTGCATTTGGCCCTGAGAGGTAGATATTCTTAGCCCTTTCAACAGATGAAAATTCTGTGGCTCTGAAAGGGGAAGGGAATCAGAATTTAACAAAAATGGGTATGGTTAATTTAATTCTTACTGCAATTTTGACAAGTGGGCATCATTATTCCCATTTTACGGATGAGAAAAACAGAGGCTTCAGAGAAATTAAATACATAGATACAGCTAGTAAAATGCACAGAAAATAATAAGACTAAGTGCCTCTTCCTTTCTTCCTCCCTCTCTTTTTGTTTGTTTGTTTGTTTGTTTGTTTCTTTCTTTCTTTCTTTCTTTCTTTCTTTCTTTCTTCTTTCTCTTTCTTTTTCTTTTTCTCTCTCTCTTCTTTCTCTCTTTTCCCTCCCTCCCTTCCTCCCTCCCTCTCTCTCTTTCTCTCTTTCTTTCTTTCTTCTTTCTTTCTTTCTTTTCTCCCTTTCTTGCTCACTACCTCTTTCTTTCCTTTCCCCATTTCCTCCTTCCCCCTCTTTCTCCCTCTTTCCTTCCCCTCCCCCTCTCTGTCTCTCTCATCACCATGCGTGCAGACTTAGGCATATTGTTCTATAATTGCAAAGGGTATTTTTAAATCTTCCCTCAGTTTACCCTTCTTGGAGAGGAACATCTGTGTGCATGTGGAGATTAAAGGAAAGAGCTGGGCAAGCACTGTCTTTCTTTGCTAGGGCCCATTAATTTTTGCTTCAGGTCTGGGAATTAGCTGTGGTCATGTGACTAGAGACTGCCTCATCTCCTGAAAAAGTCCGTGACAGAAGAAATACCAGTGAAAGGCACTCACCATCTGTTTAGTCGGAAAGCATCAATCAGAAACAAAATGAGTTGGAGAGGAAACCAGCACTTATTAAAGAAAGCTTTTGCTGTGTCTGGAGCAAATGGGCCACTCAGTTCCCACAACATGTGGGTTGTCTGGTCAGAGTTCAGCTTCATAGTTTCCTTCATTGTCAGGTTTCTCCGCTTCTCTAAGCAAGTGAGGTTGGTGCACTGGCTGTATTTCAGTTATGGGCTTGAGCTTGGACCCTAGAGTCAGAGACTTATTCCAACTAGCTGCTGGGTGAAGTCCCAGGTCTCTTCCCCCCAACCCAGGAATCAGACTGTTACAGCTGCCTCACCTCCTGGGTCACACCACCTGGGACAGGAACTGCCCAGGCCAGCTGGGAAGTGTGATGCTCGCTTCCCATGCATGGAAGACAGTGACCCCTTCTCTTGTCCAGTGCCAAGTCCAGACCCTCAGGGTCATCCTGGTCGTCTCCCTCTCTCTCATCCCGCATGTCCGGTCAGTCATGGGAATGGCCAACTCTCTGCTCTAAATATCCAGCAAATTCTTCCTGTGCTGTCCACCCCACTGCCACTCTCTTATCTCTGTTATTTCTTGCCTGGATTTTTGCAATCGCCTGCTGATTGGTCTTCCTGACTCCAGATCTCACTCTCTCCTGTCCGTTGTCCACAGCCAGTGTGATCCTTCCAAATACAAATCTGATCACATATCTTCTTTGATTAAAATGCTTCAATAAAGTCTCCTCTGCCAACCAGTCACAACTCCTTACAGTCCCACAACCCCTCTCCTCCAGAACATTCTCAGTGGTCATCCATGACCTGGTGAGCTCCTTCCAGAGGCAGCTGATCAGTCGCTGTCACTTGTCCTGGGCAGCCCTCCCTGATCTCTTTGCCTCACCCCACTCCTCCACATCCCATCCCACCTCATGCTTGCCCTAATCGTCTTTTACTCCACTAGATTGTAAACTTTATGATGGCAGGGACCCTGACTGTATATCTCCACTGTCCAGCACAAACTGGCACATAGTAGGTGCTCAGATGTTTCTTGGGAATGTCAATCCCTGTGCTTAGGAATCCAGAGGCAGCCTGTAACAGCTATGGCCATGCCCTTCTTGGCTCCCACATTCCCATTGATAGGAGTGCAGAGGGAGTCCAGGAAGTTTGGGTGAATCCGGCAAGTCCACCAACACTCACAGCCCACCATTCTAAGACCCCTTTTCCTGGGACACTAGTCCTCATAGTCTCTTAGGTAGTCAGGAAACTCATTCTCTCCTGGTGTTCCCTGGTATCCTTCTCTGGTTTATTCTTTGCATACCATACACATATCTAAAAGTGATTATTTTTAAAGTTGGATTCATATCTATCATCTTTGTCATTATTTTTATCCATTGCATTTATTCTTTGTTTGTTCCTCTTTCTTGTTTTGCATGTTGCCTGATTTCAATTGTGCATTTTATATGATTTAATTTTATTTCCTTTCTTAGCATATCAATCATATTTCTTTTTAAATTTTATTTAGTGTTTACTCAAGAGTTTACAATATACATTTTTAATTAATCTAAGTCTACCTTCAAATAACAATACACCACTTCATGTGTAATGCAGGTACCTTAAACCAAGGCATTCCCAATTCTTTCCTCATGTCCCTTGTCACATTGCTATCATTCAGCTCACTTTTACCCATATTTATAACCACCAAATACATTGTTAATGTTATTGTTTTAAACAAACAGCTATGTTTTAGGTTAACTAAGAATAAGAAAAAAACCCATCTTCTTTAACTTCATTTATTTTTTCTCTGATGATTTTCCTTTCTCTATGGAGATTCAAGTTTCTGACTATATGATTTCCTTTCTGTTTGAAGAACCTCTTTTTTATGTCTCTTGTGGAGAAGTTCTGCTGAATATGCAGTTTTCATTTGTCTAAAATAGTCCTTATTTTTCCTTCACTTATGAAGGCTACAGAATTTTAAGTCGATGGTTATTCTTTGAACACTTTAAATATGTGACTCCATGCTCTTCTTGCTTGCACAGTTTCTGACAAAAAGTATGATGTAATCCCTATCTTTGTTCCTTAGTAGGTAAGGTGGTGTCCTTCCTCCTGGTTTAAGATTTTCTCTGTGTCTTTGGTTTTCTGCAGTTTGAATATACTTTGTGTGTGTGTGTGTTTATCCTGCTTGGTTATTTAACCAAAGTGCTTGATCCCTGAGGTTCTGTGGTTCTGTGGTTTGGTGTCTGTCATCAATTTTGGAAAATTTTTGGCCATTACTACCTCAACTGTTTCTTTTGTTCAGCTCTCCTTTCTTCTCCTGTTAATCTAATTATGCACGTGTTTCTTCTTTTGAAATTGCCACAAAGCTCTTGGATGCTTTGACTTGTTACACTGGTCCCATCCCCATTCATTTTTCCCCCTGCATTTCAGTTTGGGAAGTTTCTGTTGACCTGTCTTCAAGTGTACTGACTACTTCCTCGGCCTGCTGAGCCTACAGATGCATCCACTGAAGGCATTCATTATTTCTATCACAGTGTTTCTGATTTTAGCCTTTCCTTTGACTTTATTTTGTTTCTCTCTAAGAGTTTCCATCTCTCTGCTTATATCATCCATTTCTTCTTGCACGTTGTCAACTTCTATTAGAACCTTTAATATATTAACGATAGTTATTTAAAATACCCTGTCTGATAATTTTAACATCTGGTGTACAGGAGTTTGATTCTGATGGTTGTTTTGTCTCTCCTTTCCTTTTGGCATGCCTTGTAATTTTCTGTTGAAAACAACTCATATTGTATTAGGTAATAGAAACTGATGTAAATAGATCTTTGCCGTGAGGATTTATGTTAATCTGGCTTGGGGTTTGGGCTATGTTTAGCGTTTGCTGTAGCTATGAATATGTGTACTGGCAGCTTCAGATTCCTCTAGTGTCCTTGTTTCCCCCTCTTGGCTTGGACTTCCCTAAGTACTCTTCCTCAGAAAGAGTTTGTGTCTCACAGCTCTTTCAGCTGTAATAGATGATCAGCATATTGCATCCTTGGTTGTGTGGTGGTAAGGTGGGAAAGAAGGCTTTATCAATCTTGTTGATTTTCTTTTTGACTCAACAATGTTCTTTCTTTCATCTTCTCTCTCTCTTAAGTCATTATTTGCTGTGTTTATGTGCTATATATTCCATTTTGTTAAGTTTTCTTTTTTGAAATGTGTCTTTATTTTATTTCTATTTCTTTTCTGAGCTCTCTTACCAAATTTCTAAGTTTTTCTACTTCTGACTTAGGGTATTTAATGTCTTGAATCACACTAAGTGCTTCAGCTCCTTTTGAAGAATAGGTTAAAGTTTTGATATATTTTGTGGGCATGTCTTTTTGGAGTGCTTTCAATGGCTATAAGGATATTACTCTTCTTTTATTCTCTTTTTTCTTATAATAGCTTAGAATGGGACTGCTATCAATATATTTTGTTGTTCATTTTTGTGTAAAACACCTCCCTGAACTTTTAGAGAGTGTGGTTGAGGATAGTATTTTTTTAACTTTACAAAACTTTGTTTTTGGTTGTTTTCATGTAATGTTCAAAAACACAATAGCTCAATTCCCTTCCCACTTTTACCTGGACCTTCTCCTCTTCTCTATAACCTTTATTGTGAGTAATTTTGATTTCATTCACAGCCCTTATAGGGCTTTATCCCAGGAGGGAGATTTGGATGGTCAATTTTGGGACTTCCTGGTGTCTTGGTGGTTCCAGATCTTCAGACCTTACTGTGTGTGGACCTCTGCATTCAGCTGCTACTGGATTGGGAAAACTCCTTCCCGCTTTCAGTTGCTTTCTCAGTTTGGGCCATGGCACTTTCCAGTGAATACCTGTTGGCTATACTGGGTCCCTGCGCTCCCAGGTATGGCAGATTCCCAGGACTACTTTTTGCCTTCTCCCACACAGATGCTATCACACAAATCTTGAGGCTAATGGGGGATTATGACTACCCACTTCCATTTTGGAATTTATGGGCTACCGCATCATCTGTTTTTGTTACAAAGCTAGTCCATGAGGTTTTTGGTTTAGTTATCTAGTTGGTCAAATATATGGGGATTCTGAGAGATTCAGAAACATGCCACTTCTGCCACCACCTTCTTGGAATCCCTCTCTCCTTCTCCTACTGTCCCTTGACAATCCAGAAAATGTCACACATTGCCATTCCCTGAGTGGTTGTTAACTTGAACATCTTTCTTTCACAGCATCATGCTACAACCTTCCTAAAAATCTTCAGGGGTTCCTTCCTGTCCCCGGGATCAATTCCAAAGTCTTTCACATAGTTATGGACATTGAACTTCTGCTAGCTCACTCCTTTTTCAGCCTCAGTGCCCACCACATCCTTGCGCAGATCTTTGACTATAGGCTCTGCTATTTACTCACTGTTCTACAAACACAAGGTCTTTCACACTTCTGTGCCTTTGTTAATCCTCCTTTCTAAATGTGAATTCTCTTCCACTTTTTCTCCCTTATTCTACTCAACCCAAAATTATATCTTTTCTGCAATTCTTTTTTTTTTTTTTGAGACAGAGTCTCACTCTGTTGCCCAGGCTAGAGTGCCATGGCATCAGCCTAGCTCACAGCAACCTCAAACTCCTGGGCTTAAGCGATCCTACTGCCTCAGCCTCCCAAGTAGCTGGGACTACAGGCATGCACCACCATGCCCGGCTCATTTTTTCTATATATATATTTTTAGTTGTCCATATAATTTCTTTCTATTTTTAGTAGAGATGGGGTCTCGCTCTTGCTGAGGCTAGTCTTGAACTCCTGAGCTCAAACGATCCGCCCGCCTCGGCCTCCCAGAGTGCTAGGATTACAGTCTGCAATTCTTTTTCTTTGAATGAATCACTGATTTTGGTGCAAAGCAGGTAAGTAGTTAAAAGCACAGACTCTGTCTCTGGGTTCAAATCTCAGGTCAGATATTATAGAAATGTGACCTGGGATAAATCCTCATCTACAAAATGGGAATTAGAATGCTGTCTCACCTATTGAAGCTTTTTTGGAGACAATCTATGCAAACATTTAGTACTTAAGTGCTCAGTTAGTGGGAGCCATTGTTAATGTCTCTGTCTCCCACTATATTATATCTTAGACAGTACAGACTTCCTCTTGCAAAATTGTACCATCCACAGGGGCTAACATGCTGCCTTGCTTATATTAAATATTTAAAGAATACTTGATGTTATTTTTAACCATGTGAAAGGAAAAACTCATGATAATTTTAGAGAGAAGGCAATTTGGCTGAGAAAAGAAGGAGCAGCTAGTTTATAGTGTAGGACAGAGGAAAAAGCAGGTCACTGGACTAATCCAGAACTAGGTTCAAATCCCAGCTATGGCACCTGTAACCTGTATGTGCCTAGTAGAGTGTTAAGAACCCAGGCTCTAGAGCTAGACTTTCTGAGTTGAATCCAAGCTGTAATATCTTTCAACTGTGAGATCTTGGGCAACTTATTTCACTACTTTGAGCCTCAGTTCCCTCTTTAAAATGGGGAGAATCATAGAACCATAGAATCAGAGGGTTGCCATGGGGATTTCAGGAGTTATTGTATGTAAAATATTTGGAGCAATGACTGGCCATGTATAGGTGTTTGTGCTATTAATAAAGTGCCAATTTTGTTCACCCAGGAAGCTATGATGCTGTATCTATGAACAATTTATACTTACAAATGAATAAGTAAAGGATGACTGAGGCTCTTGGACTTACTTTCTGCATTCTTGAGTGTAATATCAAATGAGAGTGGGGCCTACTTTAATTTGGTTGTTGTTTTTATTAAGAATGGGGAAAAGACTCTAGCCCTGGAAGAATAATGAGATTACTATGCAGAGTAAGACAATCAGAGTAAACATTAATATTGTCAAACATTTTGGTATGGGTCCTGAACTCAGTTATTTTAAATTCTGATCCTTTCAACAGACAGCTGGCTGGCTCCAGGTAAGGGACCATAATCTCATAAGGACATTTCACCTGATAAATTAGTTCTTTCATATTTACCTTGAAGAAGGGAGCAAACTTTGTATTGCTGTGATAAATAGAAGAACGATAAACGCACAGACCAGGTTGGACTTGAATACTTCATCCCTCATTTGAGAATACTGTAATTAAAAAAAAAAAAAAGGAGAATGAGTTACTTTGCAGCAGAGTTGGGCTTTTGGAAGAGTTAAGCTTTTACCAGTGGTTTGGGTTGAAGGAAACGTCAAGAAGAAACAAGGCAATTAAATCTTTTTTAAAAAATTAAGAGGAATCCATATTTTAATAAAACCTTCACAGAGTATTAAATTCTCCACTCCTCCCACCCCCTTCCAGTGAGAGCCCAGCAGTAGATACAGTGGGAGGGGGACTTCGCATGAGCTTATCCAGTTCTTCCCCTCCCTGTAAACGAACATCATTTTGACAACACAGAAGAGCACACATCCATATAGGCAGCAAATCAAATTCACATTGACTTTCTTCATGAGTAAACTTAAGTCATTTAAGGATCTTGCTCTGTTTCTTGTTAGGTTTTGGAACACAGGGAAATGTTTTACCAGAGAGTCTTTTTGTATCCTTTTTAATAAAAAAACAATTGAAAATAAATTCACAGGATCTTAGAATAGAAAGTAGCCTAAGAGATCTCCAGCTAGTGTAGCCCTTTCATTTCACACAAGAGAAACCAAGACTGATAGACCAATATGTTTGACGCCTTCTGTGTCTGCTAGAGGCAGCCCTGGGGAACGGTGGTAACTTTATTTTGATTATCCAGAGTACTCCGTAATTTCATTGTCCAGCTTTAAAAGCTTCTCGAAGGTCAGCATCGAATGTGTACTTCCCTTGCTTTTGCCCAGTCTCTCGAATCATCTTGGAGTCGCTAAGCTGAGGAATAATCTACTTCTTTCCGAGGGAGGAAAAGGTTTTTAAAACTGAAACAGACCTTAGAATTAGCCCAAACCAAGCCCCTCCTTTTACTTTCATGCCAGAGAGGTCTGGAAACTTGCTTTGATCACGTACCATGCAGGTCATTTCTTGGGGGTGGGATGGGGGAAAACAAAAGCTAAGGCTCACTTTGGAATTCTGTAATCCCTGATTTGAATTCACAGTTACTTCATACAGGAAGCCGGCAAATAGAGCTCTCACAACACCCTAGGCTCCATGTCCACAATACCAAGACAAGGTTTCAGTCAGGCCAATGAAATAATAAAGTTAGTCCAACTTGTTGTTGGTACAGTGTTTGTAATCAACAGTTCCATGATTTTTATTCTCTTGCTGACTTCCTGGAGTGACACTTAATGCTCAGTGTCATGGCTAAGGTTTGGGGAATGACCTGTAGTTGGAGAGCTCCACAGGTGAAGCATCGGGGACTGCAACTTTATTGTTTTTCCTGGGCAAGGCTTTTTCTACTCCCCTGTATTGAGGCCTCTGTCCACTTGCTGGCAACCTGCTTGGTCTCTGGAGGGGAACCAGGAACATGGCTCTGAGGAATCACTGTAAGCCATCCTCATTCTTGATAAAACCACAGAAAACCCATGTTATTCATAGTTACCAACAGTGCTGCCTAAGAACAGGGCACAATCATAAAGAACCACACATGCCAGCTTGAAAATAAATGAGTTAGCCAGAAAGCTGCTAATTCAAAGAAAGATAAATGTCTGAATTCACTCTAACTACCAATTATACAAGATCTAATTATTTTTCGTTGGCTGACTGATTAATTTCAAACCAGCTTGGCTATTTAGATTTGATAATAGAATTAAAAAAGCAATAATAATTTTTAGTATAATCATTCTCTTCCTCCTTTTCTTCTTTTTCATTACCATCATCATCATCATCACCTGTCATCATCACTATCATCATCACAGCATCTTGGACTTGCAATGGACCACTGTCTTCCCAATTCAGAAATGCTTCCCGTAGTATCCCTGATGTCTACTCAAATGTTTGTTAATTATCATCAGGTGACCTTCTCTGCTTTGTCCAGGGAAGTGGGTTTCTTTTCTCTGAGCCTGGACAAGGCATCCTAGGGTTATAAACACCCTCAACTTGATAACTCCCAGTGCCTGAATCTGAGAGCTTGCTCCTTTGCAAAGGGTTCCTTTCCATTATTAGCCCATTATCATCATGAAAATGTCCCTTCCTATAGATCCCAAGCCAGAGTCTCTGTAGTTATTTTCTTGAATGTTTCTTACTTAAGACTTAAAAAATGTCACACAATCATCATTTGCCTAGACTTTAGACTAAAATGCATAAGGTTTTATGTTTTTTGTTTTCTTCAGATGGCAAGCTGGGTGGAGACAAAGTAGGAGGACTGACTTTGCCTTTAGATCTGTCAACATTTCACTGTGAGCAAAACTAATTTCTTTGAACCTCAATTTTCTTGCCTGTCAAATGGGAACACATTTTGTATTTTAATACACTTTGTGATACTAAAGCATTCTATTATTTTCCTGTTTGGACATCAGTGCCTAGCACAGCCACATAAAATAACCTTATAATATTTGTGAAGTTGATGTCAATCAAATATAAAATACTGGATTTCAGAATGGAGTGCACTGTTACTTTGGAAATGCAAGGAGAGCAGCACTATGAAAAGAAAATTCCAATTGGCTCAGGATGATAGGGTACTGAGATTGAGTGGTGATTCATTTCATTTCCTCTTGATTTGTGAAGGTCTGAACACTGTGGCTCATGGCTATATTAGGCTAGTTGTGTGCTTCTGCCTGCCAAAGTTAGAGACTCCTTGTCACCTGCTCTGTCTTCACTTGACCCTGCTTATCCTTTTATATCTTGGTTATGAGCATAGACTAATCAAGAGCTAGACTACCTGGATTTGAATCCTAGCTCCAATACTTACTAGCTATGCAACCCTGGACAAATTTACTAATCTCTATATGTCTCAGTTTCCTAATCTAGAAAATGGAAATAATAATAGGAATTGTCTTATAAGGGTTATTGGGGGAATGAAATGAGTTAATAGTGCCTAGAACAGTGCCTTGTACATGATAACCCTGTATAAATGTTTCCTACTATTAATCAATTAATTATACTCATTTTATTGCTATACTTTTACCTTTGTGAAGCTTGCCTTTTCAACCTCAGTATTGCCTTCTAGAATGCTGTTTTCTATTCCTCTGTATAGAATTGTACCTTGTGGAGACCCCCAGAGAGTCATTGACCAATTTGTCCACCATGTTAGAAAGAATTCTTCTAAAGGGATTATGCTGTCATGTGTGGTCTTTCGACTTGGAAAAGGACCCTGCCCTTGTTCCTCCCCTTGCTTCCTCAAAGGTGCCCCACCACTGGGAGGAATTCTCAGCTTCTCCAGCATCCTTAGGAAAGGTATTCTTGAAAACAACCTTATAATTTCCTGAGTTGTTGGTGTGCAAGATAACTTGGCAGTCATATATATATTTTTTCAGATGAGACACTTGAGGACCCGAGATGGGAAAGAGCTTGTCATCATGGTCAATTAGTTTGTGGGTGGCAAAGTTTGGATAATAAGCCACATCTCTTGACTGCAGTCAAGTGTTTGGTCCATTGGAACACTGTCTATGAGCAGGGAGGTCCTGAGGCAGCATCTGAGCCAACTCTAAATGGGATTCATACCAATTAGAAGGACATGCCACTTGGAACAAATTGCAAACATTTCCTTTGAGAGTTTAGATTAGAATTTGGAATATTATTATTTTTCAATCTGTAGGGTTTTGGTTGCTTCAGAGAAAGGTCAGAATCCAGTGTAACAAATTTGAATAATAATGATTAATACACTAATACCTAGCGTGAGGCAGGCACTGTGCTATGTGCTTTACATGGATGTTCTCTTTGAATTATCATGACAAAACTTTGAGTAAGATCCTGTTTATCATATCCCCATTTTGTAGGTAAAGAAATGGAGGATTAGAGTAATTGAGAAACCCACTCACACCTTCACAGATTGTAAACAGGGAATCCAAAGAGTTTGACTCTAGAGTGCAAGGTCTCAGTGACTGCACTAACTGCTGCTACCTTGCAATCTTTAGGGTAAGACCATCTTTTTTTTTTTTTTTTTTGAGACAGAGTCTCGCTTTTGTTGCCTGGGCTAGAGTGAGTGCCGTGGCATCAGCCTAGCTCACAGCAACCTCAAACTCCTGGGCTCAAGCGATCCTACTGCCTCAGCCTCCCGAGTAGCTGGGACTACACGCATGCGCCACCATGCCCGGCTAATTTTTTCTATATATATTTTTAGTTGGCCAGATCATTTCTTTCTATTTTTAGTAGAGACGGGGTCTCGCTCTTGCTCAGGCTGGTCTCGAACTCCTGACCTTGAGCGATCCACCCGCCTCGGCCTCCCAGAGTGCTAGGATTACAGGCGTGAGCCACCGCGCCCGGCCTAAGACCATCTTGTTTATAGAGTGCATGATTGCATGACAGTGTTTCTTGGCATATTTCAGTGGTGTAATTTCTGATACAAAGAAAGGGAATGTGTTAAAAATTTGAGTCTGTGTAAATCTTGGTATAGAATGAAAGTGAAGCATGACCTGAGCAAAGAATGGACTTTAGAAACACCCTATGAATTAATTTAATAAAATGGCACTGCTGTATTTTCTGGATTGATGAATGGATCCTTAGCACAGTGCCATGCAAAGTAATGAGCCCTTTTCTTAGGCTTCGATGGGTGACCTGATAACAGGGAAGAAAACAAAAGACAGTAGATTTTATTTAAATGCAGCAGAGGAAGAGGGACAACAATCTTTGAAGGATTAATAAACTGTTTCAAAAATGAGTATGCCTACATGATTTGATGAAGTTAAGACTTGGAGTTCCTTCCAAAAAAAACGAGGCAGGAAGAATTTGTGTTCTATTTTGTTCATGTCTGGGGATGTTAGCCCTGTATTCTCTTGCAAGACATCTTCAGAAATGAAATCAGAGCTATGAGGGTCAATGGGTTCTTAGATCTGGCACAAAGAAGCTGGGAAGCCCAAGTCTGGTCGCATGATGAAAAAATCCATTCCAGATTCTATATCCACGGAGGAATGATCAGGGAAGCTCACTTGCAGAGGTGATGGACAGACGCTCCAGCCTTTTACATTTCCTTGCCTGTGACAGTCTTAAGAAATCTTCCTAGGTGAGGGGGAGAAAAATCACCATGCTCTCCTAGATTCTCCATTTTGACTACAAGCTAAAAGATACTGACTAAATTCTTACATCTGTGCAAGATATAGAGGGTGCTTCTAACTAAAGCAATTATCTAGTTCATTGTCCAAACTATACCTGTACTCTGTCTTTTTATTCAAGAGTGTGTGTGATTACAAAATCTTACAGGTGGAATGGATTATATATGTCATCTAGGTTACCAATGCCAATGTCACTCAGTAATGTCTTAGGTATGAGCTGTTTACTCCTGCCTGAATATTTACAGTGATGGGGGAAATTGAATTCTCACTTGGCAGCCCATTTCATCTTTGGATAACTTAATTTGGAAAAAGATAATTTTCTAGCACATCTTTAATGAGTGTAAATTAATATCTTTGTTAAATTAAAGAAGAATCTTAATTTGGATAATCTGTTCATCTTGCTTTTAACCTCTGTTCTATTGTTAAATTCATGCATTATGTAGCAGGGCAGTGGCCTAGAGCTTCCTTAAATTAGACCATTTAGGATAAAAGGCATAATTGTAATAAGAGACTAATTTTCAATATTTTTTTTTGTTTTGAAATAAACCATCTTCTCTATCTTGATGTCTACTCCAATAACATCATTATCAGGAGCGATTCTATGAGTGATAGGTGTTTATGGAATTGTTCACTGACATACTTTTTCCCAAGTAAACTGACCTTTGAACAAAGGTGGATTTCATCATGTTTGGTTAATTTACAAGGAAACATGCTAACATGTATCTAAGATGGAGAGCTTCAGAAGTATGAAACTGAGAGGACCGCTCCCGCCCCCCCTAGATGACAGAAGACCTTTAAAGGTAATACATTTTTTAATGTTATGTTCTTCCTTGGTAGGGGAGTTCGATGGCAATATGAGAACTCCAGGCAGAACTTTTACAAAGCTTCCAACCCAGCTCATCCTCCTCAATATCTTCCATCCTTGAGAAGAAGGGCTCTTTTGTTCTTGAGTGATTCAGCCCCTCAAGCCTTGGGGAGGCCAAAAGAGTGGAAACTATTCCTATATTCTTTGCCTAGAAGGCCCTGATTGTAGATAATGATATTTGTACATGAAGCATTAGAATTGCTTTAGTGACCAGGTCAATCACCTTGTAATTCTGTAATTCTACACTACTCTATTACAGGTGACATTGGTACTTCTGACTCAGAAAATGCTGGCTTTGTGGGAATGTAGTTGGATAATGATTGATAAAAATATACATGTGAAAAGCCCTTGATATCACTGGATTACCTAGAGGGCAGGAGAAATAGCAGTATTTTACCAGGTAATATTAAGAATATAAAGGAGTCTCATAAGGCTGTTGTTTGAATAAGAGATGGATTTCTTCTCTAAGCCTTTTGAAACCTGCCCTTCACACCTGAAGGAGGAGGCCTAATGCTGTAACAGAATAATTCCATTAAAAATAATTTTAATAATAAGATCATGAAAATGATCAGGAAGTGTCTGATTTAGAAAAATGAAAGAGAACACCTGAGACCATTTCGTTCACATTCCATGTTTCCATCTCTATGCATCTAAATATAAAATGGAATGGTTTAACAAACTCTGAATGTCTCCAAGATAAAAATGTGCATTTTTTCTCTTTACCTAATGCCAGAGTCCACCACCCTGACCATCATCAGCAAGTTCACTCATTTGCTTTGCCTTCTTTTCTTTGCCCTGATTCCTCCTTTATTACTTTATTCCAATCATTTTAACTCCAATAAGAGTTAATGGGAAGAAGAAAGAAACATTTTAGAATTTGCAGTGCCTGTTTTTGAAAATTTTAAAGCCTCCATTTAACTTTGATTTTCTTTATAAAGGACAGAGAAAATTGAGAAAAATTCTGGACATAGATATGAAGCAATGGTACTCAGCCAAAGGATTGTCTAAAGGTTCCCTTGAGTGGCAAATCCTTGTTTTTATGTGGCTGCTGACAGGAAAAAAGTAACATTAAATGAATATTTCAAAACTACTCAGCATAGACCTTGCTTTGTAGTAAGCACAATTTATGATGTTATTATTATTACATAAAAATAGGCAAAATCTGATATTTATTTGTGTGTAAAAAATGAAGTTCAATCACCTGCAGTTTTGTTTAATATGCCTTTGGTCTTTTTAGAGGCTATCTCTGGTTTTTCCCTCTCTCTGAAGCCATCTCATCACACAACTAATTCTGTGATCACTTGAGCTAATCAGCTTCTTTTGGATACACAGCTCAGGTATGGTTCAAGGACTCATCATGTCTATTCTCACTGCCCTAAGAGAAAAGGTGTTTCCTGTATTTGCAAATTCACTTAATTGATTTGATTTTTACATGTGCATGGATAGCTGGGGTACTAGAGTTACCCTCATTTTAGCTTACCTTTAGCAAGGTTTTGGGTGTTGCCAGTAACATGTGATGGATTTTTTGTGTGTGTGTGTACATGTGTGCCTGTTTATTCAGGTGTGTGTGGGAGTGAATAGAGAGTAAAAGAGATGTTCAGGGTTATAGTTTTGCTTTTTTTTTTTTTTTTGCCTCCAATGTATTTGCCATATGAATTGCTATATACTCCCTCCCATGTACCCCACCAGCCTTATCCTCAATGAATTCCAAACTATATGGAAAGCAGCACTATGAAAGGGATAGGCTTTTTTATGGTAGACATGGTAGAATAGCTTGGGGAGACACAGTGAATTATATTTGAATTCCAGCTTGGCTGCCTTCTACTAGTGTGGGCCTTGGAAAAGCTGCTCAAACTCTCTGAGACTCCCTCACTTGTCAAATAGTAAAGCTAATGCCTATAGGAAAGGATGTTGTAACAATTAAATGAGGTAACAAATATAAAATACAAACGATACGGCCTGATATGGCAGTAAGTGATCCACAAATATCAGTTTCCTTGTAACATCACTGCCTCAGTTGCAATTCATTGCAGACTTTAAAGCACTTAATAAGTATTGTCTGCATTTCATCTACATAACAATGCTGTGAGGTGATCATTCTCATGCCCATTTTTAGGAAGGGAAGTTCAGTGACTGGCCCAAGATCACAAGCTAGAATATAAGGTCCAGGGAATGGAAGCCATGGCTTTCTGTCTTCCCACAGAGCCTCAGTATATGACATCTGGTGGAGTGGCCACAAACGGAGCACAAAACAAGCAGACTGAATGCTCTGAGCTGTGCTGGATGGACTCCCCAGGAATCACCAGAGGGAATGCTCTGAGCTGTGCCAGATGGACTCCACCATACAAGACAGAAGGACAATTCTTTCAGGGGCATAAAGAAACCCATATGTGAAATTATATCAAGTCCTTGGTTGACTTTTCCTCCTAGGAATAAAGACATGGCCTTTGGTTATGACTGAACACTAAATATTCTTAAAGAGACAGACGATCCTTCTCATCTTATTTGGAAGATGGTGATAATAGGGGGCTTGGAATAATCTAATTATTTAGAGAAAAGACAAATGAATGACATTTACATATTTAAACACATCCCAGGGGCCAAGGTGGTCACTGCTGGTGCTCCAATAGTCCTGGGGCATTGATGGAAACATCTCTCCCAGTGGGCTACAAGTCTGAACTTGGTTAGATTTATGAAGGTTGGGACCCTGATACCATGAGATATAAGATACATTAAGATTGTACCCTCCCACCATTTTTAATAAAGCAGCTTCTTTTAAAAGGCTCTAGGAGAAGTGCGATGTTTATTTTAAGTGAGGGTTTAGCCTCATCCAGTTTTGGATTGGCATAAGATTAACTAGAAGGACAAGAGAAAAGATGGACTATTGCATTTATTAAAACATCTATTGTATGAAGATTGTGTCATCTAATTTACACAACAACCTCTATGAGCAGATGATCATCATCATCTCAGGGAGATCAAGCCCCTTGTTCTGCATCACCAGCCAGTAGCTGGCTGGAATTGGGTTCTAGTTACATGTATCCAGTAATCAACATTATATTCTTTCCTCTGGCTTTTAGCAAAGACTAAAACACTTGTGAGCTAAATGAGGATTTTATATGTGTGTGATATCAACTTGTCATTATTCATTAATGATCAGTAATGTCCTTTGTGTCCACTTCTATTTCCAAAATGGGGTTAGAACCAAGGTCTGTGTGATCCCAGAGCCTGTCCTCCTGGTACCACTGAAAGACATCTCCCCTAGGCCCATCAAAGGCCGTATTAGCTTTGAGTGTGCACCTGGGGACCTTCTGATAGAAGCTGATCTCTGAAGATGTGGGGCAAGTCTCCGTGCTCCATGTTCTCATGCTCCAAGGACAGAGAAGGGTGGTTTACGACCTAGAATAACAGAATCCCAAAAGAGTGTTCTTCAAAATGCAAGTCTCCCTGCAAATTCAGAGTCTTGGGGGCAGAGTGATGGGAAGATACTTGCATTTCAAACAAGATCCCCAGGTGATTCTCAAGTCTGAAAACTATTAGCCTAGGACAAAGACGGTTCTTTTGCATAAATTTGCACAAGGACAAAAGGAGACCTTTTCTCAAAGAAAAATTTTCAGAATTAAGCAGGAAGATAGTATTGAAAGAAGGAAGGAAATCTAACCTTCATGGATATGGCTTGATATTAACACTTTCACCCATGAAAATGCCCACGTCCAAAGCATAACTAACCAATAAAATTTGAAGTATGTATTAAACATATCTTAGTCTTTATCTGAGATAAGGAGGTCACCTCATTGTAAAGTGCTGACATTGTTTTTGGAATGCCAATTTAAGGAACTCATTCCAAATAAGTGTCCTACGGTATTAAGCTCTCCTAAGGCACTAAAGGTTTTGAATTGGTTTCTCTGGCCTGGAAACGTCCATAAATAATTGTAATTAATTGCTTTCCCCATCCTAAGCTTCATTCAGAGCCTTGTTCCAGAAGAGAAATGAGGACCAGAGGCTGAGAAACATCACCTTCTTGTAAGTGCTGTGAAAACGGAAGGGCTCAAGATAAATGATCTTACAAAAGGTTAAGTTCCTCACTGTATAAAGAAGGCTCACAAATCAATAAGACAAAAGTAAGTACCATAATAAAGATAGGCAATTAAGACATACCTAATGGCAGATGGGAGGGGGGAGAAAGGGATCGGTATATACACACCTAATGGGCATGGTGTGCACTGTCTGGGGGATGGACACACTAGAAGCTCTGACTTGGGTGGGGCAAAGGCAGTATATGTAACCTAAACATTTGTGACCCTGTAATATGCTGAAATAAAAAAAAGTTAAAAAAAAAAGAATGGAAAAAAAGAAAAAAATGTGTAAATCACACCATTAAGATATTATAAATGAGTAAATCACAAAAGGAGAAATATAAACACCAAAACGTGTACAGAAAGACCTTCACTTCAGTCACAATTTAAAAAATAAAAATAAAAATGACAGGGAGATGCTGTTTGCTTCTTACCAAATTGGCAGTGTTTTAAAAATATAAGCACAAATTTTGAGGGCAATTTCAAAATGCCTATCAAGTATTTTAAAATGTACATTCTCTTTTATCCATTCTTAGAATTTTACCCTAAGGAAATAAATAATCATGGATGTGTAATTTAATGAAGAGAATGGTATAATTTATAATAGTGAAAAACTGAAAAAAAAAGCAAACTCAATGGTTAAAACATGTAATGGAATAGTATTCAGATACTAAAATTATTTTGTAATTTAATGTTTAATAATGTGGGAAAAGGCTCAAGCAAAGACTGTTTAATGCTATATTACAAAAACTTATGTACAAAATGATCTATTTTTATACAACATTGCATAGCTTAGTTTATAGAGTCACATTCATGTAAGATCAGAATGACAGATGCCAAAATGGTAGTGGTTATCAGGGGTTGAAAGATCCAAAGAGATTTCATTTTCTTCTTTTTTGCCTTATTATGTTTAGTATAAACTTTCATTAGTGAAAATGCATTCTTTTTTAATAAGAAAAAAAATCCAATGTGATTGATAGTGTTCGACAAACATATTATGTTTTCCACATCTCTTTACCATAGTTCTAATTTTTGCTTGCCCCTGAGATATTTAAACCCTCTTGGGAAATATTTAGCCCGACTAAAGAAGGGCAAAGGATTCGTCTGTGAAATCTGGGAGGAGCTCAAGAGGACCGTGGACAACGGGATTAGCGCTGCCTCCTCCCCCCAATCCAGGGGTCAGCTCAAAAAGCCCTCATGAGGTTGCTGGGAAGTGAAGATATTGTGAACCACTAATTCTAACCTGGCCAAGGCCCAAGACCTGGATCATGTGACTTGTCACATGACATCCTCACTGGATGATTTTTGAGAGTGAAAGGAGTTGCTACTAATAACGACATTGGGAAAGTAAGTGTCCAAGACTGTCCTGGGCAAACCAGGACATATGGCTACCATGGTCATAGGAAATTCATAGATTCCTAGTACCGACTGCCAAGGAGGTCAGGAGCTGTTCCATTTCCTCCTTTCACAGATGAGGAAACCAAGGACTAGAGAAGAGAACTGTGTTGTGCCAACTTGGCTGAGCCATAGGAGTCTTGAGCACACTGTTCTGAAGTTTAACTCAAAAGACTCCCGAGGGGAGAGGGCAGTGAACCACCTTTGAAATTCCATGGCAGGGAGTGCTCAGAATTTTTTTTCTCCCCTGAAACTCCCTTGAAAAGAGTCACATCAAAACTGACTCACACGTCTTTTGGCTCTTAGAATTCATAAAAATATCCTGAGACCAGCTACGAGGGGTGAGGCAATCTCCTCCAATCTTCTTAAACTGAGTCTTTATTCATTTCTATATTTATTCAACAAGTATTTATGCAACACCATGAGGTATATAAATGTCTTATTTCACATAACACTGTGGGTAGATATGCCAATTCTTATAATTGAAAGTGACCAGGAAATGTCTGAATGATAGTTTCATATATTTCAATGGAGCTTTGTTCATTTCATTGTTTGAACATTTCAGTGTTCTCTAATTCACTCGTAAAGGTGGAGAGGTGAGCAGGTTCCCTTATTCAGGTACTCCTGTGTCTTCTGATTATTCAGAAAGAGTAAAGCCTTTTCTTTCCCATAAAGATTGCAAGGGTACAGTCATTGTTTCCATTTCCACTTCTCCTTTCAGAAAACATGCTTTTGTGGTCCAAACTTGTTCCCAAGAAGCAGGGTAGGGCAGTGGGAAGAGAAGAGGCTTTGGAAATTCTAAGATGCACGTTTTAATTGAAGTATAAAAATTCTGTTAGAATGCACACTTGAACATTTCTAAAATCAGAAGGCATCTTATTATCAGGGGAATCTTAAAATCCTGAGTTTTATTCTAGGGAGGTTTGCGATTGCTTCTGCTGGTCACCAGGTGGCAACATCAACACAACCCAGGACAACTTTAAATTAAATTCTCTGCTTGAGGGTTTTTTTAGACCACATTCAGAGTGTGAATTCATGCAGCAAACCTATGCAGATTCCATTTTGGAATTTAAATTCTTAAGGATATTTTCTCCTTTATTTAGTCAATACCAAGGTATAGGCACGTGGGTTTCCTCACTGCCCTTGTCTACTGGGGGATTGTTTTCTCTTCATCTTTACTCTGAAGAGGTAAGCCCCGCTTATTAATGTGTGTATGTGGGTGTTTCCTCTTAGACTTTCATGTTGAAGGATTTTTCTTTCTGAGTGCTGCATAGAAAATAGAGCATCCCACAACTGATGGTACTTAGAGTCAATGAAATATGATAGCTAGATTTTGAGATCTGTGATTTCTACTTAACCTCCTGGGGGCTCAGATTTCTCTTTTATAAGTGGGACAAGTAATGTTTCTCTGAGGATGCCATAAACTGATATACATAATGCCAGGCATAGAGTAGCTACACACTAATACTGTTCACTGATTCTGGAATCTTATGTCTTCTAAGGTCTTGTTTTTATTTTGCTACAGCTTTAGGACTCTTTCCTACTTAATCTCTACCCTGAATCCCTTACCTATTCTTGCCACCCCATCCAAAGTTAAAAAAAAAAAAGAGGATGAGGATAGCACAGGATTGTCTTCTTCAAACAAGAGCCTGGGAAGCAAGTCCTGGGGACTCCAGGCAGAGGCAGTGCAGTGAACAGACGAGAGCACTGGCTTTGGTGTCACCGTAGGCTTGAATCTCAGTCCCTCTACTGACAGTTTGACTTGGGACAGGTTTCAAAATTATCTTCCCATATCTCCTTGCATCAAGTATAAGATTAGGCTTGTAATAATGTCTATTTTATACCACTGCTGTTGTTAGTCAATTTGTGCAAATAGCTTAGAAATAGTACCTGGTACTTGGTAAACACCCAATGGATGCTACTTATTATATACTCTCTGCTCAGCAGTAACCCAGTTCCTAGAGAGGATTTCAGATCCAGAGTCAATGAGGAATGACTCTGTGACATGAGAAGAGTCAAATGTTTTCTGATGCACCCCATTGCTGTCACTACCGGGGAACTCATAAAATGCACAGTATAGGCTGGGTGGCCGATGGCTGGACTGTCAATGGGCAAGTTCCATGTCTGTTTAGGACGCTGCCCTCTGACTCTCCTGTATGAACCTACCCTGGCTGTAGAAAGCAACCTCTGACATACTGTGCCTCCCCTAGGCCCATTCCTGCTCCAGTGCCAGATGGCTGTAGATGAGGTGAGGACGCAATTAAAGAAAACATGCTAGAAACTGTCCATAGTCTGCAGGGGTTAGGCCATTAGTGAAGCAAGTACATCTTTAGCAAAAACGAATAAAAGAGTTTTGTATTAGCTCTGGACACAGGCATTTATTCAGGCTAATTGAGAAGATTTTTTGAAAAGCCATCCTACTCTTCATCCTAGCTTCTTCCATGCAGTAACCAGGGAAGAAAATGCATTTAATTTGGACCTTAAGGCTTTAATTATATTATGAATATGAAAAGCCCACCTGCTATTTTGGGGGGGGTGATTAAGTGAGGGAAAATGTTTCTTTTCCTTTTATTTTCTTTGTACATGGACATAATACATTTCAAATTGGGAATTGCAGGTGAAGGTTTTAATTTTGGAGTTTGCAATTTCTAGGTAGTTATCAAAGAAACTTATTGGGAATGGTGTATGTGCACAGAAGTGTGAATTTCCCAAACTTAGGAAAGCAGAACCTCCCAGGCAGCTCAGCAAACTCACAAAAAATTGCTCACTGGAGCTTTACAAAATATTGGCTCAAACTCCTGAAATTTGCTTGCACATTCCCTGCTGTGCTTGCCCAAGGCTCCTGCAGATGCCAAGCACCTCCTGTGCTCAGTCAAGGAAGGTCTGTCAGCTTCCATCAGTGTAAAGGAGCAGCCCAGTTCAGCAGGGACAGCATCTCCTCTTCCCACTCCCATTTAGAAGTCAAAGCTGGGGCCGGGGAGGGGCATGGGAAGAAGTCATCATCAGTATGGGTCAGTATGGTGATAGCTGCCAGTTGCGAACACTTCACCTAATCAAGGCCTTCCCCTGGAGCCTTTCATAGTAACCTACAGGGAAGGCGTGTTCATTATCTTCATTGTACAAGGAGAATTTCATGCTCAGAGAGATTACTTCACTTATCAAAGGTCACGTAGCAAGCAAGTGGCAGAGGAGGAAATCTAACCTGACTCTGAATCTACAACACAATCTTCCTACTATATCTAGATCAGGGGGGTTCTGAGCCAACAGACAACTGGGGAAATGGGATAACAGTTGTTTAAAATCTAAGAAAGACAGTGTTTATTACTAATGCTTACATCAAGTTATTGGGTGCCCTCATATATTATGTTACAACTGTGGCAACTCATGTGAGTTCACCCAAAAGCAAACACAAGTGGGTGTTAATACCACTTGGCTTAATAATCTCAAAGTGGAAGAAACTATTTTTGTGCTTACTGAGTTAAAGGAGTCTTTGTTCTTTTAGTTCTCTCTTCCCTAAAGAGCAAGCTGAAGCTCTCTTTATCTAACCAGCATCTCCTCTCATGTCCTTTAGTCTACTCATGATTTTCAAAGAGAAAAGGAAAAGATAGTACCAAACCAAACCAAACAGCAAACAAACAAGGAAACCAAAACCACAGCCCCTGGGCTCTCTCTCTAGGCCCATGAACATTTACAACAATTTACTTCAGAAAAAGAGCCGCAGTGGAGACCCAGCTCTACCTTGTGCTCCAGGCTGGAGTCTTTAAACATCAGTGAGAATGGCTTGATATGCTCTCTTCTCAATTTATCGCCACTTCGCAAGTCGATGGTATGTTCTATTCTCTTGTTAATTTCCTCAGGCCCAGACTGGACATGCAAAGCTTGTGCAAGATGGTTTGGAAGCAGATTTATTGAATTTCTTGTTAGGGCAGCCAGAGTCTAGGGGGAAAGCACATGCAAACACAATAAACCTCCTAGTCCCCTTGGATCAAAAGAAATGTAATGTTTTTAGATCACGTTGCATTGCAAACAGTAATAGCATTCCATGCAGTTGTATTCAGTGAAACCTACAGAAGTTGATCAGATTTGCATTTGGTTCAGAGAAACACAACCTGGCAAAATATCACATCAAGAGGGACACTTCCCTTTCCTCTATGTAGGTGCACTGAATTTCTTTGGTTGAACTATTTGGAGAGTTGTTAGCTGAGAAATGTTAATCCAGACCCTTTCTCTAACCAGGGACATCCCAGGTATGAGAGAAAGAGAATGACAAGAAACAACAACAACAACAAAAAAAAAACCCCAGAAAGTAAATATATCTGAAAAGCCCACAAAAATGATCATCTCCAATTGAGTAGATTCCACATTTTCGTGTGATCTTTCATTTAATGATGGTGGAGACACCTAGGGTCCCATGGCTTGCATTTTTTTTAGCGTTCCTTATAGGCAGACAGCCAAATGTGCCAAGATCTCCCCCTTAAACTTGATAAAGATTGTTAAATTTTTATAATTCACGAATATTCTCCTCCCCCTAGCATAGATCATTATATATCTATGTGTTCACATAGATATATGTGTGTAATTCCCTTTAGGCAAAAAATGCAAGCAGTTGCAGCCTCCCACCATTTCATAGGGCTAAACAACAGGAGATGGGGAAAGGTACAACCACCATGGTTGGTAATTGGATATGGATACATGGATGCAGAAATTGCGTTGGCTTATGAAGTCACACCAGGCTTGGCAGGGAGACCTTGTTTCCTGGTGATTCAGCAGCCATGATAAGATCAACTGTCTCGATCTAGCTAAATGCAATGTTCACTCACAGCTCCAATTCAAGACAGCTTCTTTGACATAAAAAAAAGTGTGAGTTGGACCCGAAGGGACAGAGACAGGAAAGCCCATCCCATCCCCCAAGGGATTTCCTTGAGGGGACGATAAGATGAGTTGTATCTGTAGAATGAGTGTGGAAGTGAAAACTCCCTGCCTCTGTGCTCACTCACCGCACCTGCTTTTCTCTGCCAGTTTCTCAGTTTGACTATGTTTAGAACACAGGGTAGACTAAGATGAGATTGTGGAACCATCAAATGGCAGTCTGTGAGAGGTGACAGAGGACCTTGGAGACCCTCTTGCCCAAACCTTCAGGTATCGATGAGCCTCGGAGAGACTCGCTCATTTGCAGCCAAGTCAGATCTGTCTACTGACTCCAGGACCACAGCTGGAGTCAGGGGCTTTGGCCTCTGTGAAGCCAACCAGCCCACTCCATGAGGATTCTTCCCATGGTATTGTTGGACCCTTCCTTTTAACCTTCATGAAGTTGTTCAATGTAACATAAGTATGAGGACTCTGAAGAATTTTATAGAAAGGCTCATCACTGGTAGAATTTACTGAAACCTTCTCTCCAGCCCCAGGATAAAAGATGGAGGTGCATGTGCCAACATGAGAGAGCATAGTATATGCTCTTAGGGCACCAAAGCAGGTAATTTCAGCTCTGAGTACCAAGAAGGCTACTTCAGAGAAAAGACAAGACGCTAGTGGGGGGAGCTATGGCTGCAGAAGGGCTGGAGCTGAGAGAAGGAAGCAGGGACCAATGTTCCAGAAAACTGAACAGTAGGATCCATGTGGGGCCAGAGGGCTTAGCCCCTGGGATTACTATTAGGGCAGCATCCCAGAAAACAGAGGAAGCTGGGCTCTTAGCCACTCGGTGTATTTCCCATTGGTTTCTTGGGTGGAAATTCTTTCCATACAACTTGGAAAATGACAAAAGCTTAGTTTTCTATCCTGGAGAGGAGGCGGGAAGGACACTCCAGCTGCCCTCATCTGTCCACACATTCTGCCTTTGGGATGCCAGGATGATCTCTGGTAAGTGCTTGGAGCTGGGGTCTAATAGCTGGAGATAAAATCCACCACAGTAGCTATGTACATTCATAGTTAGGCATCTCTATCGCTTTCAGAAATTTTAATTTTCTTACAGTTTTCCTTCTTTGAACTAAATTGAGTTTATCCACTCCACCAGTCCCTTATGCCTGACTTGAAGGGTGATGACGGTTTGAGATGACCTGTGATACTCCTCTCTTCCCACTGGTAATGACCACTAAGGTTTGACCACATGTTCACCTTCAGAGGCACAATGATGCTAACACCCAAAATCCATACACTGATATCTTCAGAGTGATTCATTTGTAAGCAGTATTGGGGAAATGTGTAACATGTCTTATTTGTCTATTTAGAGTCATACTGGAATAAGCTGTTTTTAATAGAACAGGGCTTTCTCTTTTTAAGACTTACAGCATCAGTGTGAGCTAGACTGGGATCATGTTAAAAAATAGCAAAAGCTTTTAGATATGATTCCAGTCTTAAATTAACCTCCAAACTGTTGAGAAGTTCTTTCACATAAACAACTTATGCAATTGACGAGGAAAAACAAATGGATGAAATGGGAAATGCCATGAGAATAATTGAATATAATATATATAATTAAACATATTTGAATATGCTTCAATGTATAATTGAAGTATGTATATTATATTTACACATAATAATAAATATGTCTATGTATTTATTTAGCTGGCATTTTTTGATATTTAGGAGGCTAGATGAGAGCAGCAAGGTTATAAATAATGTTATAAACGTTGTTATAAATGCTAAAAATGATGCTATAAATATATAATGTTCTAAATAAATAATGTTGTTTATTTACTTTAGCTGGCGTTTTAGATATTCAGGAGGTCAGGTTGGAGCAGCAGAAATGTCAAAGTTTGCTGCTGAGATGGCCTCTCATGACTGAATTTCTTCACAGAAAAGATGTTCCAGCCCCTAGATTTATCCTTACAGGGATTCATGCTGTCCTCAAGTATTTCAGAAAATACTTCCTCCCTTACAGGCCCTTAAGACAGATCAAAGATCAAATGAGAACCAGAGTCCCTTCTGAGCCCAAGTTTCTGAAGATAGGGTCTTGCCTGACAGTCTGGGGGTTCTGGTGAAGATTATAATCAGATGGTCTGGACAGCCCTTTGTAAACTGCATTTGAGTAGGGTGGGGGAAGTCACAAATCCTATTAAGCTCATCATCTGGTTTACGACCAGGAGACTTTTCTTTGGAACTCATTTTTTATCTATGTACTCACTAAAACCCTACTTTTTCTACAGATCCTATCACTTCATGGATGGCCTTAAACTTTGGTATTTGTTAATTAGTTTGTCACAGCAAATAAATTCTTCCCAGCAAGATTTCAGGCTGAAGGTGTACTATCTGAAACACCCAGTTTTGTTGAGTCAAAAACACTTTGGCTCTTATGGATCATATATTCCAATCTCAAAACACCCTGCAAAGCATCCCCATAGACACTGTAATCAGCTCACATAGTTTCAATGCTAGAGTACTCTATTTCATTATTAAATCTTCTGAACTCACCCTTTCTCAGAAATGTGTCCGAGTAACAAGAATGAAGGGATACTTAATTTTTTGTAGTGGTTCTGTGGACCAGTCAGTTTAGAAAATGTAGATCCATTACTTGTTTACTGACATTTCTCCTTACCTTGACTTTTTATCTTTTGTTTCTTTATTCCCCGTGCCTATGCCAACCCCTGATAATTTGTAGCCCCTTAGTGCATGTTTATTGAATGAAAAAATTCTTATCCTCCTATTGGAATCTCACAGTACATTTTACTGAGATAAAGGCACTGATAAGATCTGCATAAAAAAGAATTTTAAACTCTGCATCTGCCAAACTTGACCACAAACCCCACTTTTTAAAAATTGCCTCTACATATTCCATGGACTACTGTTTGGGAAACAGTTCTCCAAAGTTCTCTACTTTTATTCACAACGTCCACCCACTGGACCTGTTTCTGATCTTTGAATAAGATCTATTTATCTTCTTCCGTGTGGCTGCCTTCTAATGTCTTGAACTTTCTTCTCCAGGAAAATGGCTTTGATTTCTCTAGTCATTCCACAGGTGACACAGCTTCTTGCACAATGCTTTCTAGTTTATCCATGCTGTGTTTACTATTGCACAGAATATCGGGCTTAATGCAAATGACATCCGACTTTGTGCTAGAGCTCAGACACTCGACATAATCTGACCTATTAAACAATTATTCAGTTTATTATATTTTATGCGTTGAAACATGCAGCATCTAGGCATATGTCCTAATGCTACTTTGAAAATCAATTCAGACATCACCTCCTCCAGGGAGCCCATTCAGAGCCTGCACTTTCCCTTAGCACAGCAATTACTGTGATTCATTGTTATTGCTGAATTATGTGTTTGTTCCTCTAGACTCTGATGTCCTTGAGGTCAGGAGCTGTATTTTACCTGTAACAGACTCTCCAGCCCTTGGCATATTTGCTATGTTAATAAGTTTGTGTGGAAGGAATGAATGGATGGATGGATACATGCATGGATGAAAAGGTGAATGTCTCTACAAGAAGATTATTCCTAGGGCAGTGTTTCTGGTCTTTTGCTACCAAAAGTCTCTTTAGTTTTTTCTGTTCTCTCCTAAACGGACTCCAAATTTGGAAAGATTCTGTTTACCAAACTGTATTAAATAAAAAGTAGTTTATTTTCCTACTGTTCAATCAAGTGCCTAGCTTTTGATCAATATGAGATAAAAGGCACTACCAGGACAGTTGATATTCCAGCCAAAGGCAAGAGCCTCTAAAGGAAACCTTATGATGCTTGTCAGTGTAAGGCTTTATTTGGATTTTGGAATCCAGAGAATGCCTCTCCCATTCCTACCTCCCAGTGCTGGCTGTTAGAGCATCAGAGACCATAGATTGGAAAGTGGTAACCTTGAGCCTTTTCTGGGACCAACACCTGGATTAACTTCAGCTTGCATGTTTTCCATGAGCTAGCTTGTGGAAGAAGGTTAAAGTCATTAGGGAAAGGGTTTGATCCTTTATTAGTTCCCCTATGAGGTGGATGTGGCAGTCTTGAGATTTAGCCATAGGTATTGGTGACTAAGGTCCCACTGTGTGCGCCAGCTTGTTGCTAATTTGGGAAAGACCTAGAGAGGATGCCAGGTCCAGGAAGCTCAGGGCATAGCTGTGGGGCCTCTGCCTCTTATGCTGAGACAGGCTTTCCTTCCCCAAAGACTCTTCTTGTTTCCAGTTTCATGCTAGAGTCTGCACTCGGAAGTAGGTAGGGCCAATGGCTTTTTCAACCACTTCTTGGACCATCCTTTCATCACCCCTGTAGCAGCATTTTTCTGTGCCTAACTTGGAGGCCTCTGTCACTCTGTTTCAAACTTGCCATCTGCAGGCTTTGGGTTGTGGAAAAGGCAGAGGCTTTACCTTTCAGTTCTTATCTCACTTCTTGTGTCCTACAAGACACAGGAGAAATACTAAGCCTAAATAAGAGCACGCCTGCAGTACATGCTTGCGCTGGTTTTTATTCCTCTACTGTTTGTTAAAATGCCAATCCAATCCCCAAAAGACAAGACTCCTACTTTTTAAAAAAGGCTATTTTGTATCCTTTTTTGGACATATTATAATCGTATATACAATTATGTGGGACACAGTGTATCATATACACATATAATATTGAATGATTGACTCAAGCTAATTAATATATTCATCATCTTAAATACTTATCTCATTTATTTATGTTTTAAAGAAAGCTCGCATCTTGGGAAAGCTTTGAGGTGATCTAGCCTACAATGGTTTGCATTTAGGAACTCAGGGAGAATGCTTGTTGTATTTTAAAAAGGCACTATTATTATTTTTTTCCCTCAAATCTGGGGATTAAGAACAGAGATTTCCTCGGAGGTGTGATGTGATATGTGTCCGGTAAAAAGGTGCAAAGTGGCATTTGAGTAAACACTGACTTGGGGAATCCCTAGGAAAACATCCACATGAGGTGTCCCAGAACCTGCCATATAAAAACTTTTCCTTTTTATGGGAGTGGAAGGGCTAGTGAATTGGACCATTGCCTGTAAGTGATGTATGTTAGTCAAGATTGTTGCAACTTTCCTGTCTGTACTAAGAGAAAATGAAATGTCACATCCAAATGATCTGTTTGATACTTTTAGTTAGGAATCCTGATGACTTTTTCTTTTCTTTTTTGAATATTTATGTCATCATGATCTGTTTTCCAAACAAAGCAAATGAATGTTTAATGAGATCTTACTGTGGGAGGAAGCCTATGAGGTTCTGCCATGGGAAGAGGTTTAAGTAATTTTTATAACAGTCTCAGAGCTTCTGCCCCAGGAAACCACATAACAAGGGTAAGAACGTCCACTCTGTTTGCTGAAATAATCGTCCAGTCACTTCTAACAAGCCTGGCTGTAGGATCCAGCACACCTCTGTAGCCTGGTTCCCAATCCCCAATCATGAGAAAACAATGTCAGTCTGGGGCTCAGGCCATTTGCACAATGGTTTTTTCCACCGTTAGGCAGAATTGGAAGTTTCCAAATATTTTCTGAATGTTGAATTTGGTAGGGATTAAAGGATCTGTGAGATCCTTTGGTTGACCTTTGTCACTTGGTCCTGAAATTTCAATCTCTTTATGATGAAGAGAATAAAACAATGACAGGGGAAGAGTCCCTAGCTCTGATCCCGTAGCAGGCATTTACTATTTTGCTACTCATTTGAACCTCACAACCTCACTCTTGAACTTTCAAATAATATTGGTAGGCTGGATTATGAAAAAACTTCATTCATTTTGGAGTTAAGGTTCTGGAATATTCAAACATTGTGCTAGGTTCTCTTCCCGGTGTGTGCTTTGCCTGGCATTACATGCCTCACCCCTTGTTTCCAGTCAACCTATTGGTGGATCCTGGCTTTGGCTCTGTTTGGACGTGCTGTGGGAAAGTGGTCAGCTGACCCAGCCACGAGTCCCAGGTGATTGGGCAGAGCTCTCAGGATGAGAAGACTCAGAGCCCATGGATGGAATCTCCAGCATTCCAGATTTTGTCCCTGAGTCCTGGACCACAGACTGCAGTCAGGTTAACCAGGATAAGTTGCGTCTGACATAGCTTCTGTCCTGCTTGAGAAGCCTGCCTAACTCTATTCCACCAATCCATCTATTAGCTGGATTCCTGACTCTGATATTATTTTTTGAGATCCTCAGAAAGAAGATCCTAATATCACTTGGGGAAATGTGATTGCATCTGTCTTTTTACACTTGGGCCACTTTTATAATAATGAAAAAAATTGTTAAACTTTTACAGAATTGGCTGAAACAGAACTTGGCACATCCCTTTAGATGTGACTACTATAAAGCCACATGAATTGAGGCAAGTTGTTAATTGAATGTTTATCTTTTAAAATATCACATGCATAGTAACTCGTGGAACAGACATGCAAACCTCAACACTGACTTTATCTGAGGGTTAGGGGTGGTGTAAGTGCTGGGATAGGGTAAGATGCAGGAATGGAGGCAGGATTCCTGCTTCACATGTGACTTGTGAGTTGGGGAGAGAGAAGCTGAAACACTAATGGTTTGTTTATAGGGCTGCGGATAGATGTGAATCTAAGTACCCCTAACACTGATAGGTCTGTGCTGACATGTCATAGGCTGTGGTTGGAAAGGTGATCACTATCCCACTGACTGAATGACCTTGGGTCGGCAACCTGGAGAATTTTAGCTCAGGAAATGAATAAACAAACATATATCAGGACCTAAGTTACTCTGTTTTCTTGTGAATATCAAAGATGTCCATTTTTGAGAAATGTCAATGCCATGGGGAAAAGAAAGTGTGTGTTTGTGCATGTTTAACGTATGTGTATTTGTGTGTGTGTTTTCTTAAAATAAATTTGGGGAAAATTGAAATACAAGAAGTATTTAAACTTTTAGCTCTTTTAAGGTTCAGAACTAACTTTTTATTTAGGTAGATGAAAGAAGTGTTATATCTTGAGTTGCTGGTAAATTGCTCCTGTTTGGTGTTTTAAATCTATCAGTATGAGCTTTTTCAGATTCCTATTATACAATTTACTAATCAAATTTAGTTATCGATGCTTTCCTTAATTTGTTTCCAATGAATCAACAAATTACTGACCTTCAAGATTCCAGCCTCTCTTACTTTTCACCAGTTGTGGCAGGGCAAAACTGGGAAAAGAAGAAACCACCCAGGTTAGAGCCAAACTATTACATCTTTGGGACTTTGTGGCTTCTAATTCCCCACTCTAACCTTCCTACCACACCTGTTTCCTATTGGAATGGTCTAATTAGTTTAGCTTTCCTGGGCTGTTATTATCCTTAGTGTTTGTTTCTGAGTTTATCACTCAAAAGGGGTCCTGTGTTTAAGTATCCGCCAGATACGGAATCCTTATTATCTCACAGTGTGAAGTGATCCTTAGGAGACTAAAGAAGAGATGCTGCCAAATCTAGCAGTTCATAAGCTGGACTTCACAGCAGTAGTTTGGGGATCCTTGAGATGTGAGAGGACCTTTAAAACAGCGTCTGCCCATATTGCACGCTTGCTGAAGGTAGGCCACTGTGATTTCCCTCCGACTCTAGGTGAAGCAAAAGTAAGTGCGTACACAAGCAGCCAAGATGAGGCTGTTCAGGCCAACAGGAATATCAGGTGTCTTTTCTCTGGTTGGAATCCCATCACCTGAGAGTGATTAAGACTCATTTGTTGTGCAGAGCATGACATACGCACCAAAGCACTTTTAAAACATGGGAATACAAATTCATTCACACCAAATGCAACTTTGGAAAGAAAAACCTTCATAGACATAAATTGCACTGCGTCAAAGCAGTAAAAGGTATCCTTGGTGGCAAAAAGATGAGAACAATCCTGATGTACCTCAATGAAGAAATTTTACATGAAGAATCTGAGCCCAGTCATTGGAAAAGTGAGTGCTAACATTCACATAAAATAAATCTAACTTTTTTGTTTTCAAATTGAGGGAATAAGAGAGGGAAAAAAATCCAGATTTTTGTTCTTTCTTTTCCTACCTATCTTCACAAATTTAAAATATTATACATACATTTACCTTCACCTATTTAAAATCCTACACATTTATTGGTTCTTATTCCTCAGGCCACAATTTTATGACTTCCCAAACAAGTAGCCAATCTCTGGTGAAAGAAGAGTTCAACTAGCTTGTTTAGAAAAGTTTTAGCCAGTTGTTGGTCGTGGAGTAACCACAGTCTGTGTGTTGTATGTTTGACAACTTGAATGCACATTTTCAGAGCTGCAATTCTCCATGAGCTTCATACCTATCTTCACCTTTATCTCTTCCACCTTAGTCCACCCCAGGAACTTTAGAAAAAGGAAGGATGATTAGTTGAAGTAAATGAATCAAATTGCCTACTTACTCCACTCAGTGCTCTCTGGAAGGCTTCAAATCCACTTGCTTTTCTGAACAGAGTGAAAAACCAGACCCCTGTAATGACTCTCCCTGGCTGAACTCAGCAGCTGTCTTCAGAGTAGGGGCTAAGGACAGTCTGCAGAGTTTCACTGTCAGAAAAAGCCATGTTACTGGAAGAGTGCAGATTGACTTCAGGGAAACTTCAAAAGCCTTCCATGTTCTTGACCTTAAGCCTACAGATGTCCCATCTAATAAGCATCAAAACTTAATCTGATGTTAAAATGGTTAAATACAAATTATCTGTGGGGAAAAACTTGCCTGCGATTTTCTGCATACAGAGATTGAATACAATCAGATATTCCGCAGGAGGACCAGTAAGCTCTGAAGACACACTTTCTTTTTTAAGACCAATATTCAATATTTCAGGTGTATTGAAGGGGAGAAATTTTACTTCAGAGTTCTCTGTGGGGAAAGAGCTGCGCTTCTTGAGCAAAGACACCTGGGTTGAGATGGTAGCCTGGCTTATCCTCTCTTCCTGGGTCTTGTTCCTTCGTTCTTGGCTTACCTCCCGTTTCTGTAGATCTCAGTTTAAGTGTGACTTCCTTGGGAAGATCTTCCCTTATTAACTCAGATCAATCTTCCCTCCTCTACGACACTGTCCTGTCGTAATCATAGCAATGTTCTCACCGAGCCTGTTGACCTATTAGTAACACCACCAAACTGTGAGCTCCTGAGGGCGTTTGGTCTACCTTCTTCAATCTCTCTATCTGTAGCACCTGGGAAACTGTAGTTTCTCTGTCAGTAGTTGATAAATGAATGACTGAATGAATGAGTGAACAAATGAGCATCTTGGTGGGACTGCCCTTCCCAAGTTGAATGATAAAAGTAAAATGAGTTTGAATGTAAAGGGCTCTTTCTCTCATAGCGTGTGTATGCACACACACAAAAAAGGGGCCTGTCACTTAGTTTGAATCCCACCCTTTATGGGCAGAACCAAGAAAGAAAGAAGTCAAATCCCAGGGATCAATATTTCTCGATAAGAGAAGATAGTGATCATGTAGGAAACAAGACCTTGAAAGCAGGCAAAGTATAATAATATTTGTAATGATGTTTGGGTGTTTATCTATGTAAAATCAAAACTCAGTTATCCAGAATGCTAATAGAAAGGGTAAATTTCATTCCCTAGTTAGGTATGATTTTACCTTGAGTACATTTTTTTTTTTTTTGCTTTAACTTTTGTTGCTCAATTTGATACACATGCTTTAAGACAGACAGTTCACTAGGATAAACATAACTATAAACAGTGGGTATTCCCATGGATTATTTATTCTCTGGGCTTTGGATGTTAGGATTCTGGAGTATATGTAACTCACCAGTACATCCATAGTCTCCCAGCATGTGTCTGAGTGGAGGAATGGAATGAGGCAATGTCAGAGCTGAAAGGAATTGTTGGATCATCCAGTCCAGTTCTGCCACTGTACAAGTCAGGACCCAGAGCCTTGCGGGGCTGAAGGGGTTGCTCAAGGTCCCTTAGTAGTAAGTGGAGAAGCCAGAGCTAAAACTCAGTTCTGCAGAGTTTCCATTCAGGCCCTTCCACTATCATATGGGCAAATTTTGGGTCCTGCAGAGATTTTCCCCCACATCACAAGACTCACAGTCTGCAGGACTAACCAGTTTACTTTGAGGAATCTGAGGATCAGTCCTGGGTCTACATGAGGGTTTTAATCAGGACAGTTATCAGATGAGACTCGTCCCAATGAATGCAGAGAACAGGATCTAAGAGAAGTCCCAGCTGAAACTGGTGAAGGTACCGTAACCTCCGTGTGTTCTTTTACCCTGCGTGCCCGTCCAGCCAGCCCCCCACTCTCCACACTGCCTTTGTTTCTGGTCTCCACATTCTCCAGTTCACGTGGGACTACAGCAGAGGGTTGTTTGTTTTACTATGAGGCAGATGTGAGAGGGTGCCCAGCTTTGCCCTTTTCCATGCAAACAACCATCATACCAGGACATTCAAGTGATGAGATCTTTCAGGGTAGGATTTCCAAAACTTAGCTGGAGGAGAATCTGGTCATTTCCTGAAGCTTTTACATAAAATTTCTAAATGGCCTTGGTGGGCAAGTGACCCATATATGTAGGAGGTTGAATACAGGCACACACATACCATACATATGTATACATATACACCCACACCACACACACCACACATATATACACATATTCACACACCATATACATATAACACATACACACCACACACACACAGTACATATGTACTCACTCACATGTCTCCTGAGACTGACAGACCTGAGAACGAGGCAGAAGGTAGAAACACAGCACATGTCTTCAGGCCACAAAGAGGGAGGCCATGCAGTCTGATGGAAAGCATGTGGCTTTTGGAGTCAGACATACTGAGTTCTAATTCCAGCTCTGTTACTTACTGCAGGGAATTCATTGATCACTCTGAATCACAATTTTATCGTTTATGAAACAGGCACATCACACATACCCTGTAATATTGGTGTGAGAATTAACTGGAAAGTACCTGGCTCAGAGCTCTCTATTCCTGTCAGCGTACATGACCCTGTAGATATCTATCTGTACTCCAGGCAACGAAGTGCATTTGCTTTCCATTTTTCGTGTGAAATATAGAATTCCAACTATATTTATAATCTTCATGATGCACACATTAACTTCAAGACAACAATAATGACCAATTCAGTCTATTGTGTAAAAATAACTAAAATAGACAATAGAGGTACCAAATGTGTACTTTTCCCTATATGACTCTTTAAAAAAGCCTAGACAAGTAATAGAAAAATGTCTGGGTTCTGAGGCCTTAATAAGTGTGAATGGATGAGATGAAGGAGATGATTCCACAATATATGGGGGACAGAACTCAGGCTCTGAAAAGGGGTCTTGCTTCTAAAAGAGCAGCTCCGCCTCTCTTGGTATATCGTTTGTCATAAAAATCCAGTTAAAATGATTAATATCCTTCATATGACAAATTTTATAGCTACATTAAATCTTAAGTCTAAGATGCATTTTGTCTGATAAGTCCTCTGTTGCCCCCATAGTCCACTCTCCACAAAGCAGCCAAGGTGACCTCTTAAAAATTTAAATCAGATCCATGCTACTGTCCTGCTTATAACCTTTCTGTCACTTCCCCTGGAATAAAATACAACATGAACAGGCATGTAGGATGGAGCTCCCAGCCCCTTCAGCGCCATCTGATACTCTTTCATCCCTCTTCCCTATGCTCTTGTCACTTGGACCTTTTTGCTCATCTTCTAACACACTAAACTTCTTTCTACTTTATGATCTTTGTACTAGCTGTTTCCTCTGTTTAGGATGCTCGTCTGGTTGTTTGCACGCGTGGTCCTTTCAGCACTCAAATTGAATCTTCAGAGTGGCCTGCTCTGACAATCCTATCTGCAGTCATTCTATCTGCTCCCTGGTCATCTCTCTCTCTCTCTCTCTCTCTCTTTCCTTCATAGTACTTCTATGTTATGGTTAATTGTCTGCCTTCCACGCTCCCTTGAGATGCAAGCTCTTGGAGGAAAGGGATTCATTACTGTATTGCAAGCATCTAGTAAACTTGAGTACCTGTTAAATAACTGAATGAACAAGAGCACAAGCCTAGATATAGATTGTAGACAGAGCATGCACGGAAGGGAAAAATATAATCTTTACTATAAGGAATGTTTTCTTAAATCTTCCTTTTATCTCCAATGTTGCTTTTATTCTGAGAGATTCAATGACCATGTTGATAACTGACAATCTAGCCTTGGAATTTCTGGATGGTCTCTCACAAATGTAAAATTTTTCACTTTTGGTCTACTTCAACTACCTACATTCTACTTTTGTAATCTTAAATTCCAGTGGACCACCTGTGATCATACACTTCTTGCCTTCTAGTTTTCTTACTTTCATTCCACTTATAGTGGGATGGGAACTGAGCCAGGGTTCAGGAAGCCAAGACATCAACTCCATCAGCAGAGCATCTGCACGTGTCAGGGTCACGGTTGCAAAGCATGGGTGCTCAGGATGTCCAAGAGCAGCCTGGATACCAGAAAGCAGACTTGGACCAACCAGCAATGTTAACCCACATGGATGCAGATACAGGAACAGGGAAGATGCACAACATGAAAACCAAGGGAGTATGGTCAGGCAAAGACACGTATGTACTGAAAGACTCACATAAGGGGCCAGATATAATTATTAGTGATATTTCTTGCTCCTCCAAGCCATTGAAAGTCTACTGAAATGGGTAGAGGGCAGGGAACAGGGATGTAGTTGAAGTTCTTCTTGGAAACTCAGAGCCCTCTCTGTCAGTTATGACAACCTGGCTTCCGAATTCACCATCGCACAAAATCTGCCTCTTACCGATGACCTCCTTCTATCCAATTCCATAGGCAGTTTTCAGTCTTCATTTTACTGCCCCCTCCTTCTCAAAATGCTATCTTCTCCAGGCTCCCATGACACCACATCCCCTGACCACTCTGACTGCTTCCTCTCTGTCTCTGTCAAGGAATTCCTGCTCTCTTTGACCTTCTACCTGGTGTTCTTCAAGCTCTGCCCTGTGCTTTCTTATTCTTTAATTTTACATATTCCCTACAGTGATCTCTTTCACTGTCATGGCTTCTCAAATTCTGAGGACTACCAGATCCACATCTCTTGCACAGTTCTTTTATGCCTGAGCTTCAGAAACATGTGTTTGGCAGCCTTCTGGGTATCTCTCCCAGCATTTTCCCCAGGTACTGCAAGTTCAAACATCCTAAACTGAATGCCCAGTCTTCCCAACCTCCTTCCATTCCAGCATTGCTTATTTCGGTTGGCATTCTATCATCCACCCAGTCAGCTAAGCAAAAAACCTAGAAGTCAAGCTTGCCTGGTTCTTCTTCCTTACTACTCGCAGCTATCATTTCATTCATTCATTCAACAGACTTTAATTAGGCCCTGCGATTTTGCAGGTATTGTTCTAATTGTGAGCTAAACAGTGGTAAGCGAAACACATGTAATTCCTATCTTCATGAAGAATATAAACTACTGGCTGACTTTATTTCTAAAGCGTATTTTTCCTCTGTCCTTTCTCTTTCCTTTACTAACAGTAGTTGGCATGTACTAGATGCTCAATTAATCCTTATTGATTGAATGAATACATGAGGAAGTAACTATCTGAACATCTGTTGTCTACATAGCACAGAATATGACACAGCAATCCGGTGTCATTAAAAATATTTCTAAGCACACACTATGAATCAATAGAAGCCAAAACATCTGGCCAATTTAGCTGGAAAATCCCCAATGAAGCATTAGTACGTTTTATCTGTGTTATGCAAACACTAGATGGTCAGAGCTTCCGTGGAATTGACTGGGTGTTTTGGCACAGCATGGACTCAGCCAGGCCAGTCTTGATCTCTTCCAGGGACACATTATGTCTCTGAATTGCACATATGGCTCACTGACTTCCAGAGTTAAGCGTAAGTACAAACTCTGAATGCTTGTGACTATTTTAATTGGCTGAGTTATTTCCCAAATGTTAGTGCCACGTGGTTATTTGTGAATATCAGCACACATTCATTGGCTCTTCAGTCTGAAGACATCAAAATGAATTGAGATTATTCATGCCGAAGATGGCACAGATGGGTTATATCCAGCCAAAACTCCAGCATCATAAGAACTATATGGTATAGTTTAAACACCAAGAATAACAATTATTGGCTAACAATGACATCTTTTACAGTAACTATTTGATGACATCAACAAATATCTTTAGGAAATAAGCAAAGGGGTATTTCAAGTATTCTTATACAATTGAACAAGATTAATCAATCATGGAATAAAACCAAGCATATCTACCTCTCCTTGGATTAGCACAAGGTCAGGTACAACTGAGATTAGAATAATAAGAAATTATCTCAATTTCCATGATCAGCTTAAATAGAGTTTTCCAAAAATCAAAATCAAAATCAAAACAAAAACCTAAGAGAGAGAACTTTATGCAGAATTACTCAGGAATTCAGGGTGAGGCATGCATCTTTTTCTCTCTAAATACCCCACATTCAGGCTCAAGCTAACAATAGGCAGAAGCAGCAGAGAAGGCACTGTTAGCTGGCCATGCACGCACTCCAGGAGGTATATAAGATCATGATTTTCTACAGCAGCAAAGTGTACCATGCACACCAATTCAGAGATGGAAAGAACTAGGCATTGTAATTAGTTATGACTTGTGTGGGCATAATAGGTTTTGGGGAAATTAAGCACAAAGACCTAAGAGTTGACTCTTGCAAGACATGCAGGCTAGGTTCAATCTGCAGCTTTCCCCAGTGGACTCTGGTCCATGCATTGTCTCATAGCTCCTTCCCACAGAACCAGAAAAAAATTAAAGATAACCTAGCCTCAGAGTTCCCCATCGATCTTTCAAATACAGAAGAAAGAGGGAAGACTTTCAGCATTTTAACCTTTTCTATTTTAAGTTTCTTTAAGCAGAGAGATTTTTCTTATCTGCAAGCTAATGAGAAATGTTCAGGTCTATGTATTTAAAGCTCCAGACACTATGGGGTTGGTCTATTTACTTCATGGGACTCTCAGCTTCTGCTTGGCTCAGGATCACATCAGAAACTGCCAGATAAGTCATCTATTGGCTTTTTTTCATTTGTTTCTTCAGGAAAGTATGATGGAGTCACACTATTTAACTTACATGAATTCAACTCTATGTGCTCTGTCTAAATAAATGGTTAAAGGGAAAATCCATATTAGAGCAGGTGATTGTCCCAGTGCTCTGAGCAAGCATTCTGGGGAGGACAGAATCTCCTTGTCTTTTTTGATTCCTGACCTTGCTAAGCCTCTGCCTCTAGTACCTCTCAGAGTCTGAGCATCTCCTTGGGTTTCATGTGATTCCAATGTTTTTTTAAAAATGCTTTTGGTTATTGGTGATTTACTCCTTACGTTCTGACTTTGTAGCCCTGTCCTTCATATAAGATGCAAATCCACACTAGATAAAAATAGAATTACGTGGGTGGCTTTGAAATTGCATGCTATTCTTGAATTGCCTAAGTCTGGGCATCACTTGGTGCTACTTTCAAGTTCCCAAATCAACAGTGCCCTCCTGATTTTGAATCTCAGAGGGCAACTCAGAACTGCCGATGGCCAGCTGCCTAAAAGGGGCATTCTCATGCACTTGACCCTCCCTTTTAGTTTAATAACAGCAGGTTTACCTTTTCCAAAGTGGGTAAATTTTTTTGTGTGTGGTAAAATTACATTTCAATTTCACATGACCCTTATTTTTAACTAGGTTAAAAAAAATAAAAGGGAGAGGGTGTCAGGAATCCACTGGCATTTCTGGCATTTCCTGAAATTGCATTCAGAGGTTAATTCTGTCCTGGGCAGATAGGGAGATATGTTTGATCATTTGCAATTACGGTGCTCAGTGGAGAAAAGGTTAAAGATGAATCAGTTTTCTCTGAGGTATCTGGGCTGGCGATGCGCTCAAGCATGCGGCTGTGGCCAACCAGAGGAGGGCAGAGAGGACTTACGTTCTGCTTCCCCACGATGTTGTCAAAGGGCAGCTCGGGGCTCCAGGGTCCTTCCGTGAACGTCGCCCCACTGCTTCTCCCGTCGGAGGAGCTCACAGACTCCTTGATTATGTCTTCGGGCAAGGACAGCAGACTCTCCTCAGGCTGCTTAATTAAATAGGTCTCTATATTATGCTTCCTCAAGAATTCGTTCCTCTCTTTACCATGACCCTCTTCCACATTATAGTCACCGTTGAGGCAGTCCAGCGTGGCTTTGGAAATGTGAATCCTCCTGTTTGTACAAAGCACAGGTCATTATACATTTCTGATGTTGTTTGCAAAGGCTATTGCTGTTTTTTGGCCCGTGCAAAGCCAACATCAGGGCTGCACGTGGGTCACTGTTAGGACAAGTTTTCACAGGCAATACTTGTCCTCCTAAAACATGGAGGGAATAAAAGAAAACAGAAGTGTAAGAGTAAATGCATGAGCAGGTTACCACTGAATTCACTGCAGGGGACACTGCAGCCTCTGATAAAATATAGCCCTGTTGAGCCATACTTAAGCACTTCTTTTGGCTTTTCTTATGACTGTCAGCCTGATCCCCATGAACTTTGAGAATCAATGATTTTTTCAGTGGTTCTGACTATATTAGAAAAGCAAGTGTTGTAGATGTTTCTGGACACCAGTGGCAATTGTCCAAATTGTCATGCAACAAAATTTCACTTATTATCTTTTCTATCATTTCCATTTTCATGTATTTGTGCCTTGTTTCTCTAATTTGTTTATAACCTTCTTGAATACAAGGGCAGGTCTTCTAAGTCCATAGGGCTACAGTGAGGGTCCTTTGGGAAAACCACTGTAAGATATAATTCCTTCTATAAAATATATTATAAGTAGCAGAGAACAAAGCTGTGGACACATGCAGGCTGGCAGTTGGCTAGGCTAACCCACAAGTTAAGTGATTCATTGCTGCACAATTGTCAGCCACCGTAGTTCATGACTCAAAATTTCTTTTTTAGCAAAATAACATATGACATCAGGGCCTTAAGGATCAAACTTGATTCTTGGAAACTTCATATAGTAAATTCTTCTGGGGAAGAGTTTTTCCGTCCTCATAACTGTCTAACTGAAGCAGATGACTTATTGTGCTGCACTGTGGTCTGGGTAGACCAGCTAGTTGGTTATGAACATGGACTTGGTTGCTAAATGGCCTGGATTCAATCCCTAGTTCTATCACTTGGCCGCTGACAGATAATTGGGCAAATTACTTAACTCTTCTACGAGTTTGAAAAATTGATAAAAATGAGAAAAATAATTTGGTACCCATCTCAAACGGTCATTGTGAGTATTATAAGAGCTGATTTGTGTAAGGTAGTCAGGACAGTGCATCGTACACCATACACACTACAAAAGCAAATACTTATTAGGAGTATTCCAAAAAATGCCATTGTGATCATGTTACTATGGTATATTCCATGCCTCCTCAAGGCTTACAGGGGACAGGCTAACTTTTGAATAAGGCCTCCCTTCTATGGCCCTGTCACTTCCAAGCTCATTTTTTGACACTCTTCCTTTATACCTCCCCATGCTGTCCCCAGCTATTCAAGTAATTAATAATTCTCCAAATTCAATATGCTATTGCATGCTTACCAACAGTTTCCTACTCCCAGATTCAGCTCAGAAATCATTTCCTTAAGTCGACTTTAGTGCTCTGCGCCTTTGAATGAATGAATGAATAAAGTAGATGCTTAATACTTTGCTTGGCTTTGTGACTCTAGAAATAATGTTTCCAAGGAAACAAACAAGTTTTTTTTTAAAAAGTGTTTTAGAGTGGCATTTTAAAATGCATTGGACTTTTAGTACTATCTCCACTTCTTCCTTTCACCCTTCTAACCCATTCTGCTAAATTTATACTTACAGAGAGAATAGTTCATTGCAAAGGACATGTAAAGAAACAGACACTACAAACAATGCATCTCTGATCATTTAAGGCATATTCTCTACATCTGCCAGGTAAGTATCCTCATATATAGTCATCAATTTCAAGCGCAAGATGTTAAATATATGTGTGAGAGATGTTTGATCTCTCTTAAGAAATTGCTGAATAAGCACAACATATTCTCAAGATGCATTTTGTTAGTATATATGAACTCAATGGTGTTGACCCAACAAAATAACAAATCATTTGACCTTCCCTGAAATGGAAGTCCCAGTCTGCTTTCTCAGATCTAGCTAAGAGTTAAGTGCTGGAAGGCTGCCTTTTCTCCTAGGCAAAATGAACCTCCTAGAATGGTTTTGTAAAGTCTGATGGCTGATTTTCTTTCAAAATAATTAAATATCAACCTCATTTGGCATTTTCCCTGGATTCTACATTGTATTATTCTGCTGTCAGTGTGCAGGGGGACTGATATTTATATATACTGCATCAAGATGTTTTCAGTAGTGAAAGACATCCTCGCCTTCACTTATTACTAATTCCTCTGCTAAAGTTCTAATTACCATACACTTAAATGTTTTGATAGAAACTTGGTTTTAGGTGTTTCTTTTCATTTCTTTTCATTCTTGCTACTAACTTGAGCTTTGTGGGGTAAGGCGTTTGTGTATGAGATTATGTGGATTGTGTTTTCCTCTAAGGAAATGAGTCAGTTCTCAGGCAATGTTGAATCTCAAGTAAACCTGACAATTTCTGATAATTTTTAACGCCAGGATATAGTAAAAGTAGTCATGATAGCAAAGAAGACCTAACAATTGTGTAACACTAATTTTTCATAAATGTTATCTTGAAGCCAGAGGTATTACTGTATGCTTGACTCCATGGATTATCTCATATAATTTCCATTCTTCCAATAACCCTAGGTGATAGGCATTTATTTTTCTCATTTTACAGATGGGGAAAATGGCCCAGAGACAATGAATAAGTATTTGGCTCAAAGTCATATTAATGGTTGGTGGCAGTGCAGGATGGAGATAAGAACTTTTGCTTTCAGGGTATCACATGGTAGATATTATAACCACAATCACAATTAATATTTATTGAGCACAGGACAAAGGACTTTATATGTACTATCTCATTTAATAAAAGCTGAAGAACAGTGGTCCTCAAGGTCTGCTACCAAGGCCAGCAGAATCACCATCACCTGGGAACTTGTTAGAAAGGCACCACCTTGGGTCCCACTCCAGACACACTGTATCACAGACTGAGAGTGGGACCCGGCAAGCTTTGGTTTAACAAGCCCTCCCGGTGATTCCACTACTCCAGTCTGAGAACCACTCTCTAGAGATCCAAGGCTCAGAGGGCGTAAAGAACAAGACTATAAAAAAGAAGAAGAATATAAACAAAAACAATCTCAAACTTTGGAGAGTTTGGACACCTGTTTTGGCATTCCTGCATTTGTACACATTGGCAACATCCTATGAGTAAGCAGAGCTGGATGCTGTATAGAAGACTATGTGCTTTGTAAACACTATCACATTTGAAACTAAATGTTTGAGGTTGATAGTGTTTTTGACCCAATCTTAACAGTGAAGAAACTGGGCAGGGAGTTGAAGGAACCTGCCCCAACTTTCATAATCAGCAAGTAGTAAACCCATGGTTCAAACTCAAGACTCATGGTTTAAACTCAGTCACTCTTCTGTTTCGTAATGGAATTGAGAACAGTCGCTAAACTGGCTTCCAGATGCCAAGGCAGTATCTTACAAACTCTCAAAGCTATATTCTAAGGTTTCCAAGGGGAATCTACTGAGTTTATGGGTAATTCCTCATTCAGCTATGCTTTTAAGACATAGGCCTGGAAACACAGATGGGTTGGCTGTTTGGCTTGTTTAATTTTAGCAGGTAGCTAGTTACAGGAAAATCCCAAAGAATTTAAAGATTTAAGAAACTCAGTGGTGACACATCAGTGTTACCTTCGTTCTAAACCTGTGTGGTGAGCAGTGGTGACACACCATAGACAGTGGGGGATCCCTGTAAGAACAATACCTGGCAGGGGCTTGTCCCTGCATGGCATACAAAGGACTTCATGCCCATTGCCCAAGATAATCTTCAGAGGAGATCTGTGAGGTGAATTATGCCCATTTAGCAGATAAGGAAACAAACTCTCATGGAGGAGGGAAGTAAATTCACAAGGTAGCATATCATGAGTAGTATTTTATCTCTTTCTAACAAGTGAAGAAAGTGAGACTCAGAGAAGTTAAATATTGGCCTAGATTACACAGATAGAGTGATGTGAACCCAAATCACATGAAAATTATATGCCAGGTATGGTACACGCTTTACAAATTTACTGAGGATAAAAGAGCTTAGCGTGGGGCAGAGTGAGAATCCTAGTTTCTCTGACTCCACCTCCTGTAGTCTTTTTTTCTCCCATGATATCATATTACCTGATATTAAATATAATTTTCAAGGAATGATGGCAGATACCAGAGAAATCTGTGACTCCAAAGGCAGGTGTAGGGGGTAGGGAGAGAATATACGTAACTATACTATCTATCTATCTATCATCTATCTGTCATCTATCCATATCTATCTATCATCTGTCTATCTATCTGTCAGCTAACCATCTATCATCTTTCAGAAAGAGAGTCTGCGGAAAGTACTACCATGGCTTACATATTTTTGAGATCTTACTAGGTCCAATCTGTGTAAACAGAACCTTTATACCACTTTTCAAAGCTCGATTGGCCTTTGCGGGCTACTAGCTCCTTTGGGGATTCTACAATATATCAATCAGACTTGCCAGCCAAATTTCGAAAGCTGAGTTTTCAAGGAAGAGCCTGAATTCCCTGAATGGAGCCCTAGGCCATACATAGCAAGCCAGTAGGTCTTAACTCTGGTTGCCTATTAGAATTGATTTAAGAACTTAAGATAGATTCTGCTTTAAATGAACCAGCATGGGGTCTGGACACCAGTATTTTTAAAATGCTCCTTTGATGATTCCAATGTGTAGCCATGTCTAAGAACCAACACTATGCGGGGCAGGGACCTGAACACCTCAGTGTCATCCCACCATCCTTGTTGCCTGTGTGTTGCATTTTACTAGATTTTGGGGGCTAATAGTTGCATGATATTTCAATACCTGGTTTCCCTCCAAATATTTGCTTCTTAGATCTCTATCTCTGAATTCTGCACACAGGAAACACACTGTCACAAAGTGAGCAAATGACAACAGTTAATCAAGAAAGGGGCTTTGCTTTGGCTTACCCAGGGATTCCTCCAGATTCGAGTTTGTTTGCAATGTCTACATCCCAAGACCAGACATCAAACTGCCACTTCCTCAGTCCCAACACACCGCATAGCACTGAACCTGAGTGGATTCCGATCCGCATGTCAACATCTTGCTTTGTTGTTGATCTCACATACCTGTTGACATAGGTAAACAGAGAGACACATACATATATTAAGAGTAGGTATCCTTGGCCTCCGGCAGTAGTCCCAGTCTTGCCTACCCATAAATTCAACTCTTGCCCATTCAAATGCTACCTCTTCCATGAAGCCTTCTTGGGTTCTGTAATAACTGAAAGGATTCTCTTCCTCCCTCGAACACCCCTAGCCTTTTATTTTTACTTTTAAGGGCACTTATAAACCTTCTCCCCAAACCTGCTATGTAACCTCTATCTCAGGAAATGGCACCAGCCTCCTTTTTCCACTCAATGATGCATAAACTTGGGATAGATTATTGATTCTGTACTTCATTACACATTTATTGTTTCTTTCTTGCTAGTCCTTCTGTGAACAACCTATTTCCAGCCACCACCCTGCCTCAGTCTGGGGTCCATGTTTCAGCCCAACCTCCTTCCAGCCTATTCTGTTCATGGCTACCAGAGGCTGCTTCTAAACACAAATGTGACCTCATCACTCTTTTCTGACCTCCTATTCTCTAGAGCAGTGGTGTCTGTCCCTGGGCAGAGCTGGGTCATCCATTGAGATGCAGGAAGAAAATGTTAGAACTTCCACTCACAGCTTTTGTTATGTATCTTGAAAAAGCTTTACCAAAATTTGATATATAGGTTGACCTTAGCAAATGTACAGGGTCTGTGTCAGGCCATCCTCTGCCTGTAAGCATGGAGGAAGCATCTTGAGGAAAGAAGGGGGTTTCTGTCACTGAAAAATTTCCTACAGTCATATGCATCCCTTCTCCACTTTCAGAGTATTTGGAACAACTTTAGTTTGTGATTAAATGATGTCATTTATATAGAAATTCAAATGGTAGAATATAATACTTTGAAATAACATAGGCAGAAAAATCTTCATTGCTGCAAAAAAAAATGCAGTGATGTTACTTCAAAATGCTTAAAAAGAGTTGTCAAACTTAAAGATGAGTTATCCATTTTTCTTTGACAAAAAAGACAAGTGTTCCGAATTTGATGGCTTTTTTTGTGATAATGCGTTGCCATTAATATTCCCTCTAAGCATACATTTGGGAAAAAAACACAAACGTGCTTAATTTGTTTCTTCAAACTCAAGATGACAGCTTAAGAATGAGTGAGAAAATAACTGATTTTTAAAGAAATTGATGCTCTGAAGAGAGCATTTTGAAAATGGAAGTTTGGAAATGTTTTCATCTTTATGAGAATTTTGTTGTCAAACCTAAGTTACCTTCTATCACCTACCAAAAGTATCAGAGCTGCACATTTGCTAACCTGTTTAAAAATCTTCTAAATGAGTTTTGGTGAGGTTTGAACCTATTTGTTGAAAATATAAAAATGTATTGCCTTCTAATGATGTTGTCAGAATAACTAAAAGATATCAAGGAAGAAAAATATTTACCAGACAGACTTACACAGAGCTTCGGCATAATCGATTAGTGACATGACAGCCAAGGATGCCAGTCCCACCCAAGATCTGCCTGTGTTTATAACATATATATTTAGCTCTGATAGCCACTAAAGCCAGGTACAGAAATAAATTGAATTTGGAACTTGATCTTTACATTACTGTATCATAAACTATGGTGATTTTTTTAAAAAAAGAATATGTTCAAATCCACTACTCTAAGAAATAGTGAAAGCAGAGAGATTTTTGTACTGAAATTAAAAATACTTAAAAATATTATTTATTTCATCATTACCTTTTAAAATCCATATTTCATGTATATCTTATAGCATGTATTTTTAAACAGAGGAAAATAATTAATAGAATAGATAATAAATGTACTTTTATTAGATTTTGCATGTCTTCATGTAGTTTTATTGATAAAGATGGAGATCAAAATATTTAGATAGTTTGGCGTATAAGATAAAATGGAAAATTCCTAGTCTGGCACGCAAACTCCTTCATGTGCCTCAATTATCCCTCTCATTTCTCATGCGCACATCAGATCCTAGCCATCTGTAAACAAATCCTTGTCTGCACCCTGTGTTCCTTCTTCCCTCTTTTGGCCCACGGTGCTCCCTTGGCCTGGAATGTTCATTGCCTCATTCAGCGGAAGGGTCCTACTCGTCTTTTAGGGTGAAGCTTGGGTGTAACATTGGCCAGGAAGCTGCCCTGATTTCTCAGTCTGGATTATGTGCCTTTCCCTGTGTTCTCATTGCATCCTGGGTGAACAATAATTAGGGTGCTTTGTTATAATCATCTGTTTCCTGCGAACTAATTGAGGGCAGGAACTCTGCATGACTACTTTTTATATACCTCTTAACACCGCATTGTGTCTGGCGCTTGATTTACACTCAATAGATGTTTACTGAGTAGGTGGGTGGATGGATGAGTGTTCAATAAGCTCTATTAATATTCCTACATAGCGAAGCCCCTTGATAAAGAGTGTAAGCCCCTGAAGGCACTATTCCTGCCTGAGTCATCCTCGTCTCTCTCACAGCCTGCAGCATCGTGCCTTTCGAACAGCAGGGCTGAAAACACCTCCCCTTTTTTTTTCAAAGAATGAATGAATGATTACCATTTTTATAGGAAAGTAAAATTGAATTGGGTTGAGAATATGGAAATGCTGAAATATATTAGATATTAGACAGGCAAGCCATGAACATTAGAAGAAATGCTTGTAGTTAAAGAGTGAGGTGATTCTTGGCCCTGGGGATGTTCCTAGTTTCTAGGTCATTGTTTTAACTTTAACTTTTACGTTAAAAAGTATATGGAGCCCTATATCCAGTGACAACCAAAACCGTGGGGGGGTCATTGGGAAAAAAATCTAATAAGGCAAGAGAAGAAATAGCATCCAGGCCTTGAGAGGAGCATGTCAGTGTCTGGTGCACTTTCCCAGTGAGCTTCTGTGAGGGAGATTTTTGAGGGTGGTCATTTGTTCTGTCCACCATGTCCACTACTGCAGTATCCAGGCATAGAGTAGGATTACTCCTTCTAGCATATTTCATGTTATATGTGAGCAGAAGCAATATATGCCACTTCTGGGCAGATGCTTTAAGAGCCTGATCAACTACACTCCCTTTTAAAAATGTTCTCTCCTGTATCCACCATCAGTCAAGGAGCTCATGATGAAGCCTTCCTAACCAGGGTCCTTGACTCAGGATGAAGTATAGTGTATGCTGCTACCTCCCCAACCTCCCATAATGGGCACCAAATGTGAAAACAGTAAATAAATCTTTGTCATTTTAAGCCACTGAGATATTTGGGGGATATCTGTACTTCAGCGTAACCAGGACTATCCTGACTGGCATAATCGTCAGTCACAATTCACATTTTTTCTTATTTTTCTATCACCTGACCATCACTGCGGTGTGAGGGTTAATACCATGTACTCTAGTGCCAGACTGCTGTCACTTAGTGCCGGCATAGGTCATAGGGAAGATATTTTACTTTTCTATAGAGGCTTCAATCTCTACATCTATTAATATAAAATGTTAGTAATAATAGCATTGTCAAATAAAAAAATTAGGTGAATAAACTTTCCCAGTGTAGAGAGTTTAGAATAGTGCCTGGCATACACTAAGGCCTACTTGATTGCCTATCGTTTATGAAGGAACTGCAGCCCAGGAAAGTAAAGTAAAAGTCTTTTCTGTGGCCATAGGTCCAGTAAGCAGGATTCTAGGACTAAACTGGCACTTTTGGGTTTTTAAACCCCACAGTCTTTTGCAACATAGGCACGGCACCTGGCAGGTGATTCTGGGCACATAGCTTAGTCTGACCCTGAGTTGCAACGGCTGTAGAACAAGGCTCTACCTGATTGCTTCACTCACAGAGCTGTTGTGGGCCCCAAAGGAGATAATGGATGTTAAAGTGCTTTGCCAACTAATTGTGAGGGACTATTAAACAGCACAGGGTGCTAATGTCATTAGGCAATTAACATCATACAGGGAATGCCCTGCAGCATCTTAATGAAAAGACATTTAGATGTTTTTTTTTTCCTCTACAAAACAAAAATCCTAACAAGAAGACTTAAAATATCTTAACCGTGCTGCTTATTTTTTTCCGTTTCATTTTGTTATGTCTGGGATTTGACTTAAATAAAAGATAAGAATGAAACTATGTAAAAGTAATTAATAATTTACAGACATTGATCCTCTTTGGAAAGGCTGCCCCGTGGTAGCAAAGAACCACAAACACAACATGTATTTCAAGATCAGTTCTTAAGGGGAGGACCTTTGAGCATTCTTGAAGCTAAAACGGAGGCAATTCTGCACTGAGTTGCAAGTCTTGTTCAATTCTTCTAGAGAAGAGCCCCAGGGATGTTTTTTTCCTGTGCCCAAACAGCCACAAATTAAGAGAAAATGACTGCAGATCACCTGCATTATAAACATTTGCACCTTCTCTTTCTTCTCCGTACACTCTGAGGTTCTAGAGGGCAGGGATGTCACTCTTCATTTCCACTTAGCACAACACGTAGCACATAGGCATAGTCAGTTCTCAGAGGTGTTTAATGGACAAAGCTCAATGGCTTTCTTGTTTCACAGGCCTGTGGCTATCCGCAGATGGGTCTAAGAGTCCCAGAGGAACCACTTAAGATGTCTTTGGACCTGCTGGTTGGGGAGGGGAGCAAACCATCTCCTTTCAAATAGAGCAGATCTACTCTCTGTTTTTCATGGTGGGCTTCCCCTTAAGATTTCTTTTAAATAAAAAAACACACTGAATAATCATTATTATTATTTTGCAGCTCTATATTGCTAGGGACAAATACTGCAATAATTAACAAGCAAACGATTGAAGACTATTTCTTTTAATCGAACTATTAAGGAGGAATGTTATAGTTATATGGTAAAAGGTAAAGAATCTTAGAATTTTGCTTTCAATTTATATGCTACAAAAGGTTCTTTTTAAACCAATTAATCATAGACATTGCTGGAGGAATGGCAGGAAGCATAATCCAGTAGCAGTCATTGTTCTGTAAATTAGACTCTCATCACTGTCAAACAAATGGATGAGTAGAGAGACCTAACTTCAGTGGAATAGCAGTTTGGTGCTGTGGGGTAAAGAATATCCAACTTCTCAGGTTTGGGATGGGATATAGGAATTCCGGTGCTGGTTGTACCACCTGCTGCTGTGGGAGCTGGAGCTGCTGCTGTGCCTCCTGCCTGCATTCAAAAATCCCAAATATTCTGGGTTGGAGACATAGTTTCTTTTAAATACAACTGGAATGTTTTATGGAGGTATCACAATTTTCAAGATACATTTGTTAATACTTATGGATAAAAAAATTTTTATGAGTCTCTCCGATTTTGCGTGTGTCTTAGCTCAGGCTGCCATAATAAAATATGATAGACCGTGTGGCATGAACAAGAGAAGTTTATTGCTCACAGTTCTGGAGGTTGAAAGTATGGGATCAGAGTGCCAGCATGGCCAGGTTCTGGTGATAGCTCTCTTCCTGGCACGCAGATGGCTGTGTTCTCACTGTGTCCTCGTATGGTGGAAGGACAGAGAGAGAGCACCAGCAAGCTCTCTGCTGTGTCTTCTTATCAGAGCACTAATCCCGTCATGAAGCCTCACCCTCATGACCTCATCTAACCCTAATTAGCTCCCAAGGGCCTCATCTCCAGGTACCATCACATTTGTGGTTAGGGCTTCAACATATGAATTTGGGGGGAGGGCAAAATTCAGTCCATAGCAGTGTGATTTATTAAATAAGGTAGTAATACCTATTTTAAAAAATTATATTTTTAATTTTATGTATTTATTTTTATGTGAATAATCATCTTTATTTTGAGTTTATCTATTTGATACTGAGTTTTTAAAATAACAGCTTAATTGAGATATAATTCACATAACATATAATTCCCCCTTTTAAGGGATGCTATTAAGTGGTTCTTAGTATATTCACAGAGTTGTGCCACTATTACTGCTTTTTGGGGGGGTTTTCAACACCCCCCAAAAGAAACCCTGTACCCATGAGCAGGCACTCCACATCTCCTCCTCCTCCCTGCCCTTGGCAGTCACAAATCTGCTTTCTATTTCTATGGATTTGCCTATATTGGATGTTTCAAGGAAACAGAGTCGTACAGTATGTCATCTTTTGTCTCTGGATTTTTTCATTTAGCTAAATGTTTTCAAGGTTCATTTATGGTATAGCAATATCAGTTCTTCATTCCTTTTTGTGGCTGAATAATATTCCATTGCATGGAGTACTACATTTTGTTTATCCATTTATCTATTGATGGGCATTTGGGTTGTTTCTACTTTTTGACTATAGTGCTGCTATGAAAATTCATGGACAGGTTTTTGGGTGGGCATGTGTTTTCATTTCTCTTGGGTATATACCTAGGAGTGCAATTGCTGGGTCATATGGTAATTTTTTATAAATTTCAGAATATTACAGGGTTACAAATGATTTGGTTACATAAGTTGCATTTGTACCATGCCCATCCCCCAGATAGTGTGCATTGTACCTGTTCGGTGTGATTTTACCCATCCCTTCCTCTCTCTTCCCACCTGCTTGATTTCCCATGAATGTTATTTCCATATGTGCACATAGGTGTTGATTGATTAGTTCCAATTTAATGGTGAGTACATGTGGTATTTGTTTTTCCATTCTTGTGATAGTTCACTTAGAAGAATGGTCTCCAGTTTCATCCAGAATAGTACAAGAGGTATTAGTTCACCATTTTTTATGGCTGAGTAGTACTCCATGGTATACATATACCACATTTTATTAATCCACTCATGTATTGATTGGGCACTTGTTTTCACATCTTTGCAATTGTAAACTGTGCTGCTATAAACATTTGAGTGCAGAAGTCTTTTTTATAGAATTTCTTTTTTTCCTTGGGGTAAATACTCAGTAGTGGGATGGCTGGATCAAACGGCAGTTCTACTTTCAGTTCTTTGAGGTATCTCTGTACTACTTTTCACAGAGGTTGTACTATAATAGTTTGCAGTCCCACTAGCAGCATATGAGTGTTCCTATCTCTCCACATCCATGCCAACATTTGTTGTTTTGGAACTTTTTGATAAAAGCCATTCTCACTGGAGTTAAGAGATATCTCATTGTGGTTTTGATTTGCATTTACCTGATGATTAGAGATATTGAGCATTTTTTCATATGTTTGTTGGCCATTAGTCTATTTTCTTTTGAAAACTTTCTGTTTGTGTCCTTTGCCCACTTTTTAATGGGGTTGTTAGATTTTTTCCTTGCTGATCTGCTTGAGTTCCTTATAGATTCTGGTTATCAGCCCTTTATCGGATATATAGCATACAAATATTTTCTCCCATTCTGCAGGTTGTCTGTTTGCTCTAATGATAGCTTCCATGGCTGTGCAGAAGCTTTTTAATTTGATCATGTCCCATGTATTTATTTTTGTTGTTGCTGTGATTGCTTTTGGGGTCTTCTTCATATTATATTTTTTATAAAGTATTTTTATTATAATAGATTGTTCCCCTCTTAATTAATCTTATATATTATTTAATACTTTTTGCTTCCTATCAATAAAAATAAGCATAATTTCATGATAAAAATTGAGATATCAACTTAGGACTGTGTGAGGGATTTAGCTCACAAAATTATTTTAGTGTGTATGGAGCAAAAAGTTTGCAGGTGCTCTAAAGAGCTAGAATCAAACTCTTCCATTGGACCACTTCTAATCCAATGTGATAGAAAGTGTGTATCACAAATTATATTCCACACAACAAGTTCTATTAGATGTTCCATGAAGAGAGTTCCCTGTTTAAACAAAGCTTTGTGGGACCAGTCAGCATCTCTTTCCGAACTAGGACAGTGATTTAACCCTAACCCTCATCCAGCCCTCTTGCTGGCTTCTAACATGGCCTAGACATGTAGTCCCTGGCTCATGTACAGAGTATGGGGAGTCCTGGATGGCAATGTGTGCATATATTATTCAATTTAATTAATTTACATGTGCATACATATGTACAGACACACATATGATATATGTTGTGCTGGGCTATAGCCAGGCCAGCTGTAGGGACATAGATACAGTGAGAGCTAGAACACGGCTCTAACTGCGTCAACAGAATTTCTATGTAATAGGGTTCATCTGTGAGTGCTGATGTGACCTCTCCCATCCTAGAGAAGACCGAGTGCAGAGATTAAGTGTTGGGCCCGGGGTTGTGCTGGTAAATGTTTAACAACTGTCTCTCTGGAAAAATAAGATTCTGATTTGTAATGTTTGTCAATTTCTGTGGTGTAAATATTCTGATCATGGCTGGTTTCAAGTTTCCAGCTTGATGTCAAGTGGCTCACAGAATTCCTGCAAGTTTAACAATTAGTTGGCTTTTGCAACCAGGCAGGAGCTGGCCTCAGCACATCACTTTTTTAGGCTTATGACGTGGCGGACTCCTCTCTCTGCGTGGGCAGCTGAGACCAGTGCAACTCACTTGGGACTGTGTGGAACAGAGAGAGGCGTGGCAGACCCAGCCCACTTCCTGTGTCCTCACACCTTCGTACCTCGTGTGCTGCTTGGTTCTGCGAGGGGACTGAGCCAAAGCCACCTCAACCATCCCCCAGTATTCAGACCTGGATTAGCCCTTGTGATCTGGCCTCCCATTTTATTATCACCATTTCTCTGAGGAGGAAGTTGAGTCTCAACAAGTTTAAGATTCTTGGAAGTAGAATGTGAACCAATGTCCCCTGAGTTCCAAATCCTAAGCATTTTCCATTATATCACACGGCCTCTTACCAGCAACACTGGGTTAATGTGAGAACTGTGATGCGTCAATGGAGTGAGCAATGAACAAACAGTGTGCCAGGGACACTGGGGAGAGTCTTCCATTTAGGGCCAAAATATACACTGATCCAAGGACACTCATGGGATACAGCTCCATCAGAGGTGGGGTCCCTGGCATTTAGAAGAGAAAGACAGCTCTGGTCATGCAAAGTTCAGTGCTCCCAAACCTCCAAAGTCCCAGCCACCTATCCAATGAAGTGAAAATGTGTTTGCTACTTTTTGACAGCTGCCCTAACTCATTTCCATATATTCTAACTCTGCGCTTTTGCAGATGTTGTCACCTAGGAGAGGGAAGAACATTGTGACGATTAATTTTATGTGTCAACTTGTTTAGGCCATGGCATCCAGATATTTGATCAAATGCCCATCTAGATGTTGCTGTGAAGGTATTTTTTAGACGAGATGAACATTTCAGTCAGTAGACTGAGGAAATAAGATTACTTTCCATGTGATACCCTGCACCACCCTGGGACTTTGCAGAGAGTCCCCATTAACAAGAAAACTCATCAGATGTGGTTCCTTGAACTTGGATTTTACCTCCAGAACTGTAAGAAATAAATTCAATTTCTTTATAAATTACCCAGTTTCAGGTATTCTGATATAAGCAACATAAAATGGACTAATACAGATGAACATGGCTCAGGGCCTTTGTTTGGCCACACGCAAGCTGTGTGTCATTGGTCAGAAGTTTTCCATCCTATCAGAGCTTCAGTTTCATCTGAAAATTGTTCCTCACAAGGTTGTTGGTATTAAGTGAAGTAAGTCAGGAAGATTATTTAGTAAGTGCATGGCACATTGATTGAACATTCAATCAATATTAGCTTTATCAACTCTTACTAGATATATTCAATTTTCAGCATTACAAATAATTTTTCAAAAAAAGATCCTTATCCATGTAGTGAAACCACTCTAATTGCTACATTTTTAAGAGGAGTGTGGACTTATGAATGCTGTATTTAATGACGTTTTGGAACAGGGTGAGAAAGGGGGCTTTAGGGGGAAATAAAGAGAAATAGAGAGAGAGAGAGTAAAAGAGAGAGAGAAGGAAAGAGGGAGGAAGAAGAAGGGAGGGGGAAGAAAGGAACAGAAAGAGGGAAAGAAAGAAAAAAGAAAGCACAAGAAAGACAGAGAAAGTAAAAGAAAGGGAGGCTGACAGGCAGGCTTGGGCATTATTGCCTCAAGTGAGGGAAAGAAACATAATTCCTGTTTTTCATTCTTTGTCCTGCCATATTGCTTGTCAGGGCAACCCTGTCACAAGCATTAAGACCTTTGCTCTAATTAACTGTTGGGGACAAACCAGTTCCTACTTGGCATTCTGGTGTCATTCCTATGACTTTTTAGCAATTGCCCTGAAAAGACAAGGCTTCACAATTTTCATTAAGATTCATCAAGGACACTTTTTATAGATCATTAATAAACCTATTGCATATGACAGAGCCCAGTGCCAACTCTGGCATCTTCTCAGCTATCACAGACTCCCCAGAATAGTCACAGGGTGTATGGAGAGAAGCCACCTGGAGCCACTTTTCAATCTATGTAATTGAAACTATTATATAAGCCTACTTTAATTAATTTAATTTTATGAACAGACATGCAAGAGATGATTCACTGGAAAAATTATATATTCAACCTCTTTTCTGCTATTAATCTTTTAGCTAATATCATGTTTCTAAAATCAAGTATGTTTGGTGAAATGAATTTACTATGAGGCTTTTTTGATTAGGGTTTATTATCTTGTTATTCTTGGATGTTTACTGATGTTTTACTCCCTCAACATCACTTCTGCTAATGTTTTAAGGATGTATGTGGGATCTCCTAAGCTATACATTGATCCTTTGGGTACCAATGGCAGATTTCAGGCACCAGAAGCAATGGCACAAATCTGGAGTTGGGAGGTTGGATACCATAATGATTAAGACCAATGGCTTTGGAGTCAGATGGCTCCAGACTGGGGCCCTTGTGCTGCCAATGACTAGTTGTGTGATCTAGGTTGAGGCAATTACACAACCTCTGTTAGCTCCAGTTTCCTCATTGGTACAGTGGAAGCCTAGTTCCAGAGCTTCAATTAGATAGAGTGAACCTGTATAGCTGGACAATTTGTTTATGACTGACATCTGTTCCAATGGGCTGCTCTAAGCTATTGCCATTAGTCCATGCTGCAGCCATGCTTAGTTCTTCAATATTTTGCCTATCACCACTGTCTGTCTCCGATAATTGTTATTAAGACTTAATGAACAAGTGTATGTAAAACATTGATCTCAGTACTTGCCATATAGTAAGTGTTCAGTGAACTGAAGCTACTGTCCTCATTTTACTAGCATAGAATGGAAGTATGATAAAGGAATAGGGTTCTGTAACTTAACTGAATCAACTCTTCCAGTATCCAAACTCACACTACTTGCAAAATTCTGTTAAAAATATTCCTGTGGTGATAACATGAACATTACGCATTTAAATTTTCAAAAGAACACTCTGAAGTTGGGATCTCATTATCCTCATTTTACAGAAGAGCCCATGGAGGCTCTAAGTTAAGTCACCCAGCCATGGCCACACACCTTCTAAAAGGCAGAGGCAGGGAACAGACTAGGTCAGCTGCTGTAGGCCAAGATTCCGCCCCCCCCTCCGCCCCTCCCTGTCTCCTGAGCATGTTCCCTGTAGGTCACCTTAGGGTACAACAGTCTCCCTTTCTGGGTATATTTGCCATGATCACATCCAGCAATGAACTGTAACTTTAATGAAGTGGAATTCTGTATGAAATATTTGGAGTACTGTCAATTGAAAAATAAGTTGACTGTTATGTTAAATACTTGATTTAATTAAAAATCTCCCTGTCATGTGTTGTCTGTCTCTGGTGACTTTCAGGATCTCAGGTTTGGAGTATTAGCATCCTTTCCTTTCCATTTCACAGCTGCTGCTCTATTTCAGGTCCTTTCTTCTCTCCGCCTGGACTGGTACAAAAATATCTCCGAACGAGTTTCCTTCCCCTCGGCCTCTGCTTCCTCTCATCCAGTGTCAACAGGAGAGAGACTTATCCAACCCCACGGTTATCTTTCTGACGTGCAGATCTGACCACGTCGCTTCTCTACTTTAAGAGTCAGTGACTTCCTGTCCCCTGTGGGATAAAGCCCCAGCATGTCTTACACTAACCCCATTGTTTGAATTTAGAATTATAGTAATCACCAAGGCCTACTTCAATGCTTGACATGCACACATGTGTGCACACACACAAACACACATATACACATACATACATATCACACATGTACAGACATCTATATACACATACATACATACCCATGTACACACATATACCCATGCACATGCACACATGTGGCTTTTACAATTTTTAACAGCTAGTATGGCTCATTATTCATGCCTTTGTTTCCAGGAGAAAAAAAAAAAGCGAACAACTTTTGCTGTTGGTCAAAAAGGCTCCTGTATAGATACTCCAATAAAAGACAAAGGACAGGGAAAATGGTTTCCCTCATGCTGGTGCTTTTGATTGTCTTGACTCTCGCCCAACTTTGTAGTTTTAAAAATATTTTTTATATTTTATTTTTTGCACATTGACAGATAAAATTGTATATATTTGGTGTGTACAACATGATGTTTTAAAGTATATCTACATTGTGGAACGCCTAAATCTAGCTAATTATTAATACCATATGTATTGCCTCACACAGTTATCATTTTTGTGGGGAGAACACATTACATCTGCTATGTTAGCATTTTTTGAGAATACAATATATATTGTTAACCACAGTCACCATGCAGTACAATAGATCCCCTGAACTTATTCTTCCTATCTAACTGAAATTTTGTATCCTCTGACCAACATCTCCCAAGCACTTCCTATATCCCCTAACCACCCCAGCCCTTGGTAACCACCATCTTACTCCCAACTTCTATGAGATCAACTCTTTCAGTTTCCACATGAGTGAGATTATATACTATTTGTCTTTTGAGCTAGGCTTATTTCACTTAGCACAATGTCCACGTTCATCCATGTTGTTGCAAATGACAGGATTTCTTTCTTTCTTTTCTTTTTTTTTTACAGCTGAATAGCATTTCATTGTGTATACATACCACATTTTCTTTATCAGTTTATACATTGATGGAAACTTAAGTTGATTTTAAGTCTTTGCTATTGTGAATAGTGCCGCAATGAACGTGGGAGTGCAGATATCTCTTCGACATATAGATTTGCTTTCCTTTGGATATATACACACAATAGTGAGATTACCAGATCATGCGGTAGTTCTATTTTGATATTCTGAGGAACCTCCACTGTTTTCCATAGTGGCTGTATTAATTTACATTTCTACCAACAGTGTACAAAGGTTTCCTTTTTACCATATCCTCATTGACATTTTTTATCTTTTGCCTTTTTGATAATAGCCACTCTAGAAAGTGTCAGGTGATATCTCATTGTGGTTTTAATTTGCATTTCCCTGATGATTAGTGATGTTGAGCATTTTTTATTATACCTGTTAGCCATTTGTATGTCTTCTTTTGAGAAATGGCTATTCAGGTCCTTTGCACATTTTTCAATCAGGTTATTTGTTTTCTTGCTATTGAGTTGAGTTCCTTATACATTTTGGATATTAACCTCTCATCAGATGTATAGTTTGCAAGTATTTTTTCTCATTCTGTAGGTTCTCTTCACTGTCAATTGTTTCCTTTGTTATGCAGAAGCATTTTAGTTTGATGTAATCCCACTTTTCTATTTTTGCTTTTGTTATCCATGCTTTTGGGGGCATATCCAAAAAGTCACTGTCCAGAACAATATCATGGAGATTTTCTCCTATCTTTTCTTCTAATAGTTTCATAGTTTGGGGTTTTATATTTAAGTCTTTAATCCATTTTGAGTTGATTTTTATATATGATGTGAGATGAGGGTCTAATTTCATTCTTCTGCATGTGTGCATCCAGTTTTCCCAGCACCGTTTATTGAGGAGACTGTCTTTTCCCCACTGTGTGTTCTTGGCTCCTTTATCAGAAGTCAGTTGGCTGTAAATAAATGAATTTATTTCTGAGCTCCATATTTTGTGCCATTGGCCTTTGTGTCTTTTTATACCAGTACCATGCTGTTGTCATTGCTGTCACTTTGCAGTATATTTTGAAGTCAGGTAATGTGATTCCTCCAGCTTTGTTCTCTTTGCTTAAGATTATTTTGGCTATATGGGGTCTTTTATGGTTCTGCATAAATGTTAGGAGTGTTTTTTTCTGTTTCTATGAAGAATGCCATTGGTATTTTGATAGCAATTGTGTTGAATCCTTAAATTGCTTTGGGTAGCATGGACATTTTAACAATATTAATTATTCCAGTCCATGAACATGAGATATATTTTCATTTATTTGTATCTTCCTCAATTTATTTTATCAATATTTTATAGTTTTCTGTGTATAGATCTTTTACCTCCTTTGTTAAGTTTATTCCTAAGTATTTTATTTTTTATTTTAAATGGAATTCTTTTCTTGATAATTTTTTTCAGATAGTTTGCTGTTAATATGTAGAAATGCTATATATTTCTGCATGTTGATTTTGTATCCTGCAAATTTACTGAATTTGCTTAATTCAAACAGTTTTGGTGGAGTCTTTAGGATTTCCTATACATAAGGCTTTGTCATCAGCAAATAGGGACAATTTAACTTGTTCCATTCCAGTTTGGATGCCTTTTCTTTCTTTCTCTTGCCTAACTGCTCTATATAGGACCTCTAGTCTTGTATTGAATAGAATTGGTGAGAGTGGGCATCCTTGTCATGTTTGGAGAGAAAGCTTTCAACTTTTTCTTTTTGAGTATGATGTTTGCTATGGGCTTGTGTACTTACTTATACCAGTGAGTTTTGTACTTTCAGAAGTTTTTGTGCTACTCATTTCTTTCAGCTAGAAGAACTTCCTTTAGCATTGTTTATAATACAGGTCTGGTGGTGATGAATACCCTAAGCTTTCATTTTCCTGGGAAGTCTTTATTTCTCCCTCATTTCTGAAGGACAGATTTTTCTGGGCACAGTTATTTTTGATTGGCAGGTTTTTTTTTTTTCCCTTCAGCATTTTGAATATATCATCCCACTCTCTTTTACCTTGTAGAATTTCTGTTGAGAAGTCTGTTGCTAGCCATATTGGAACTCCCATATATGGTATGTTCTTATTTTTTTCTTGCTGCTTTCAAGATCCTTTCTTTGTCTTTGATTTTTGACAGTTTGATTATAATATTTCTTTAGTTTGCTTATTTGGATTGAATCTGACTGGAGACATTTGATCTTCCTATACTTGGATATTTATATCTTTCTCTGGGTTTGGAAAGTTTTCTGCTACTATTTAACCTTCTACTCCTTTATCTTTCTCTTCTTCTAAAACTCCTGTAACTTAAATATTTGCTCTTTCGACATTGTCCCATAAATCCTGTTAGCTTTCTTTATTCCTTTTTACTCTTTTTTCTCCATTGGCTGTATATTTTTAAATAACCTGTCTTTGTGTTCACAATTTCTTTCCTCTGCTTATCAATTAAGCCATTGATGCTCTCTATTGCATTTTTAAATTTTGTTTATTTTATTTTTTAGCTCTAGATCTCTGTTTGACTTTTTAAATTATTTCAATCTGTTAAATCTCTTGTTCTGGTCACTTATTGCTCTTCTCACTTTGTTGAATTGTTTCTCTGCATTTTCTTGATGTTTCCTGAGCTTCCTTAAAATAGTTATTTTGAATTCTTTGTCAGGCAGTTCATACCACTGGTACCTTATTTTGTCTCTTTGTCATGTTTTCCTGATTTTTCTTGATCCATAGAGTTGTGTATCAATGTCTGCATATTTGAAGAAGTAGGTTCTTAATTCCAGTCTTTACACCATGGATTTGTCTGGGAATGCCCTGTGACAGGTGTGGTGGTGAAGTACGCCAGAAGCCTGGGCAGCTGCAGCCAGTGTGACACTGCCAGAAGCCTACTATACTAGGCTTGGTACTGGGCAGGCCAGGAGCCCAGGGCCACTGAGGCCTGCTTGCTGCTGAGGGCTGTCCATAGCCTGAGTCTGCTGATGTTAGCCCAGCAGTGGTACAGGCCTGAGACTGAGTTGGCCAAGCCTGTAGCCTGGGGCTGAGTGGCCCTAACTGCTGCCAGGGCAGGTCTAGAAGCTTAGTACATGGGTACCAGCCTGGGGTCCATGAGGGTCTACACAGTGCTGAGTTTTACTTTGGCAGGCCTGGTGTTGAGGTAAAAGGCAAAGTCCTGTGTTCACTTCCTTCTCTTTCCCTCAAGTGAATGGTATCTCTTTCTGCACTGTGCTTTCCGGGATTGGGGAAAGGGTGCTGTGAGTAATGCAAACTGTTCTTCCTTCCCTCTTCAATGCATGTTCTCTTGTTCTTGTGCTGCAGCCAGGTCCTGTGATCTCTCATCTGGCTTTCTTAGCTCTTGTGCAGGCATTTTCACATGTGGATAGTTGTTCAAATTGATGGTTCTGCAGTGGGACAACTGCTGGAGAGTCCTACTCCACCATCTTGCTTTGCCTCTCCTCACCCACTTCGAAATCTGCCAATGCTCTAACTAGTAGCAGACAATTCTGGCTTTTCTTGATTTGGGCACCCTGCCCTCACATGTCTGTGATTGGAGGAGAATTTCCATCACATATTTGGACTGATCAATGAGTAAGGGAACAGGATCATTTTGAGCATTTGTTTGCCATTTGTGCAAAAAATTATAAACCTGACCCAAACAAGGAAACTATTGAAGTTGCTGGAATATATAGTAAAAGAAGATCCAAATGCCACCTACCATCAGAACACTGGACCTGCATTGTCTTTCTGTACTCTGGGCATTGGTGCTGGAATCTTAACTCTTTGAGGGAATTCCAGAAAGAGGGACAAGGGGGGACCCTAAAGAGGGGAGGACAATATCTCAAACAATCCATTTATGACAACAAATAAAGAGGGTGACCATAAAAACCTGAGGACACCAGTCAATAAATGGTTTATTGACATAACATTACAATACATACATAGATGTTGATCAATTAGTACCAATTTGATGGTAAGTACATGTGGTGCTTGTTTTTTCATTCTTGTGATACTTCACTTAGCAGAATGGGCTTCAGCTCTATCCAGGATAATACAAGAGGTACTAGTTCACCATTGTTTTTTGTGGCTGAGTAATACTCCTCCATGGTATACATATACCACATTTTATTAATCCACTCACGTATTGATGGGCACTTAAGTTGTTTTCACATCTTTGAAATTGTGAATTGTGCTGCTATAAACATTTGAGTGCAAAAGTCTTTATTATAGAATGTCTTTTGTACTTTTGGGTAGATGCCCATAGTAGGATTGTTGGATCAAATGGTAGTTCTACTTTTAGTTCTTTGAAGTATCACAAGAATGGAAAAACAAGCACCATCTATGCTCACCATCAAATTAGTACTAATTGATCAACACTTATGTGCACATATAGAAGTAACATTCATCAGGTGTCAGGCAGGTGGGAGACAGGAGAAGGGGATGGGTATATTCACACCTAATGGGTGAGGTGTCTGGGGATGGGCACACTTGTACCGCTGACTTGGGTGGGGCAAAGGCAATATATGTAACCTAAATATTTGTACCCCTGTAATATTCTGAATTGAAAAAATAAAATAAAATCGTATACAAATAATTTATTTTTATAAAAATAAAACTTAGAGAAATATGCAACAAAATGCTAATAATGAATGGCTCTTGGGATATAATTATGATTGATTTTTCTCCTGTTTATGTTTATTTTCTTTCTTTCTTTCTTTTTTTTTTTTTTTGAGACAGAGTCTCGCTTTGTTGCCCGGGCTAGAGTGAGTGACGTGGCGTCAGCCTAGCTCACAGCAACCTCAAACTCCTGGGCTTAAGCAATCCTACTGCCTCAGCCTCCCGAGTAGCTGGGACTACAGGCATGCGCCACTATGCCCGGCTAATTTTTTCTATATATATGTTTTTAGTTGGCCAGATAATTTGGTTCTATTTTTAGTAGAGACGGGGTCTCACTCTTTCTCAGGCTGGTCTCGAACTCTTGACTTCAAGCAATCCACCCACCTCGGCCTCCCAGAGTGCTAGGATTACAGGCGTGAGCCACCTCGCCCGGCCTCTGTTTATTTTCTAATTGCTCTACAAAGAATATATATTACTTCTGTAAGAGGGAAAATAAAAATTATTAACATCTAAAAAAATCACAATACATGAAATCTAATATTACGTATATTTCTAGACTTCATAGCTTCTATTGAGTTTTCAAATTGGAACAAGTAATTTTGAGGCTGAATAAAAGAATGCATCTTGTGTAAATGATAGATGGTTACAATTATTAACTTCTTGATAAAGCTATGTAATTGGGATTATTTTTTTACATGCATTAAGGTGCAAATATTTTCTGCCAGCCATTCCTGAGAGTACAATAGTTGACAGTAAGACTGGAAACTAGAAGTCTGAGCCAACTGCAATCAAAGTTTGCCTAATTTCAGAGCTCCTGTTTATTCTTCTGTACCATGATTTCTTGCTAACTAGAAGAATTAATGCTGGACCTCAAGTCACCTACATTATAATCAAGGAGTTGTTTGGGTATTAATAGACTCTGACTCATGCAGTTAAAAAATATGCTCCTGAATTGTCTTATCCTGGTGAAATAAAAGCAGCTCTTAATAAACTAACAAAAGAGAAAGCCCTTGAGTCATTTTGACCTATCGAAATTTCACTTCTCATTGTCCAACTACAAAACTCTGGAAAGGAGACGTTAAATTGGATAAAATGGTCAGGATGGATAAGGTCTTCTCTAGAAAGAGAAATGATAATGCTCTAAGTATCTTAAAACATTTTGATTACAGATATTCATTTATAATGCAGCGTCATCTCTGCAACTTACCTTTTGCTTAAGGTCAAGCTACAAACTCCTATGGAATGTCTGTAGAAAGTTTTACTACTTAAACTTGATTTTTTACATGGTTATAAATCACAGATTTTCAGAACTGGAAGAGACTTCAGAGCTGTCTGATCTGATTTCCTTATTTTGTAGGCAATAAATCCAAGTGATCTCCCTAAAGAATATCCATGGACAAAGACCCCCTGGTTTTGCTACTTTTAAGTGCAAAATTTTGCTACTTAAACTTGATTTTTTACGTGGTTATAAATCACAAATTTTCAGAACTTGAAGAGACTTCAGAGCTGTCTGATCTGATTTCCTTATTTTATAGGCAATAAATCCAAGTAATCTCCTAAAGGACACACATGGACAAAGGTCCCCCGGTGACAGGTTTGTCACTGTATTCTAGCACAGTATCTGACACATGGTAGGGCTCAACAAACACTTGTTGACAGACCTACTGATTGACAAAATAAGGTGCACACACCTAATCGGTTGTAGAGATCTCCAGTCTTTTGGGTGTTAGTACCATTGACTCCCTTGATACCAGTTAAAACATTATCACAATTCATCCTAGTTTTCTGGGCAAAATTCTCAAGTGTCCAAATTAATAGTCAGAAAGCATCTGCAACCTTTTCCATTTACCAAAGTGGAACTCTGGCTCCTCTCTCCACAGTCCCTAAAGGAGACAACTTTTAAATCTCTACAGAAGACAGGGCAACAGCAGAGACATTAGCAGTCTCTTTATCCACCTACTTACTTGTTATTAGGGTGATGAAGCGTTTGGTTTCCATTAGGCACCTCATAGAAAAGTACCATACATTTTCATCTCATCTGCTTATCTCCAAAGTCCTCTTTTTGGCTTTTGGGGAGACTTTCAGAGAATTCTCGCAACTGGGGCATGAGAACTGTGAAATTGCTTTCAAATACTTTTCCTTTCCATGAGGACAGATGGCACAAAAAGATGTGACAATTGAATATTTTGCTTAAGATATGATAGAAGTCTACATGTGCCCCTCCAAAGGGAGGCTGCTGACATTATGGCACATGATTTCTGCTGATGGAAAGGTACTAAAAGGATTTAGAAGATTCCTAGCCTCCTTGGCCCTCACTGGAACAGTAATCTGGCAGTTTTTACAGAGGCTTGGATGCAGGCAGAATTCTTCTGGACCCACCCCCATCACCAAGCTGGCCAGCCCAGAGCCAGGGCAGTGGCCTAACGCAGGGCTGGGACTCATGGCCAGATAATGCTTAGAATTGTATTAGATACAGCACAAAGGGAGAGAGAAGGTCTGTAGAGTGTTTCTGTCTGCTGACCTTCAAATTCCTTTTCTTTTGAATGAAAGAGTGAAAATATGATCTTGCCCAAACAAGAAAGAAATTCAAAATTTTGGCCTTAACACACCTAGACCCATGGCCTCTGGGTCCTGCCTGCCTGTCCAGCTCTCCGTGTCCTCCCTGAAGGGCTCCTGCTGCTCCTTTGCTGGAGCAATTGCACGCCCAGCTCGCTGGGTACAGAGTCCAGCAGAAGGCCCTGCAGCTCTCCCACAGCACCCCGTGTGAAAAGACAGTGAGTGACCATCTTTGTTACTTAACTTCCACTTTGGGAGGTTGTGCCCCTGTTGTCAGCTGTTCATGAAAGCATTCTTTTTTTTTTTTTTTTGAGACAGAGTGTCACTCTGTTGCCCGGGCTAGAGTGCTGTGGCATCAGCCTAGCTCACAGCAACCTCAAACTCCTGGGCTCAAGTGGTCCTCCTGCCTCAGCCTCCCTAGTAGCTGGGACTACAGGCATGCGCCACCATGCCCGGCTAATTTTTCTATATATATTTTTAGCTGTCCATATAATTTCTTTCTATTTTTAGTAGAGACGGGGTCTCGCTGTTGCTCAGGCTGGTCTCGAACTCCTGAGCTCAAACAATCCACCCGCCTCGGCCTCCCAGAGTGCTAGGATTACAGGCGTGAGCCACTGCGCCCGGCCCATGAAAGCATTCTTTCAACAAAATATAGTCTTCATTGGGGGATTTTCGTGCTAACTTCTGGGAGAATATGATTTTCCCTTTGGGGAAAATGGGGTTGTCTATGAAAATATCTTTTACTGTGGTCTAAGTGGGACTTTGCAATGAAAAGTTCAAAATTGTAAAGCCACGTTTTTGAGAAAGTTTCTATTGCAATAATTTTTCCCTGCTCGTATCCCACCGTAAAGAACTTGTTCTAAACGCAATGTTTTTCAAGGCTGGCTGTACGTTCAGCTCATGGCAGAAGCGTACAAAATCCCACGCTCTACCCTAGACCAATTAAGTCTGATATTTTGGGGCCACCAACCAGGAACACACACACATATAGTAATATACATGTAGTAATATGTAATATATATACATTTACTATATATGAAGGAATTCTTCCCGTGTATTCTCTCGTTACTGCCTTTGGTGTGGCTCTGTGAGGATGGGACACTTAGGCTCTGCAACCAAGTTGGAATCCTGAGGAGAGTTCTGACAACACTGAACTTCTACTCCAAAGCCATATAGTCTGGTTCCAGAGTCCTCAGCCCCAATAACTTCTTCTCCCTTGGTCAAGCCTCTATTTGTCAGATATGCTGACCAAAGACAAGAGCACTTGCCACGTACCCATGAAGCCAACTCTGGTGGCAGCCCTTTAATGATTTCCTGTTGCCTTGAGAATAAAGTGCAACCCCATAACACGGCTGAGAAGGTCCTGCATGCCCTGGCTGCTCCTAGCTGCAGTCCATCTGTCACCACCTTTTCCACCCAGGCCTTACCAGCTGCCACTGCAGCACATCCTGATTTCTGCACATGTCCAATCTCTCTTCAAAGCTCTTCTCTCTACCTCCAGGATCCTGTTGATGTCCACCCACCTTTCAGGAAGCAGCTTAGACATCTCCCTTCTGGAAAGGCTTCTCCAACATCCCAAATTGAATTAACTGTTCCTCCTCTGTTCCCCCAAGCACCTGGATTTGATTTATGACAAAGCTTATTATGCCACACTGAAGCTATCTATGCGTTCATCTCCCCTTCTGCACTGTAACCTCTCTGAAGGCAAGGGCTATGCTCATCTCGTGTCTTGCTGCAGCTCCACAAGGACATTTAGAATAGAAACTTGTAGCACAAATAATTAAAAGTGAGGTATAGTTAGAAAATAAGGAAGCTAACAGGTGCATTGATTTATCTGAGAGAACCAATGGGCGTGTGGTTTTTGTGAAGTAAATCAAAGGCTCTGCCTTTCACCATATACACGAGTTACCACAAAGGCTAGATGTGTGTCTTCCTCATCATGCACACGGAAGGCTCAGGCGGTAAGGAGGAGATCACAAATTACCTGATGGTTTTGATCATGCTGAGGCCCATTTCCACACAGCAGTGGGCATGGTCCTGGCGGGGCTCGGGAAGTCCGGAAACGCAGTAGTAGCAGTCCCCCAGGATTTTAATACGAAGGCAGTGATGCTCCTGGAAGGAACAGAGTGGGAGGGAAAGGACTGTGTCAGCAGAAGGATCAGTTCTCAGAAAGGCTTGGAAAAGGAGTGAGCAGCGTCAGGTGGTCTGCACCTTGGAGCCAGGAGCACCTACCTTTGAAATGCACTTTCCCTGTCTTCCCAGGAAATCAGGGGTATACCCAAAACAGGGTTTGAAGGGCCCAGAGGTAGAGAGGAATCATGGAGAAAACTGGATTTTGAGCTCAAATGGTACATGGCTGCTGTATACTAGCTCTATGACCCATACACCCATCACTTGGACAGGCCTGGCAAAGAGTGCCCAAAGTGTTCCCCTGGGAATCCAGCCCCCAGCAAAGCAATGACTTCCTTCTCAGAACATGTCTGTGAAATAACAGCTTTTAGCAGTCTTTAGCTCAAAAATAAGCACTTAAAAATATAAACCACTTAGGGATGCCTATTATTTCAACTCTATTTTAAGTTCCTTTCCAACTAGGATAGTGGCACCTTAAGAAGAGGGGCTATGTTTTATACATTCTTTTATTCATTTATTAATTCATATACTTGTTCACTGAAAAAACAAAAACATCTTAACAAGTCAAGCATTTTCCCTGACACAAAAATGATTAATAGTAGCCCCTATTATACACTGTATATTAAACAGAGTTAATATTTACAGCAATCCCGTGAGGTACAATTTTTATCTTCATTTTATGGGTGAGAAGTAGGATAGTTGTTAGTTTGGTAGATTCCCAATCTCTAGGACACAATTCTTACAAAGTTCAAAGAGCACCGAGCATCCAGGAAATGGAGCATGCCTTTACATTGGATGGGCAGCAGCCAGATGTTGCAGGTTTTAGAGGAAAGAGAACTCGAGGCAGGATAGCATGAGGACTAAGAGTTCTGGCTTAGGAGGCACACTGAACAGGATCAACTCCCAGACAACACCCCATCCCCCATCTTTGCCATGAATGTTTGGGTAAATTACTTATCCTCTGAGTTTCAGCTGCCTCATCTGTAAAATGGGGATAATAATAGGCCCTGTCTCGTTGTGTGATTGTGAAGATTAAGTGAGATGATATATGTGAATGCTTAGTGCAGGGTCTGGCAGATGGAGCACTAAATTAATGTCGCCTCTCTCTATGATGACTTGGACTTCGGGCTTAGCTCCTTCATGTATATTTCTGATCATAGACAGGAGACTTTTCCTCTTGGTTTCCTTGTTGGATTGTTGGGACTGAATGATCTCTGAGATGCCTTCTAGATCTGAAGTCCTAGGGGTTTATGGCTCTATGGCCGTGTGGATGTGGGCTTCTCCTAGGGAAGACAGGGCAGGAGAAGGAGAGTTGTCGACAGGAAAGGGCCCACTGACAGACCAGCAGCACAGCTGATGCCCTTGCAGTGCTGAGCTGTAAGGCACTGTGCTGGTTTCCTAATCTCATTGGGACTTGGGCCATTATGTTTGGGTAACAAATGAATCAAATCACCTTCCCAATAAAAACCAAATATCAGACAGGAAAAAGAGAATCAGAACTGGCTCTGGGGCCTCTCCATCTGGATCAGATCTCTGGGGCCTTGCCGACCTTCCCAAATGGGCACAGATGCAATCTTAGATCTCTGACAGCATGCACAGCCACCCCAGGATCACTTATAGGAGCTTAGGGTTTCTATCTTCAATTTAGCTAATTTTGCAAGAGCACTGACAATGACGTCTGATTGCTCAATAAAAAAAAGTTCAAGGCCTTCAGTTGTTCCCTCTAAGACCTGTGGAGTATCTTGGGCAGAATGGAACTTAACGAGTACCTTGCCCATTGGCCCTAGCAGTGCCCAGATTTGTGGGACCATTATAAAAAAAATCAGAGGGTCTGGGGGACTGTTGTGGGGTACAATTTATTTTATTTTTCCAAAGAAGTATGAAAAAAAATCAACAAACACCAAAAAAGGCAACCCAAATTTTATCTACTATTCCCATCACTTACAAAAACAATGGTATTTTTAACACCAAAAAAAGGAGAAAGACATTCTCAGAAGGAAGAAAAGTTCTCTACTTAAATAAATTTAACATTACAAAAACTCACTACCTTGTTCCTATCTTTGTTTTTCAGTTTCATGCCTAAAGTTAAAATTTCCCAATTTTTGTCTATGAAGGAGAATTTGAGAGCCAGTCTTCTAATCCCTTATTCTGATTTGCAGATTTGAACACTGAGGTGGGAAGGCAGAGGTTGGTGATTTCATCTGCAAATGATCTTTTGGGGGCAGAGCTTGGTGTGAGAGACTCAGGCTGATGGGAGCCTGGTGCTGTCAAATGCAGGTGCACAGATCTGTTGCCCTGTTAGCTATGGGAGGGCTGAGGGAAAGAGGGAGAACAGAAAATGCTTTGGTCTTAGAACCAGACATCTACTTTTCAGTCAAATTTACCAGTTAAGACCTTGGATAAGGCACTGAGGCCACTGTATGTAGGCTTCAATTCCCCATACGTGACAAGTGCCAAAATAATCCATCTTGTCCTTAATACCTAACGGAGTAAGCACAGCCATCACTTAGTAATGACAATAACAACTGACACCTGGAAGTAGCCTTCTCAGTGTTCAGCCTGCTGCTCCTTATCTTTTCTTCTTGAGCCTCACAATAAAACCTTGAATGCTGCAGGGCAAGTAGAGGTCACATCTGTTTTATAGATATGAAAATCTCAGTATGAGAGAGATGAAAAACTTCCTGTGCCACAGATGAGCTGGCCAAAAGTCACAGTCTGGCCTGGATGTTCTACTCACCAACTCCTAATCTGTGATCTTTCCACGAAATCAGAGGTGATAGCACTTTGGAAAAATCTAAGTGGGGAAAGGAACTAATCTTTATTGAGCACGTGCCATGTGCCAAGCTAGGTGCTAAGGGCATTGCATGTATCTTGCCTAGTCTTCCTAACTTCCTGAGGCATGCAGCAGGCTGAAGGAGGGGAAGGCCATGCAGCAAGTAAGATGCCCAAGAGGGATTCAAATCATGTCTGTGTGACTGTGGGCTCCGTGCTCTTTCTCTACAAAACTGCAGGAATTATGGTGAAGTTCAGAATGGCAGATCTCCTGACAAAAGTGTGTTTTGGTAGGAGATTGTGTAAAATGGTTTATTACCTTTCTGGGGCAGACACTGAGCAATGATGTGATAATGTTCATGTTCAAGGTTCATTTTTCTTGTAAACAAAAGGTGAGGCTGGTAGTCCCCTTGAAAATCTGTGGGCCCCAGATAAATGGTATGTTCATATGTGTATATATATGCACATATATTATACAGAATATATTTTATATATAAATATATACATAAAATATATATAAAATAAAATGTGTATAATATACATTATATATTACATATTTCATATCTATAATAGATATAGAGATATGTAAATATCTCTATATTCATATGTATGTATGCCTATATGTATATATAAAAGGCCTAGATTCTTATCTCTCAAGTTCTGTCAATTTGCAGACATATTTTTCTGATTAAATCCTATGAGCCATCAGATGATTGCACAGTATTATCCAAGTAACTTCTTTCTCTCAGAAACTGCCGGAATGCTTGGGGAAAAGATAGTTAAAAAGAAAAATAAAGTAGGGTGAGGGTCTTCTTGCAAATTTTATTGAGTGAGTTTTATAATCCTTTTCTTCTCATCTTGATGGCTTTGATATTATAAAAATATTGGAAAAATCCAGAGAGTTTATAAAATCACAAATACAGAGAGTAGATCAAAATTAGGAGATATATGCACCAAATTATTAAAGATGGTTATACTATGTGGGGAGTAGAATTACAGGGATGCATACTTTCTGTGTTATGTTGAATTTTATACAGTGAAAAGTATTACTTTAATAAGCAGAAAAAATCAATAAAAATGAAAAAAATACTTTCAAAACAAAAACATTAGTGCCATTAACGTACTTTTAAAAAGAATTATGTTAAAAATACTGTCAAATTTTATATTATTTAATTTAACTGTAATCACACCAGTAATAGATGGACATGTAGGACTGGTAAAAATGAAACTGCAGATAGGGTTAAAGTCCCCTTGGACAGTCTCTTCTCATAGACCCACAACGCCCTGGAAGTCTGGTCTCCCTGCCCCCTCCTGGGAGGCTGCTATGAATTCACATGTACAGTACATGTTCATACGTATGCACTATTTTTTATTCTCTTTAGCCATAAATTTATCATACCATGTTTATAGATCTGAAGAAGGTTTTTTTTTTTTTTTTTTCCATGCAGCAGCATGTCATGAAATTCTTTCTATGTCAGTACAAAAGTGCGATCTCATTCTGGTTAATCTGCTCATTAGCTTTCCATAGTGTTGGGTTTATTTTTTATTGTTGGAAATTTAGGTTGTTTTGGTTTTGTCAGCAATTGAAGAAAAGTTTTAAGATGTAATGATGTCAAAAGTGCAACAATAAATACATTCTTTGTTTTAAGGCCTTCATAATAGTATATATATTCTACAGTCCTAATTTGGATGGGAAAGGGTTAGGCAGGGACCACTTTATTAAAAAAAGTTCCAAGACAAGTGTCACCAAAGTTTGCCAAGGGCACCACTAAGGGTCAAAAATGTTCTACAGTGAGCAGCTTGAACCACAAGGGCACTGAGAAATTCAATCAAACTAGGAGGAACTTTAATAGAAGACTTTGAAGTTATCCTTGCATTTTAATAACACAGTGAATAAATGGGTACAGTGTACGCCATTTACATGTAAGATAGGTTCTCTCTTATCTTTAATGTAATGAAAATCTATAGCAAACCATCCAGACAAGGCAACTAGAGAGAATTATAGAGCTGCAGAATTTTGGTGCTAAAAGACACCATAAAAAGTACAAGTCCAATCTTCTTTTATACAAAGTGGAGCCTATAACCCAGCTGGTTAAGTGGCTACCTGAGGTTGGGGCAGAAAGAATTAAAGTAGGTTTTCTCATTCCAAGGTGAATAGAATTGCTTTCACTGGCAGAGTTTCTCAAACATTTTCAAGGAGAGTCCTCTATAGTAGCAGGTACTGACGCACCTGGGCTGGGTGGGGGCTGGGGGAAGGGGATTACTGGGAGCTAATGTGCAGTGAGGATGTATTTTGAGCCACCTCTGTGCTGAGACAGTTCACATGAATTCATCCTTCATTTCAGTTCTGATGGGAAATGGAGACTCAGAGAGATGATTTGCTCAAGGTACATCGAAGCTAAGTCCATACTTGATTCTCACCCTTCAAGCTGCCCTGCACGAGTAGCAACACCTCTACCTCTCTGACATCTTGTCCTCTAGCCCCTAAAATGCCTGAGGGGTGGCTTAGTGGTTGAGAGCTAGCAACTGGCCTCAGTTGACCTGGGTCTGAATCACAGACATGCCACCTACTGATGGTTCTGGGTATTTTTCTTCTACGAGCCTCAGTCACTCATTCTGTAAAATGGGAACAATAAAGAACCTTCCTTGTAGGTGTTTTTTGAGAACTTATTGAGGCAATCTAGGAAAGCATTCAGCACAGTGCATAGCATCCACCAGGCATTTTATGAATATTCAATATACTTATCAAAATCAATAATATATTTACTCCATCATATATCTGTGCTTAACTTGTTATTCACTTTTTCCTTTAAGATCTTTTAATAAGACTCATATCCCAGATGATAGACTATGGCTTCCTGCACCCACTGGCACTTGGCCAGCTATGTGTCCCTGCTTTGGTTCCTTTCCCCCACTGTGTGTGTGATAACGAGGGTGGAAAGCCCAGGCTACAGAACAAAATCTACATTCCTTGAAAGGTTGCACCGTGCCCTCCAAGATTTGCTTCTCCTTTCCTCTTCAAGCTCATTTCTCACCAGAGTCTCCCATGCCCTTCATGGCCTAGTGATTTTGACTTTCTTATAGCTTCCGGAACAAGCAGTGCATTTTCATACTTTGTTGCCTTTGCACCATGGCTCAGCCTAGAAGGCACTTTTTTTTTTTGTCTAATCTGGTGCCCAGAAAGCTCCTGCCCTTCCTCAAAACCCAGCCTGCCTATGGCTTCTTCTCTGGATGCTACCAGATCACTCCCTCTCCCAAGCATCTGACAGCTCCTTCTTTTGTTCATCAGGACTTCTATATCTGTTATTGCTCGCACCACACTGCTGCAATTGGCATGGACTTGTCGTTCTCCCTTGCCAGACTCTGAGCTCCTGAGGGCAGGGACTGGTTCTGTCTTCCCAGAGTCTTGCATGGTGCCTGGCACATAGTAACTATGCAGTAAATATTGGTTGAATAACTTGAGTTAAATTTTACTTCATTATCCATTTGCTGGATCAGGGGGGTACTGTGACATAAGAATTGACCTTTTGGGGTTTTTTTTTTTTGGTTTCCTCTATTTTATCTTTCTTTCTTTCTTTCTTTCTTTCTTTATTTTTTTATTCTTATTTCAGCATATTGTGGGGGTACAAAAGTTTAGGTTACGTATATTGCCCTTGCCTTCCCCAATCATACTTGTCAGTTCTCACTGGAGGGACATTTTTGTTCATCTTGAGCAAAAATATTCAGCACCATAATAGGAAATGGAATAACTATGTGTAACTGACACCAACCACCACTGGTGCACTGCTTTGTAAAGTGTGTATGTTAGCGCCAACTTCACAGAACTGTAGTGAGAATTAAATGAGACCATATACATCAGGTGGGAGTTCATTTTTAGAGTATCAAAATGTCCTCGTTTGAGGCTGCCTCACTCCATGGGAGATCCATTCATACTTGCATCTAAGGACCCACTGGTGTAACAATAAAGGGAATGGTATACATATTATTTTCCCAATCCCCAGCCCTCTAGGTAAACCCAACTCTCCTACCAGGAGGAGACCTCAGTTCCTACCTCCTCTGCTGTCCATGTCAGCCTCCCATCTTTCGAGTAGCTGTCCAGTGGCTACAATTTATAATTGGGTTCCTTGTCAGGTCCCTGCCTAAGTTGCTGCCTCATCTCCACCACTTCCTACCACGCACCTTCCCCTCCAGTGATCTTTCTTGTTTGTCCACATATACAGAGTAATATCTTTATTATTGCTCTTTCCTCTGCATAAAATATTCTTCCCTGAGTTCTTCACTTTGCTAATTAGTGTATAAATTACAGACAATAAAATTCACCCTTTTGACAAATGTATGCAGTCATGCAACCACCATAATCAAAATGCAAAGCAGCTACAATCACCCCCAAAATCTCCCCACCCCGTGGTCTTTGCTATCCAGCCACTCCATTCCCAGCACTCCTTGCAACTACTTATTTGTTTTCTGCCTCTGTAATTGTAGCTTTTATAAGATGTCTTGTAAATGGAGTAAAAAATATCTAACAGTTTGTATCTGGCTTCTTTTACCTGGCATATTGCATCTGAGATTCATTGATGTTGCATGTATCAGTGGATCATTTTTTTTATTGCCGAACAGTATTCCAAAATGAGATAAACAATTGTATTTGTTTGTCTCATTTTTAAGACTCAGCTTAAGAGTCACTTTTTCAGGAAGTCTTTTTTGATCCAAGGGTTACGTGTTGTCTCTGTGTTCCCATAGCCCCCAGACTTACCTCCATCATAGTGCATAGCACCTTGTGCATTGATTACCTATTTATGTATCCCTGACTAGACTTAACTCTAGGAAAGGAGGAAGTGCATTTTCATCATTCTCATGATCCTAACCCATAGCACCATGTATAACACCTAGTAGGTCCTTAGATGCAAGTATGAATGGATCTCCCATGGAGTGAAGCAGCCTCAAATGACGACATTTTGATACCCTAAAAATGAACTCCCACTTGATGTATGTGGTCTCACTTAATTCCCACTACAGCCCTGTGAAGTTGGCACTAACACACACACTTTACAAAGCAGGTAATTAAGTCAGGCTTATTTGAACCCAAAGCCCACTCTGAAATACATTGTGATAATGATATTTCTTGGTAACTTGAATGGCTTCAGGCTATGGATCCATGTTTTGATAGCAAATGCCCATCTCCCTTAATCTGTTTTCTAGTTCAGCTCTGAACAAACCAGCTAAAAAACAAGGTACAGTCTTGTTGGCTAAAAACAAAGCTCTTAAGTTAGGTCAAACAAAACAGTGGTGGGATGGTCCAGCAGATTACTGGTTTTTACGAACAGGCTAATTCATTCCAGATGGCCGGGGTTGGCTAGGAAACTGCAGGCAGCCATCACTTCATGTATGAGCACTGAAGCTGCAGCTGGATGGCACCTGGCCACATGCAGCGGGAAGTAATGTTGGGGGCGTGGAAAGCAGATGAAAAGGACTTGGGTTTGATTGTCACTCAACCAGCTGTCTCTCAATTGGGAAAATTAATCTGACAAACCTCTCGAGACCTGTAAATAACTAACATCAGTCTCCAGAATGTGAGAGGGTTGGGGTCCCTGCCTGGGGACAGGATGCAGAATGGTAATGACATTGGGGATGAAGGCTGAATCCTTGTCTCTCCCCTAATTCCACATGCAGTCCCTCACTCCTGCAGAGGACTAGGAGGGAATTAAATTCAACTCACATGGGCCAGTCGATCAAATCTGGCAAAGAGCTCGTTGAGCATCCTGACCAGCTCCTGAGCGGACAAGGTCGTGGAGAGGTTGGTAAATCCTTTAACATCTGCAAAAAGAATACTAAACACAGGGAAGGGGGTGGGGTGGAGAAAGTGTATTAATATTTTAATCCATCCTGGGGAGACATCAACACCATCCAAATAAATCAACTGTCTCTGTGGTCTGAGATTTTAGCTCTCCCTGCCGTGGGATTCAGGAGGAATGTCTCCGTATTTAACAAATATCTCAGCAAAGAGAGTCCACCCCGGAGTTCAGGAAGGGCAAGGGAACAACGGAAAGCCCTTCATCCTGTATAGGGCTGGGGAGTGTGGACAACGAAAATAACTCAAAAGGGAATTTGTCACTGTGAACAGATCAATTTGTTGTGAACAGCAAAATGAAACTGTATAAATTATCTCTATATTTTCACAATGAACAGCAATGCACATGCCATGAACACAGAGCAAAACAGACACAGATGGGGAAGAACCTAAAACCTCATCACCTTGAGCTCAGTGACAGGTACTGTACCCCAAATGCAGGCAAATAGACATAGGCATTTCTCAAAAGTTATGAGAATAGGTGGGAAAATCTAGGAGACCCCAAGCAGTTACCTAAAACTCATGTTACTAAGGATTTCAGTTAGATGAGGTCTTATTCAGTGCATACGGCTTGGTGTAAGGGAAGGGGCGGTTCTCAAAAGCCTTCTAAAAGCCAGGTACTGTATGAGTGCTCTCTTGGTTAATCCGTCCAGTTATTCTGGGGCAGGCATGGTTCTCTCCATTCTCAGAGAGGAAGGGGATTTGCCCAGCATCCCACGGGCAGCACATGGGATTGTCCACCTGGCTGAATTGCCCTGAGGGGCACTGCTCCACCCACCTTACCACGTCATCTCAGGGATTTCTGAAAGGAAAGATGGGACCCCACACAGAATACCATATTTCATCATTTCTCATGTTTTATTTTCTCTGAAACTGGGATGTGTCTAAAAATTGATAATCTTAGCAGCGTGCCAAACTTTTTGCCTCTCTTCTTAGTATTGTGTAAAATAATGGCAAGTCTTACAAAATAAAAGAAATAAAATTTTATTAGTTTTAATAAAATAGGTAATTGGCCAGAAGACATTGTGGAATGTGTGTTGACTTACACTGGTCACCACCTGTATTTAGTGATTCTTAAAATTTGTCTTTGTTACAAATTCCTTTAAGAATCTGATATAGGCTAAGGATCCTGTCTCCTAAAAAATGCATAAGCATTCAAAATTTTGCACATCATTTCAAGGAATTTGTACCTTCTCTAAAGCCCATTCATGGACTCATTAGGAATACTTAGACTTCAGGTTAAAATTTATTGCTTTAGTTAAGTAGTTAATGCCTCATTCTTTCAGCAAATATTTATGTATCTACTATGTGTCCAGCTATGCACTGAGCTAGAAAGTTGGGTTAACTGATAAATAAGACCCAGTGTCTGTCCTCAAGATACTCAGAGTCTCAGGAATGGAGCCAGGAAGACAAGGAGGAAGACAGGAATGGGACAGTTCAGGGTGATGACTGGTGTTATGGAAGTTCATACTGGGAGTGACCAGTCACCGGGATATCGGCAGTTTCCTAGCGGGGCAAAGTCGCAGCTGAGTCTTGAAGGACTAATAGAATGTGATGGGTAAAGTGACTAGAAGGATGGGTGCTCTGAGCACAGGGAACCATGCATCCTAGGGTCTGGTAGAAGGGCAAGCATATATATCAATGTTTTGCAGGCATTCAAGGGGTGGGGGTATTCAGAGGGTATCACTGAGCAAGGAGGTTGGAATGTGAATTTCAAGAGTAGAGAGAGAGGAGGTCTAAGGTGTGGGCAGGGGGCTCATGAAGAAGGGGCTGGTAAGCGAGGCTGAAGAAAGTAGACTTTGTCCTGAAAGTGAGGAAAAGCTGATGAAGGGGTTTATACATGGGTGTGACGCCGTTAGATTTCCAATGTATGAAGCGTCCTCTGGCAGAGGCATTACACTGCCACTGTCCTCTACAGCTTTGTGGTATCATAGCATAGGGTCATGTGCATAGGATTTGAGTCTCGATAGATCTGGGATCAAATCTCAGCTCACCACTTATGAATTCTATGACCTTGGGTAACTTCCTGAACTTCTCTAAGCCTTTGCTTTGGAAACTGAAGATAATTGTTGTACTTGCCCCATTGGTAGCTTGTGAGCATTTAGCACAGTGCCTGGCATAGTAAGTGCTCCTTAAGTGTGTTAGCTTTTGTTAATCACTATTTTCCAAAATTATACTATAATTGAATGTTTGTATTTGAGAAAGCAAGGAAGGAGAGAGGTAACAAAGGTGGACAAAAATATGGCCATTGATTGGATTGTTCATTATTTGTAGCTAAAAGCATCCCTGACTGTTGATACAGCCTGAACTGCCAGCAGCAGCAACACAGACAGAGTATTTACTGTGGACTTGGTATTGCTCTGACAGCTCTCTATATATTCACTCTTTCATTCTGCATAATGTACGAGGTAGAACCTGTTAGGAAGAGCTAGGATCTGAACCAGGCAGCTTGGCTCTGGAATCCATACTATTCACTGATGCACTACGCTACTTTTGAAGTAAGGAAAGTCATTTCCATGGCAGGTGGGAGGTGGAAGGGCTTTTACTCTATCTAGCTCAACCCACTCCCTTTATAGATCCATACACCCAAAACTATTAGTATCCATCTGTCCATGGCAAGAATGGTTCATTAATTTATTCATTCATTCCACAGCTTATTAATTAAATGCCTACTACTCACCAGGCACTGGAGACACAATAGTGAGTAGAGAGTATTGTCATAGCCTTTATGGAACTTACAGACTATTGAAAGAAGAAGTGGATTCCCTGAGAGCTAAGGTCATAAAAGTTCCAGATGTGCTATGTTCAATATCATCGAATCTCTTGAGGTCTTCTGAGCCCACCATACTTTATGCACCTGTGTCTTTGTACATGATATACCTGTCCCATGGCATAGTTTTTTGTTTGTTTTCTTTTTGCTACCTGTTAAAATCTGACTGTCATTCAAGACCCCACCCATGTGTTAAGACTCTACTTTTATGGAGACTTCCCCAAGCATAGCCAGTTACTCCCAGCTCTAGCCTCTTGCCCTGCCTGCGCCCTTCTCTGTCACGGCACTTAATGCTTTATAGCACAGTCATACATGGCTAAGTGTGCTCCATCTATTAGCTGAAGAACGGGAAGAAAGTCACCTCTGTATCCCACCTGCTCAGCACACAGTCGGCTTCATTATACGTTTCCTGAGCCCAAGCAACAGAAATATTCAGAATTAAGTCCTCCTTCCTCAGAGTATGGTTATAGTCTATCCTTGGAAATTATTAGAAATGCAGAATCTCAAACCCCCTTGCTGGACCCACTGTGTTGGAATCTGCTTTAACGAGAGCCCCAGGTGATTCATGTGCACAGTAAACACTGAGAAGCGCTGGTGTAAGTCAGTTATACAATAAAGACCAGAGGCAGAAACCAGGGCCCTCATTCAGATTCCGTTGCTCATTCTGCTACTCCCAGGTGCTGGGCTTGGAGTTCTCAGGTATTTCGATTCTTGGCATAAACTTGTAGCCTTCTTAGATGAACATATTGAAGTGGTCATAGTAATTTTCAACTCTATTGGTTATGTAAGTTGTTTATTTGGCTAAAAATAAGTCATATTACCTAATAGTCACTCTGCAAATAGAACCCTCAAGGAAGGAAGCTTTAGCAGAGTTCAATGGAATTGTTAGGAACATCGACCTGTGTAAACTCCTCTTCCTGTGTGTTCCCGGGAAAGTTACTTAGCCTCTCTGAGCTTACATTTTCTTGATAATAAAGCAAAGATCATGAAAGCTACTCTGTAGGGCTATTGTAAGAAGATAACTTGTATATCATAGCATAGTCCTCAATAAGTGGAGGGTATGTAACTCTTTTTTGGAAGTTTTTGGGAATCCGGGTGGGCTTAATTGCCATGCAGATGGATCTAGAAAGTCAACTAGTTCTCTAAGCCCATTCAATTGCACTTTGCTTATATGTGAAACTCAAGTCTACAGGGCAGACATGGTGATCACACATGTCAACAGGCCTGGCTGAAAATAAACAGCCCCTTAACAAGGTGAACGGACTGAGCAAGACACCAAAAATGAGGATTTTTCTGATCCTTGAAAACGGTACACTGAAATGTCTACTAGGACATAGGAAGAGATAAAGACAAAGTTGTCTTCTGAATAGACCTCCAAAATATGTGTTAGCAAATGTGCAAATGTGCACGGCACGGAGTTGGGGGGCTGATTGGAAAGGGAGAAAGGAACCATGACAGAGAGGCCTGTCCATGCTGCCCTTCCTACAGCCAATCCGCCTGGCACTGGGAGAGGCCACTGAGCCAACAGCACTCTTCCCAGCCACTTTGGTATCCAGCTGGGGCCCTGGGATCACGTCTCACTAATGCTATCTGAGCAGAAATGACACACGTCATTTCTGAGTCAAGGTGGTAAAAAAAAGGGTGTGAGTACTCTATGCTCCACTTCTATCCCCTTCTGATAACTGAATATGGAGAACTTTGAGACCCAAGAGGTGGTAGTTACAAAACACAAGGGCTTTTGTCCCTGAATCACCCACTGACCAGGAATATCAGCAGTGGACACTTGTGTGCGTAAATTTGATTGAGTTAAAATCATTGAAATGGGGAAGTTACTGGGTAGAGCAGATGGCATTACCCTAATGAATACACAAAAGTGTCTCAAACACCTGGGGGAATAAAAAAACGGGAAAGTGAAGTAGAATTGGGCAGGAGGATTGGAAGCCCAGTAAAAAGCTGAGCAGCCAGGTGGATTCTCCAGGTAAATCTGGTGAAGTCTCAGAGGTTTATAGCTGAAATCAACTTGAGAGTTCAAATGCTTTGTCCATTTCAAACAGCTCAGCTTTGGAATGGGAAACTGAGGCCCACGGAGATGAAACGATGCAGGCAAGGTCTCTCCAGGGGTGTGTCTCATACAGAGGGTTCTGGGGTTGGGACCCAGCTCTGTAGGCCCCTTCTCCACTCAGGCACACGAATCCCCAAGCATGGCGCCTCTAACCTCTAACTGACAGAAGGCAATGAACTATATGAAATGTAAGTATGACTTAGAAATGTACAGCGACAATTTTTTAGGAAAGAGTCATCAAAATTTAAGGAAAAAAAAAAGCAAAGGAGAAGAAAGAATAAACAGGTGGGTTACCATAAAGAGGGTGCCAGCATTGGAAATGATTTAAGAAATGCTCCCAACACAGCAGCAGGTTTGCTTTGGGGGCTGGAGAAGGGGGTGGAGCAGCTGGACAGCTTTGTTCTGGGACAAGGGCTGAGGACCTTCCTCCTCCCTGGTCTTATTTTAGCAGAAACATGCAGAGCAGGAAACTGAATTTCAACTTAGTGGGGTGCGAACTTCTGGAAAAGAGTCTCCAGCCTAAGAACTCAATTCCCTGATATAAAATAAATGAGCGGGATTGGAGGGGTGGGGAGCAGAAGTAACTTTAGCCATTCATGATATAAGTGCAGAAAGAAAGCCGAACATGTTCCTTGAACTTAAGCCTCCTGGGTATGTTGGTGTTGGTGTTGGTGTGTAGGCTTGCTTAATTTTCCTTTTTCTTTCTTTTCTTTGTAAAAGTAGTTATTTTTTGTTCCCTCTTTCTCCATGGTGACAGGCACTTTCATCATATGCCATATATTTTATTTATATATTTATATAATTTGCTATGTTTGTATATAAATAATTATATACATTTGTTATATAATAAATGTTTTTTTACAATCTATACATATGTATTTAATAAATAAATATAAATATTTATTTATTTGCTTTCTTCCAAAATATTCATTCGATTTCTGCTCTCTCTGCCCCTGACTTTATTGTCAAGCCATTTTCTCACCAGGGAAGGAATATGTAAAATCACCTATGGTTCTCCGTGTGTACCAGGCCTCTGCCTTCATTCCTGCTGTTCCCTTTGTTCAGAATTTGCATCTTTGTTGTTTTCATTTGGTTGACTCAATCTCAAATAAGGCCGATAAGAATCATCTCTTCCAGGAAGGTTTCTCTACCTACCCCCACCTTCCCACCCTCCACCCCTCCACCTCCCTGCCCCAGATTGTCCTCTTCTTACGATCTCTTGGCACTCTTTGCCTGCTTAATAGTAGAACCCCACACTGTGTTATGATTAATAGCTACCTATTGTTCTAGAACTGGCATTGATGAATTCCTATTATCTGTGGGACCAATACCTAGATCTGGGGTACATTTCTTATTGGAATTCCTGGTTAACAAAGGGCTGTTTTATAAAGTCAAGCATCTAAATCACTGTAGCTTAATTTTTGACCGAGGCCCTGAGAATGACCTATCCTGCCCTGTCTGCTAAAGGGTTGTGTTAGAATCATCATTTCTGCCGCGCATTGCTTTAAAAGTGTGTCCCTGCATGCCAGGAGTAGAACATCTAGAGATGCTGGTAAGTGGGAAAAGTTGTTCTTCCATTCTACCAAAGTTAGGAAGAAAGGAATTAAGAGTGTATGTATGTCATTTTTACAGCTGTTCAACGTATGGACTTCTGCCCTATGTTTGGGAAATCTCTACCTTATGGTATTTGGTGGGAGGGAAGTGCAATTCCACTATATAAGCTGAAAATGCCAGACACTTGCTTGCCAGGCACTTCTAGAAAATGACTGGGCTTACCCAATCAGACTGACCCATCATCTGCCCTAACCTGTAACTTGAGATGCAGAGAAGCAGGAGGTGCAGGGAGTGGAATCAGAGCAAAGGCAGAACCATGCATTTCCGGGGGCTGCAGGAGGAATTATGGTGGTGGCTCACTGTGTCAGGGGACAGGGCTTGATAGCACAAGCAATTGACTGCTTAGAGACAGTGCAATGGCATCCTAGGTGGCCTGCTGCTCTGGTGTGACTTAGGCTATGCATCTCACTCTGTGGTATCGCTTCATTCTGGCCCATTTCCCTGGCCTGCTTCTCCATCCTTCCCCGATTATTCTGTGAGCCACCATATAATCTTCCAGTACCTGTTTTTAAATCAGCCAGGTTTGGATTCTTTTGCTTGCAACTAGGAAACATGCCTGAAACCATCTACAATATGCCTAATGCTCTACTGAATGCTTAACCCTGCCTGTTCTACGTTTTGTATCAATCTTCACACACATAATCTAATAAAACCCTGCAGGGTGGCTATTAAAATGCCCATTTTACAGAGAAGGATCCTGAGATTCAGGTCAGAAAATTGCTCAAGGAGGAGGCAGAATTGGGATGCTGAAACAGGTCTGCCTCACTATGGTGTTCACCCTTTGATTTGCAGTATATGCCGTGTTGCCCAGTGCAGCGCTGGGCACACAGGGGGCGCTGATGGACAAATGGACTGATGGGCGGATGGGTGAAGGTGTGGGTGGATGGATAGGTGAGTGGATGGGTGGGTGGATGGATGGATGGTTGGCCAAAAATATGTTTGCAAAAGAAAAGAAGATGTAGTCCTTTTCTTGTGTTTTAAGACACTTATGAGAAATATAAGGAAGAGACCTATGCAATCACACTTGAAACCTCCAGATTGAATCCTGACATGATTTTTCTAATAATAAAAAGTGTTTCTCTTTCCCATTCAAAATGCAAAGACAGGAAAGCCCACTATAGAGGAGCTGAGCAATATAATTGAATTCTCTGATGTTCTTCTCTAGCCTGTAGAACTCACTGATGAATAATCACTAGTTAATAAATTAATCAACCAGAGGAGAACAGGTGCTGACACTCAGGTAGGCAGAAGCCACAGCAGTGTGATGAGAGCAGTCAGACACACACGAATCACCTGGAGAACCGGGGTGGAGGTGTCAGTTGCCTTGCTCACCTGACATTCTCATAGCGATGGATGTAGATGCGATGGAACTGGTGCTGCAGGTGCTCGTCTTCCACATTGGTCATGTCATTGATCATTTCCAGGACGACAAACCGGGGGAGCACAGACAGCACAAGCCGCTCCTGAAACAAAGCAACCAAGAGGGATGGTCTCATTAGGCTGACCAGCTCATCTCAGATGGGAGGGGGGAGGGTGTAAAAGTTGTGGGGCTCCTGGATGAACTTCTTGTGGGACTGATAGTTTCATACCATTCTGTGAACATGACAGCTATCTACTGAGGACTTATTACTTGCCAGGCACTATGCTGGGCATTGGGTATACAGTGGTGAACCCAATGGATGTGGTTCTGACTATTGCAGAGCTTACATTCCAACAAGGAAGATACATTAAGTATTACACACACAAACACACTTCCATACAGTTAGAACATATTAAAAGTGCCAGGCAAGAGCAGGTCACAATGACAGAGTATGATGGTTGATGATGGTAATTCAAATCAGGGATTAAGAATGACCTTACTAAGGAACTGATATTTAAATCAAGATCTGAAAGTTTGGAAGGAGTCAATCCTGTGTAGTGCAGGAAGTCCAGGAAGAGAAAATAGCAACTGCAAATTGAGAAAAGAGCAATGGTGTGGCTAGAGAGTGGTGATGGAAGGATGTGGTGACAAGTCATGAGGCTGGATGACCGTGAGAAAAATCTCAGGCCAGTGTAAGATGTTTGCATTTAATTCCAACTACAACTGGAAGCCACTAAATAGTACTACACGGAAGAGTGACACAACTAGTTTACATTTTAAAAGATCACTTTAACTGAGGTTTGGAGAGTGCACTGTGGGGAAGGGCCAAGGTTGGAGGCAGAGAGACCAGCTGGGGAGGCTCCTGCAGTGGTCCAGGTGAGAGGGGACGGTGGAGCTTAGATCCACAGGGTTGGCAGGCAACTGAGATGGTAGGAGAGAGACAGGGTGCACACACTGTGACAGGTAGCTTTTGAGTTTGGTTCATGGGGAGAGTGAGTGACATTTATAGAAACAGGGAGCATAGGACAGAAACCAGGCTTATGAGGCACCAACTCTTTATCAAAGATGAGAGGAAGTGAAACACACGCAGCCTGAAAGTGAGGACCTAACACCTGACCGAGTAATATTCTTTCTACTGTGATCGCTACAGTAGATAAAAAGCAAAGTAACTGATTTAACTAGTAACATGACCCAAATCCTAAAATCCTTGTTTAGCAAGAGTCTGGCCTCTGACGCATGGTTTACTATAATGTCAAGCCGAGCTTAGGACAGGTGCGTTCTAACCATCACAGTGTCTCATATCTTTGTAGGTATTTATGGATCTTAAGCATTGTCACCATCCATTCTTTCATGCATTTCTCACAAAACGCTGAAAATAAGCACACAGAAATAATTATTTTCATTTAATGGACAGACTGAGTCCAGGAGAGATGAAATTACTTGCACAACCTGAAAGTTAGCAAATGGCAATGGCAGGGCACAATCCTTTCCCTTGTTATTCTTTGCTGGGATTCTTGTTGAACTGGGAAAAGCTCTGGACTTTGAGTCTGATGGAGGAGTCTGGATCTGCCTCCATCACCTGATAGAAATGTAGCATTAGATAAGCTACATCATCTCTCCGTGCCATAGTTCTCTAATTTGGCCGATAGCAGTGGTATCATCTACTTCACAGGGTTGCTGTGAGAATTCATTGCAATGAAGTGCATGAGGGGCCTGCCATCAATTCCTCCTCCCTGCTCTCACTTCAGCTCAATCCTGCCTCTCAATGAAAAGGCTTTATTAATGAAGTGCCCACTGAATGTCATATGATGAAGCTCTTTTCTCTTGAAAGCTGTCCCATTGTGGGACTGAGAGGCAAGCTCTCTGCAAAATGCCCCTACATCATGTCCATTTTGTGTTCATTAGTGCTGTTTGTCAGCTTCCCAGGTACTTGCGGCCCTGTTCTTGCAATGGCTGCTGGATGGGAGTTGGGCTAATCACAGCTTTGGGGAGCACTGGTGCTCTGCTGGTGGCTGAGAATGTTTAATTAAGATGCCATCTGCATCTGCATCTGCAAGGGAGGCAATAGAGCTGGAATACAAGGTTCACACACATACGCCGGGACCCCACGGTCAGTTTGCGAGAGTGTTTAGTTGCAATTCATGCTTTCATTAGTGTGGCATTGGGGTGATGTCTTAGAACTGTAGTGACAGGACAGAAGGGCTTGCATTGGGAAGAGAATGGCACAGAGAATAAACAGGTGGTGCTGCAGCTCCTAAGATGACCTGAGTGTAGGGAAGAGATGGAAACTGAAGAGAGACCCAAGAAAGGCATTTCTTCCCAGGACCTAGTGAAGAAGATGTTCTGCCCTGAAATTCAAGTCCATGGACGTATTTATGAGGCTGCCTCATGGATTCTGTACCTTGACCTTCCATCAGGATGGCCTGGAGCTTCGTAAAAGAGCAGCTGTCCCCACCCCACCCAGACGTACTGAATTGGACTCTGGGCAGAACAGTCAGGCAGGTAGAGTGTTTAAAAGCCCCTCGGGTGTTTAAATACTTACTACTGGGCCCATTATTATACTTGACCTTTACTATAGTTCTACAAAACAGGTACTTGCAGAATAAAACAAAAGCATGGCTTTAGTAAACTGATCACCTAGCAACATGAGCACCTAGATCGTGTAAATAGCAAAGAATTGAAACCAAATCCTCCTGACTCTAAAAATAGCGGTACCAGCTCTACTTCCTACAAAATGTATTTCTAATCACCTCTTCCCTGATCCACATGGCTCTTTATAAAATAACTATAGGTTAAGGCAGGAGGTGGGATAGTCCTACGATAGGAGCTAACAGTATGCAACGAAGCCTCAGAGAAGGAAAAAGCCATATTCGCCAAGGAAGATGGGGAGGAGTTGCTGAAGGAGGGTTCCTGAAAAATGGGTGAGGTTTCAAAGATTTTTTTCATTCATTGTTAATTAATTCACTTAAAAATATTTATTGAGAGCACTTACTATATGCCAGCTCAGTTCTAGGCATAGGAGATACACAGGGAATCAGACAGCCAAGATCCTAGAGGGAGGTTTTACATGTGGAGACTAAGAGGCTTCCCAGATGGCACAACAGGATTTGCATCCTTGCTAGCTACCAATTTTGTGGCTCTGAGAGCAACCACTGTGGGCCAGGCCCTGAGTTAGGGAGCTTCAGACATAATCTCACAAAATAGTCACCATAACTCTACAGCAGGGATATCTCATTGTGGATTAACAAATGAGAAAACTAAGGCTCAGAGAAGTAAAGTAATTTCCCAAGGTCACACAGCAAGGAAGGGACAGACTTCAGAGCCTGTGTTGGGAGCATTCCCCTCACCTTACCAGAGAAATGTTTTCTTGAAAAAAATCCCTCCAAACCCAATTCTCAGTAGTTAAAAATGTAATTACCATTGAAATTAGAAGTGCACAGCATGTCTGTAGTCAAACAAAGCATACATGTGATGTTCAATGATTACTTAATTGAATCCTTAATGTAAACAAATAAAAATCCAACAGAATAGTACAGTTAAAAGAAATCAATGAAAATATGCAAGTGATGCCTGGAATTTTTGCTACCATATATTTTGCAAACTCAAAGCACTTTTTAAAAAATGAGCAATTAAGGAACTCTACAACTGCAAAGATGACCCCATGGTGGGTCTCCTTTTATTGGAACTCAGCTGATTCTGAGACACGTGGACTCTGCACTGGATCTCTTGGTGGGAAGAAATGCCTGAGAAGCAGGTTATTAAATGCAATTATCTGAAGTCAAATTTGAGGAACCGGTTTGTTTTATCTTTGGATGGGAAAGTGCAGCTTTGCTTGGCTAACCCTTGTTTTCTTCCTCTGCACTATAGGAGCCTGTAAGGTGGGACGGTCTTGTCCATTCTTGCATCCTCTATTCTGAGCAGGAAGTCGTGGGATACTCACTGTATTGAACTGAGCATGGGTCACTACAGTGTGTGCCGCTGTTGCTGTTCTTCTTGCTGCAAAGGTCCTTTCTCCCTTGTCACTCCCCCTGGTTAGCACACGGACTCCTACTCATCTTCAAATTTTAGGGCATATCTCATTTCCTGGGTGAATGGGAATTGGAGTTATCTCCTCCAATGGCAGGGCCTTTGCACAGATCTTTCTCACAGCATTTATTATACCACATGGTACTTGTCTGTTTACGTAACTCTGAGCTCTTTGAGTTCATCTTTTCATATCCAAAGCCCAGCATAATGCCTTCCATAATGGGACCTCAATAAATGTACAAATAATGAATGAGTGGACAAATGCCTGGTCTGAATATGAAACACTAGAATAGATCAAGTGAGCCTATAAGGAACTGCTGACTTCAAACAATAATACGAATACTAGCTTAGGCTGGGGTTTTGAATCTCACCAAATGCTAGGCCAAGATATTCATTCCTGAGCTCCAAAATCCTGAGATGGTTACTAGAAACAGCTCAAGGGGATGGCAAGGAAGCCCCTCCCCATTGTTTTGCTGGAGCCGAGGCTGCAGCCACTTGCAGGGCAGGGTCTGGAGTGGCCCGTGCTGAAAGCGAATAAGGCAGCAGGTGTGAATCTTCCCTTTGGGTTTGACACATGGAACAGGTGACCCGTGGAAGCAACATAATCCCTTGGGATCACCCATGGCCTTCCACAAAGCCCACAAATACGTGTGAATAAATCTGTTTATTCACAAGTGATGTTTTATAAGCAAGTAGGCAGTAAAAACAACTATTTCAAGATATTAAAACAGCCCAGCTTATTAATAATTGTAGATAATGAAATAGATGAAAGCAATGAAAGCAGCTCACTTTCTTGAGGTCTTTATGAAAGGGTCACCTTCTCCCGAGGGCTCCCCTTGTGCCCTTGTCCCAGTGGTCACACGCTCCTGGACTCTCACTTCAGTGCTCCTTTCGTGTTTTATATATTTTTCTTCTTCAGCACTCATCATTATTTAATTTTCTATGTGTTTTATTTATTTACCTTGTTTTTTGTCCATCTATCTCACTTGGATATCAGCTTCACAAAGGTGTACATTTGTCTCTTTTTTTCAGTACAAAAATCCCAGCACTTTCCCATTAAAATTTATCTCTGTGTAAAATTTATAAGAAAATAAAGTAGCTATAAAAACTATAACTCATAATCCCTGTAACAATTTCTAGTGCCAAGCACTGCAATAGGTAATCAGAGTACAGTGGTGAACAAAGAAAGCAGGACATGATCCCTGCATGGTCTGGTGGGAGAGGGAGACAGTAACCAAATAATCGCAGAAATAGATATTCAACTGCAGCTGTAACAAGGGCTATGAAGGAGACATGCGTGGTGCATTGACAATTCCAAATGGGGAATTAACTTAGATGCACAGTTAATTAATTGAAGTGTGTTTGTGTGCACAATGTGTGTTGATGTGTATGCTGGTGGTTGTGGAACACCATTCTAAGAGAAGGCAACAGCATGTACACAGGTCAAATTGAAGACGGCAAAGCATGTTTGGGAAACCAAACGGAAGGCCGTGGCCAGAGTCCAGCCAAGTGAAGTGGAGTGGAGCAGGCTGAGGGGATGGAGGCTTGCTGGGCGCTGTTGGGTCTTTATCTCGAGTTACAAGAAGTAACTAAAGTGTTTAGCTTGGGGATCAGGGATGTAGTCAGATTTGGATTTTTTTCATTACCATTCCAACTGAAATGTGAAAAAGAGGAGAGTCAATGAAATTGTTAATATGGAGAGAGGGAAGAATGAAAGCAACTGAATGGTTAATGCAATAAATAGTCCAGGCAAGAGGTAAGTGTAGCTGAACTGAGCTCATGGCAGTGGGGGTGGAGAAACCTGGGCCCAGTGGGGGGGATATTTTGGAGACTTTTATGAATTAGGATTCTGAAAGAGGGCAAGGGTGGTATAAAGGAGGACTCCTGGGTTGCTGGACTTATAAAAGATGGTGCTTTAAGTCTAACCAAATGAACTTCCCATAGGCGGGTATCAATATTTACTCTGGATGGGGAAGGAAAATGAGGCTTAAGGATGTACTGCTTAATTTAACTTAACTTCCCTTTATTTGTCCATAGCAGGCACCACTGATTTGCTCAAACACTGACTGTAGCTCAGCCTCCAAAAACAGCTCTGGTGGGCTTTACCGATTAAACGGAATTAACAAGGAAAATGAAACCTATTTATTAGTCATCCTTGGGCTATCATCACCAAGCAAATCAAGGCCCTGCTTATCTCAGTTTAGGCTGCACAGAGAGGGACGGTTTCCACAGCCACCTATGCACAGGCAGCGATGACACAACCAGACATGTAGTCTGGAGGTGGTTGGGGTGGGATGGGCAGGACAGCTACCTGGGCTGGGGAATGACAGCAGAGTGTGGCTGGGCCAGCACCAGAAGACACAGCAGCGGTACTCAAGGGATTGCATGCAGACGCTAAATTCAAGCAGGGAGTAAACTAATCGGAACCGGGAAGACTGTGGTTGGTCCCATACGTGATCACAGGACGAGCGTCTTCCTGGACAGCTCAAGTCTGTGCTCCTATGGGCAGGCCAATCCCATAGACTGCATGACTGGGTTTTGGTTTTAGCACAGTTTCTAGTTTGGATCATGCCAATTCTCAAATTTAAACCCCTCTGTTTGGAGAAATTCCAAGCCCCTTATAATATCTCCTGGCCACTGTTTCAGATTCCAGTCACTCCCTACACCACTTTCCTTCCCACTCACTCTTGGCTCAAAGCACAATGAAGGTCTTTCACTTCTTTAAAATCCCCAGTCACTTTTTTGACGCTGCGTCTCCACAATCTCTCTCCAGCCCTTCACAGTTCCCACTTGTCCTGCAGGGTCTGCTTTAAAGTCACTGAATGTTCCTTTCCTGGGGAGGTCTAGGTACTAGTGCGCTGCAACTCAGAACCTTCGACGCCTTGACTTCCCCCCTCATAATGCTCATTGCACGGGTCCAGTTGTCTGCTTCTCCTAGCAAGACCATGCATGCTTTGAAGACAGCGACTCTCTCTGTTTTGTTCATCTCAGGATCCTCAGTGACTTCCTCAGTGCTTGAGACTAGTAGGTGCTAAACAAATATTTCCTAAACAAACTTGTGAACACACAGAAGGCAGGGCTGTGTCCCGCTCATGGCTGTGTCCTCTATGGGGGCCAGTCCTGTCCCTGGGATAGAACATTCAAGATTTATTTGTTAAATAGAGTCTTTAAGTGGCAACCCTCATTTGATCCTCAAATATAACATCATGTCACCAATGTTTTCATGGGAGATTTTGCAAATAAAATGTTAATAGTGAAATTCTCCAGCAGCCAGGCTTGCCAGCCCCCAGCCAGTTGTGCTGCTGGCAACTGTCCCAGCTCCTCCGTTTGTAAAGCATTTTCTGCAAGACGATGGGAGTTTGCCTGGAGTCTGCTTATAAAGGCCCATTTTCAACACTTTTGTTTCCTTCAGATTTGTTCACTGCTTGAGAAACATCATTCAAATCTCCTGAAAACACAACCTGAAAGAAAATAGGAAAGTTTTCTCTTTAATACAATTCCCAACTCCTGCTGGGGCACAATATATCCTTTTCTGGCTTTGGAGATGAGAAGTACAAGAATCTCTCCCGGAGCCAGACTGTGGCCCTGGGTGGCCTTGGCGCTCACAGTCTGCACATCTTTTTCTCCCTGGCTTTGTCCATTTGCATGAAAAGAGACCCTGGGTTGATTCAAAGTCCATCAGTGGCTCCTGTCTGGATGCCACCACTTATCTCACATGACATACTCAATTCCCAAATGGGTTCATGAGCACCAATTGCTACAGTACACCTGAGAGGAAGCCAAAGGGAAAACAGTGAGGGGTCAGGATCTTTATGTTATGCAGACACTTACAGGGGGGAAGAAAAAGGGAGCAGGGCAGGCCCGTGGTGACAGCACTTCTGGGCTCCCACACAGCAGCAGTGTCTCTTTCTGAATGGCTTCAGGAAGAACTGGCCACTGCCAGGCTCTTACACACTGAGAGACCTCTCGTTAATCTCTCTGTCCCTCTCTACTGCAGGCAAAGCAGCGTTAACTGCAGCCAAGGTCCAGGCAACAGGGAGCAAATTATTCTGAGTTTATAGACAATATCTTATCGATCACACATTATGTAGCGCACCAAGTGCTTCGCATCATTGGCTATTTGGAACTTCACATTAATTATAACAGTGAGCAAATTGCTATTTGCATCTCATTTTACACATAAAGATACTGAGAATGAAAGAGTTTAAGTAAATCAGGCAACCCCAAATCATGCATTTGTTAAACGCACAGTGAAGACCCAAACTCATGTTCTTTTATTTTGTTCTGAAACTTGGAGCATAATTCACCCATTTACTCATTTCTTTACCAAATGTAAGGGTAGGTGGCACAGGGGAGGGCACGGAGAGTCAGCCGAAAACAAAAGCAGACTGGTGTTTGCCTTTGTAGGACTGATGTTCTGGAGACAGTAAACAGACCATGGTGGAGATTCAGGGGAGTTAGTGGCTACTTTGGCTGAACGATCAATGAAGGATCCTCAAAAAAGTGACGTTTGGGACCTGAAGGACAGAAGGAACCAGCCCTGTGGAAAGCTAGGAAAGGGTGCTCCAGGCACAGGACAGCAAGTACTGAGGCCATGGCATACTGCCTTTCACTAAACTCACTTGTTTATTCGACAAACTCACTGAGATTCTACTGTAGACAAGGTCCTGTGTTAGACACTAGAAATACAGGAGTGAACAAGGCAGACATGATCCTGGACTTCATGGAGTGCTTACAGGCTTAGCCCTCCTGTGATGACAAGAGGAAGGGATGATAGTCGTGGTATCAGAGAGGTCTCGCAAATGTGACTGGCTTGACAAGCGCTGTGACAGTAAGTCAGGAGCAGGCCTGAGCTAGAAGTGTGGGCAGGCAACCCAGTGACTTGGGATAGGCTGTTCTATCGGCAGCAGGGGAGGCCCTAGAAGGCTGTCGGAGCTGACAACAGGATGGAAAGGAAGCCAGGCTTCTATATAGTTTATTGTCCAGACTCAGAGCAAGATAGAGATCGAGTGGCCAGAAATATCTATAGAGACTCAACACTGGGTGTTTAACATACTAACTGCCATGTGACTTGTATTCAACTCATACTAGTTTTGAGCCTGGGGCCTTGTGAATCATATGTAACTCACTCATCTCTTTACTTTGGGAGCTGCGTGAACCATTTTTCAGGTTAAATATAACTCATGCACAGAAAACAATAAAAAATAACAAATTTTTCATTAAATTAGAGACGATCATTCTGTTTTTGAAGTTTTTATTCTATGTTCATAATAAAACACTTTGGCCCCAAGGAAGAAAAAATTTTTTTCTAGTGTGGCAGCCAATGTGTTAATATCAGGAATAAAGCTTGTGTTCATCACTAAAATAAGGGCCCTCCACTCCAATGTGTTAAGCCATGCAGTTACTCAGAAGGGTTATGTATTCCTTCCATCATGGTGGATTTGCACCTGGGATGCCTTCTTTAAATGGTCTACTGAAGTGACACCAACTCCATGAAGTTCCCCCACGTCCTCCTATGCCATGTAGACCTGCCTTCCTCTGCCCCACTGAAACCTGTACCAGCCTTTGAACCATGACTTGTACCACCTCAGTGTGGTGGAAGCTCTCTTGGCTGACTTCCATTTTTTTTAATTCTTTGAGACAGGGTCTCACTCTGTTGCTCAGGCTAGAGTGCAGTGGCATCATTATAGCTCACTGCAACCTCAAACTCCTAAACTCAAGTGATCCTTTTGTCTCACCTTCCTGAGTAGCTGGGACTATAGGTGCATGCCACCATGCCTGGATATTTTTTTTTTTAATTTATTTTTGTAGAGATAAGGTCTTGCTATGTTGCCCAGGCTGGTCTCAAACTCTTGGCCTCAAGAGATCCTCCCGCCTTGGCTTCTCAAAATGCTAGGATTACAGTGATGACTTCCATTTAACTAACTCTCTGGCTTAACTGGTTTACTGGAGTAACCCACTCTCTTCAACCCCTCTCTCACATGTACTGGTGGACCAGGCCACAGCTGCATGAAAGGCTCCCAGCTGGGAGGAAGCTCTCTGCATGCCTATAGCTTCTATTCCATCTGCAGCCCCATGCTGTCCGGAAACCACTGAGCTTGTTTCCAAACCCAGCTATGTCAGTTTTATCTGTTAGTGTACTTACTTGAATTTAATTAAATGTTAAATAAAAATATTAAATAAGTAGGGGAAGAGAGGTGCTGTTTGCATAAAAATGGAATTAAATGCTTTGGAAAGACTGCAATGTTGAGTAGCTAAAACACTGATATCAAATTCAATGTGAGCAAGACAGCTGTGGGAAAAATCATAAAAGTCCGGAAGACATTCTGATAATTTTTCAAGTGCTTTTAAATTCTCGCTCTATTTTAATGAATTAGAAATCTTGACTGAAGCGCTATAGCTGTGGTCTCTGTAAAAACAATAGATCTACATGTAAAAAAGGAAAAAAATACCTGGCTTTCTTTCAAAAGACCAGATAATGACTTTATTATCTTATGTTTAAGTTACAAATAAAACATTTAATCATAATTTCTCATAATTCTTCATTTTAGCTTAGTTTTTCAATTAATCAGGCAACTATTCCTCCTGATTATTTGAGCTAAAAAAGGATTTTGCAATTCCTGTTTTGAGTGTCTGTCATCCACCTTAGAATAAATATGAGATACCGAGAGCCAAGATGTTGTTTTCTCTACCTCCAGAACCCAACACGAGCTTAGCAAAAAAGTATCTGTATTCGTCTGAACTCCTGTGATGACAAAGATGCAGATACTCAACTCAATATAGCTGAAGCAAAATCACACTTGATCATATGTATCCCAGATGACTCATGGAATCTAAGGACAAAACTGAGGCTGAACCTCGAACCAAAGGACTCCATGACCTGTCATGACTCCCATAAGGCCCGGTGTCTGCTTCTCCTGAAGGCCAGCTTTCTCCTCCCTCTCGCTTCTCAGCCTCTGAGACCTTTGGGCCCCAACACCTTATATCTTTGGCCATTTGGAGGAGACCCTGTTGAGTCCAAGTCTCAGCACGTCTGCTCAAGGACTCTATACAAATCAAACAACAGCTCCTAAGGTTGTGGTCAGGGGTACAGGGTCACGATAATGAGCATGGTCATTACCGGGGTGACTGTTAAGAGGGGTTGGGTTGGGTGCAGAGAGGAGGAAGGAAGTCCCAGGAAAGTGAGGGGCAGGGCAGGAAACAAATGGGCACAATACAGCAGCCGGTGCCTGTTTGTGGAAGGAACAGACTAATAAAAGGTAAATACCTGACCCAGACCAGCATCAAGTATTTTGCTCTGAGAGGAGCGTTGCGAAGCAGGGGGCCTAGGGTGACGGCAAGTGACTGCAAAAGGCAGCGTGGTGTAGGAGTCATGTGCACAGCCCTGGAGCTGTGCTCTGGGTTTGAGCCCTACCTCTGCCCTTTCCCAGCTCTGACTTGGGACTCCGACTTAACCCTCCTTACCAGCTGCCTCATCTGTGAATTGGGGGTAATAATAGCATCTACATCATGTTGGAGTGGCATTAAATGAGCTAATATTTGTGAAAGAATTAAATAGTGCTTAGCACATTGTAACCGCAGTCCAAGTGTTTGCTAAATTCACTGGCAAGCATGCTCTATTTTAAGCATTGTTTTCAAACTCTAATTGTATATTGGTGCTAAAGCTATTGAGTTTTTAGAGAGGGGACATTAAACAGAAAACACAGGAAAAATGAACAGACATGATATGTGAAAAGGCAGTTGTAGTACACAGTGAAAAAGCTACAGTCACACTTCTAATAATTTTTAAAAAATTAAAAGGTTTTGTTGTCAAAATCTTGACTCGGCATTTGAGTTTATATCTTAAAGGGCTTTTATAGAATTTTTACCCAGAACTGTTTCTGAAAGCCGAGTGTGAGCACGGGTGTGCAGAAGCTGTTGTTTCATTGGCCCGTGGAAGCACATTCTGTAGGTTCTCTTTAGACTGATTCAATAAGAAACTTGAGAGTCCGGGTATCATCCCTGTTTATTTTTGGTGGTCTAAGATCCCAGGAATTTTGGTTCTGCTCAGAAATGCAGAGACTGAAGCATTTTGGAGTCAGGCAAGCTTGATACGAATCCGCTGAGCTCAGCAACTCACGTGCTCTGTGGCAGCGATACCTTCCACAAGCACTTTGAGCCTCAGTTTCTTCATCTACAGAATAGGAATAATAGGACCGCCTCCCAGGATTGTTGTTTAGACTAAAGGACAAAGCTCCTTATACAGAGCTCTGTACACAGTAGGTGCTTACTAAATGGCAGAAGCCATCAGATGTGTTTTAATTCCTCCCAGTGGCCAAGTCACAGGCTACGGCCTGCATTACTCTCTAGTCTGTATTCCATGACACTGTGTGCAATTTAAAGAATGAGTCACAAAATTCAGTTTTCAGGGATAGTTTTTTCTTCTTTTTATCTTTTCAAGGAGCGAAGATTTTCTCAGGTCCTTTCATTAGCAGTTCCCAGATACATCAAATTGGCAAGCTTGGGACGAAGTTCTTTCTTCATGCTTTCGTTTGTTCAATCCTTGCTGGACGCCCACTGAGTGCCAGGAGACCCCCATGCAGAAGACGGGCCAAGGCCACGCCTTCCCAGACCACGGCTCAGGTTCTCTAACTCAGCTGTGTGCCTTAGGCAAGTTAATTAAACTCTCTAAACCTCGTTGTCCTATCTGTAAAATGATAGTAGGTCCTTTATGAGATTACTGTCAGACATGCCCAGTGAGGCATGTCTTTGTAGCATGCTTAGCAGCAGTGCCATACCGTAGGAGTTGGGGGGCAGGAAATGGGGAGGGGTCTGTACCAGGTGTAGGCAATAAGGGGATCCCTTGTCTGTATAGAATTTAAAATAAAAGAAGAGGACTAAAAATTGTTCTGCTTTTCATGGTCTCATTGGCCGTTTTAAGTGATGTCAATGAATAAATGCTCCTCCCTACTCCTTGGGTGACTGCTCAGTGGTACACACCCTGTCCGGTCCCCACTGTGCCCCAATTCTTAGCTCTTCTCACGTAGGATGACCCGTGATGGGGCAACACATGCTTAGCCCCTCAGCTGTACCCTAACCAAGGCCCAGTGCACCTGTGGTGACCTTCATTTGAGGTCCTAGTCTGATACAGCAACAACTAACATTGTGAAATAAAAAGGGAGGCATGGCCAGGCACGGTGGCTCACGCCTGTAATCCTGGCACTCTGGGAGGCCGAGGCGGGAGGATCGCTTGAGGTCAGGAGTTCAAGACCAGCCTGAGCAAGAGCGAGACCCCGTCTCTATTAAAAAATAGAAAGAAATTAGCTGGACAGCTAAAAATATGTAGGAAAAATTAGCCAGGCATGGTGGCGCATGCCTGTAGTTCCAGCTACTCGGGAGTCTGAGGCAGGAGGATCACTTGAGCCCAGGAGTTTGAGGTTGCTGTGAGCTAGGCTGACGCCACGGCATTCTACCCTGGGCAACAGAGTGAGACTCTGTCTCAAAATAAATAAATAAATAAATAAATAAATAAATAAAGGAGGCACTTGTGTTCTTTGGTAATAAAATGATAAACCAAAGGCAATATGACACTTGGGCAAAACGGGGAGCTCTGCTGAAAGGAATTTAGTCAAACATGAAGAATCAAGAACACATTTGCTGAGCCTAGAAGACGTTAGGCACCGAATCCGCTGCCAAGCAGCCCCCTCTTAGAAAAATCTTTCTTTTAAGCACTTCTTAGGGCTTAAAGATTTCAAAGTGTTTTTGGAGAGTGATAAGAGGTCTTTTTATAGCAGTTTAGCTACTTCTCTCAGACACAGAAAACACTGCTAAGCATCGTGTCATTAAGAAGTCGTGGGATGGTTAATTTAATCTGTCAGCTTCGCTGGACCGTGGTAACCAGATATTTGGTTAAATGTTATTCCGGATATTTCTGTGAAGGTGATTTTGGATAAGATTAACAGTTAAATTGATGGACTTTGCGTAAACCAGATTGCCCTCCACAATGTGGGTGGTCCTCATCCAGTCAGTTTAAGGCCTGGCTAGGACAAAAGGCTGACCTCCTCCAAGCAGAAAGGAATGGTGCAGCATGTGGCTTTTGGATTTGAACTGCAACATCAGCTCTTTCCTAGGTCTCTGGTCTGATGGTTGTAGGACTTGAACTGCACATTTTGGATGTGTCAACCTCCATAATCGCATGAGCCGATTCCTTAAAATAAATCTCTCTCTCTTGCTCTGTTTATGTACACATTCCGTTATAATTCTCTGTTGAACCCTGACTAGTATACCTAGTATGGTTATTATCATGGCAGTTGTTATTGTAACTATCATTGTTATTAACTACACCTGTACCTCCCATCACTGTGTCAAGTGCAGACCCTGCATTAAGTTTATCAGAACTCTCCAGATGTGTGCCTGGCCACAGACATATGCCAAAAATGGGTTGTAACCTCAGTATGTAGTGCTTGAGGCTGCCAGAGCCCCAAGGGAAGTCACTTCTGGCCATGAGCAGCATCTTTAGGGAGGCCTAGAGCAAATACTAACATTTCTTATGCATATAATGATGTGGACTAAGTTAGACACCACAGATTCATTCTTATGCATCATCTCCACCCCTGCCATCAGGGAACACATAAGAAAACTGAGGCTCAGAGATGTTTAGGGACTTGCCTAAGGTCACACAACAAGTGACTGACAGGGCCAGGATTTTAATAGGGTCATTCTCTCTGGAGGGTATGTTTCAGAGGGTCATCAAGTTTGTGGGAAGTAAGGCTGAGACTTACCCTGAGATCTCTTGATCAGGTATCTTTTCCTCTTAATTTTTGTATCCTAATATATTTTGATTTCTCTTCTGTTCTCCAATAAATTGTAATTATAGGGTCTTTACTGCAAGGACAATGACATCTTTGTGAGTTTCTGAATAATTCCCAGCTCAACTATGCATGTTGTTTCAACCTAATCTGCCTAAATCCACGTAGCCTTCCAGGATTATCTCAGATGCCTTCTCCCTAAATGACACTGCCTTGGTTCTACCAGCTGGAATTCACCAACTCTGGTGGGAAGCCACTGGAGAGTTATAAATGTACAGGTGTTTTTTCTTTGTTTCTTTTAAAGGTCATACTTCTGGTTGGAAAATGGCTTATACAAAAGCAAGAATGGAAAACGGAAACCACTTAGGTTATTCTGATTGTCCCATGAGAAATGACAGGGGCTTGGACCCTGGTAGCAGTGGAGAGAGGTGGATGGGTTTTAGATCTACCTTGGATTTGGTGTGACAGATTATATATGAGAGATGAAAGGAAGAAAGGCATTCTGGATAATTTATGTGAAGTCTTGGCCCATAGAAAGGATTCAATAACATTTAGCTACTGATATTATTATTAATATTAATATGCTTTTTGAAGTCAAAGTCTGGTGAATCTTACACTTCTTCAGGCTTAGCACAAGTCGAGTATATAGTAGGAGCCCAATAACTGCTTGCTAAATATCTCTGGTGTGTTGCTGAGCTAACAAGTGGTCACTGTCATGTTAGTTATAGCATGTTAGTAATAAACTATTGGTTATAGAGTGACACATCTCCTTGCTTAGATTATTTAGAAGTAAAAGTATTGCTCCTGGTTAGAAAAGTGCCCCCGAGGGGGAACCTGTGACAATAGGGTTACCTGTGAATTAGATCCTGGAGGTATTTATGTATATATAGATAGAGAACCCCATGTACTCCGTAGAATCTACAGCTTTGCCTCCTCTCATTCCCACGTCTCTATGATTGTAATTTGAAAAGGAGTTCATTATAATATAATTCATTCATTTATTCCAATAATGATTCCTCAAATGTTTTCAAACTCTTCCTCAAAATGATGCAATTTACTGAAGAAAAGGTTGCTGCCCTTGCAGAGCTTCAGGACAGTGGGCAGAATAACTGAGGGTGGTAAATGCAGTGACAGGTGGAAGGTCAAAGATGGTGCAAACCCTACAAAGGGCATCTACTCCAATCAGGTAAGGCCTTCCTGGAAGAGGCAGCCTGTGAGCTGAGTTTTGGAGAACACGTAGGCTTTTGCTGGATGGATAAGAGGGAGAATGGTTTCAAGTAGAGGAAATCATACGACTAAAGTAATGATGACACAACAAAGATGATTATTCACGGAGCTTCAAATAGTTCAATGTAGAGTTAGGCAAGGGCCAGGGCAGGTTCTAAAGGGGCTCGTGTACTAAGCTGGGGAATATTAACATCATATGGAAAGCCGTGGGGAGCTGCTGAAGGATCTTTTTCTTATTTGCATTGAAGTATAATTTAATAGAGAAAAGTATACATATCACAGATGTACAGAATTTTCACAAACTAAATACACTCCCATAAGCAGAAACCAGACCTAGAAGCAGAACATGACAGCACCCCAAAAGCCCCCTGTGTCCTCACCCAGTCACGACTCCTGCAAGGAATAGGAAATGCATTATTTCACTGATCAAGCAATGCCTAACAGAATAGCAACCACATTGACAAAACCATTACTAACAATACTCTTATTGAGCACTTACTATGTGTCAAGCTCTGTACATGAATCACAACAAATGATGGGGTAGATATGTATTGCCAATGTTTCACAGATGTGGAAATGGAGACGTAGAGGTTAGGTGTTTGTCTTAAAAATGCGGAGCAAGTAAGGGACAGCACTTGGATGTGAACTCAGGAATCTGCATCTATTGGTGAATTCTATGCACCAGGCTCTGTGCTCTGGAGCCTGCTTTAGAGTTTATCTTTTCCTTGGGTGCAATGGATCATCTGGGGCTGACTCTTGAGTCACAATCTTTTCCATGACTCTGTATAATCTATTGTGAAGTATCATCCACTACTCTTTCATGCATGGGATAAATTTTTATTTAGCAAACACATAGGAAAGAATGAGTTAGTGGCAGGCATTGTGCTCTGCAGCTGGGAGAGCTGTGGTCAAGCTTAACTCTGCCTTCACTATGCTTGCAATCTAGTTGTCTGAGAGACCAAAAATGATGGCAATAAAATATTAAGGGCATTACCTATTTGATAGCTAAGAAAAATAAATCCAGAGAGATATTATATATCGTTTAAACCTCTCTCTGGATTTATTTTTTATAGCTATAAAATAGGCTTTCTTTGCTTCACAGATGAGTATATTGGCTCAGAAGTGAAGAAATTTTCCCAAGAGATTCAACAACCACAGGTGGCAGAACCTGATTTGAAAACTTGGTAAATTTGACACAAACGCCAATGCTCTTTTGAATACTCTTGATGATACATGTGTACCAGAGGCCTCCAAAGCTGTCCCCCTGTCTGTGGATAAAGCTAGTGCTCTGCCCATGAAACATTTATATGTTTTGTCTGTAATCTTTCGATGGCTCCTGTCTTGGATGAGGGACAGATGCCCTGCTCCTGGGATGCTTCCTCCTGGGGTCCTGGATTTTGAAGAATCAGAATTGCTCACAAGCTAACGGCTCCAGCCAGAGAGACTAGAGACTGCTGAGATCAGGCTGGAATGGGGTATAAAGAACTGTGATGTGCATGTTGGACAAGGATCTCCATGTCCTTTCCAACCACAGCCAGGGCAGTGTTTTCTAAATTAGAGCTTGTGACACATTTGTGGGCCTGAAATCAAATTTAGTGTATCATATACAAGAGTCAAAAATGAAATAGAATAAAATAGAAGACTTCAGATTCCAATGACAATAAAGGTTAGTACTGTTTTGTGAATATTTTGTTTTATGTATATCTGCATATGCCTTTGTGTACTAGGTAATCAATTTAAATGAACTTCTTACTGGGAGTTGCAATTTAAAACGTAAAAAGGCCATGAGCATCCCTTTCTGAATTGGAGAGACTGGAAAGCCAATTATTCCATTTCCCCAAATCTTTGCAGCTCTGGTTACGATTTGGGTTTTGCCAATTAGATACACTCCTGCAAGATTTAGAATGTGGAGGTTAGATGGAGGATATTTTTCAGCTACTTGTTCTTTTTGCTCCTGGCAACCACAGTTATGGAGACATTGGATTTCTAAACAGCAGCGCAAGTGTGGCTGTCCAGAAGGCAGCCATTGGCCATGTTCTGCCAGGGTGGCTCTGGAAGGTGACACAACTCTGGAGCTAATGGCTGTGGCCATGGTGGCTTTCTTATTTCTGCCTTTAACAAATGGGAAGGTGGTTCACAAGGTCTAGAAAAGGAGCTCCGATCTATTGGGAGAGGATTATACCCACCTCCAAGGCCAATGGACAAGAACAGCACCATCCTCTTATTTAATGGTGGCAGAGGTGAGAGGAGAAGGAAGGCATTGTATAATTTTATCAGCACTCTCAAAAATCCTTCTTAAAATTCATCAGGCCTTTAGAAATAATGTACACCCTGGAAGTCCTCCTATCCACATATTTGCAAATGTGGCATCGCACATCTGGCTACCATCCCATTGCATACCCAAAGAGCATGCATATTTGACTCTATTTGTCTGTTCAGTTCAATTTCCTTCAATAAATAGTAATCACGCTGATACATGCGAGACTCGAGTGTGTTGCTGGGCTCTGAATGTGACTCTGCCCCTGAAGAATATACAGACTGTGGGGAATGCAGGTGCAGGGACATCCTGTTGTAGAAGCAAGAACTTTGAACTCCCGGGGGCACTAGGAATGACATAAGGGTCGGGGAGGGGTACCTGATGGAGCCACTCCCTGACTTAGTCAAGCCACAAGCATTTATTTTAAATGAGTCTCACAGTGATTCAACGAGGCAGGCTGGATTATTCCAATTTAAGAGACAGGAGAGCTGAAGCAGATAAAATGACATTCTTTGCCCAAGTTTATACAGCTAATAAGGTGCAAAGCTGGTATTCAAAACCAGGTCTGTCTGACTCTACTGTCTATGTAGCAATTAAGTTGCCTAAAAATACAGTTAAGATTTCTCTCAGAAATTTTTCCAGTGACAGTCTAACATTGAAAGATCAGAAATCACAGATAGACTTGGTCAAACTTGCTGTTGGCTATCAGACAAATGCCAGCTACGTTCCCAATTCTGAAAAATTCCTTTCCTACTATGGTAACTTCAAAACCCCTTAAAACACATGCTATAATTGGTGATGGGTACAGGAGTTAACGTTATAAAAGTTATCAAAATATTGCTTCAAAATGCTAAAAAGGCACATGTCTTTTGGATAACTGCAAAGGCTGGTATGGAAAAGACCTCTACATTGTAAGTTTTTTTTTTCCCTCAAGAATATTTGGACAAACATGCAGAACCTGTAAAATTTCAAACTGGCATCTATGTCTGAGAATAGGCAACCACTTGGGTCTTCACAAGGTGTAGAGTTTGATACTGAAGGTGTGTGGGGCAGAGAACATTCCGTATACTCCAAGAGTAGTGGCCTGATCCACCTTTTGCAGGTCCTGAAACATTTATAAGTTGGGGGCAGGATAGGAGAATCCTCTTCAAGAAAAATTGTTAAAATCACAATTACTTAACTTGCTAGGGCCCCTCTAAGGTCCTTGCAAGTGAGGGGCCTTGAAGCCTAACTTTCATTAGCTTCGTGGGGAAGTCTACTTTTGAGCAGGCGAACTACATTTCATTATTGTAAATGTTGGAAGATGCTGACACCTTTGAGAACTACTTAACCTGTAGCTACATGGGGACAGATAAAACAAATTTTTGCCTATTTCAAGTATTAATATGCAGCTGTTTCCATAGATACCCGATTTTCTTTATGGCACAATGTGTTTCAGAGGCTATTTGAACACTGACTCCAACACAGTAAATTCTTAGTTTCTATAATAATTTAAGGATCATGATTCTGGTGTCTTTTTTAATTCATTGATGCATATTTTATACACTCACCCATTGCAATTTTTAAAAATGTTGAATTTAGATATTATCTTGATGTGAAGCTAAGCTTTTCACATTTATTTAGGAACATGATATTTTAATAGCAATTGGAATAGCTACTTTGGAGGTTGAAAGCTCGATTAAAATTCAAATAAGAAGCCCTTTGCTTGTGGCATACTCAGGAGATTGTATATCCTTCCCAAATACGACGTTTTAAAGGATAATTTAAAAAAATAACAATTTACATCTGTAGTGTGTTTACAGTTAAAAATTATCTTTACGCATAGCCCATTTCATTGTCAAAACAACCTTGTGAGGTAGAAATTATGAAAATTGTTTCACAGATGAAGAAACTGATGCTCAGAGAGTACCTTGCTCAAGGCCAGCCTACTTGTCATGCACGACGCCAAGCCCCATACTCTTCTGCTGCATCTCAACCGGCAAGAAAGCATGACTGTCGGGGCCCGGGCTCCAAAATAGAAGCTGATCAGAGGCTGGAAACTGTGGCCCCTTTGCTTCTGCACCTTCACAAATTGCCTGGAGAAATTGCCCAGATCAGATGTGAGCATGGGGTGTCTGCCACCCCCTTCCTCCTCTGAGTCTATAAAACCAAGTGCTAACGAGCTGAATCAGCACTTCTCTAGTGTTTACCCACTTGTGTCGATTTTCTGCTCATGAGAAGAGCAATTATCAATAAAACCCTTCTCATTTACACTTGAAAAACACAAAATATCAGAATCATCCGAGCTTACTTGGACGATATGTGCAATACGCATTCATTCATTAGTTCTTTTATTATTTCAATCGACAAGCGCTAGCTACCCCTCACAACATAAGTTATAATCTGATTTTCTTCGATTTTTCCATATTTTCACACTCCAAACATCTCATTTTGTTTTCCCCTATACTTATTTTCAATCAGTTCAGTCTGGTAGTCTGAGGATTTTGTTTCCTGTGTAATTTGTTATTTCATGATTAAAGAAAATGCCTGAGGAAGAGTAGCGATATGTGTTGACAGCACCACTGCCAACAAGAGATCTGACTGGGCACTTACTGTGCGTTGGGCTCTGTACGTGAATTACCTGAGTTAGTCCTCACCACGACTGATGAGACAGACATTTATATCATTGTTTCACAGATGTGAAAATTGAGACACAAAGAGGTTAGGTACTTGTCCTAAGACACAGAGCAAGTAGGTGGCACCACTTGGATGTAAACTCAGGTGTCTGCTTCCATTAATAAATTCTATGCACCGGGATCTGCTATGGAGCCTGATTTAGAGTTCATCCTTTTCTTGGGTGCAATGGATCACCAGGGGCTGACTCCTGAGTCATAATCTTTTCTATGACTCTGTATAATCTGTTGTGAAGTATCACCCACTACTCATTCATGCATGAGATAAACTATTATTTAGCAAACACGTAGTAAGGAATGTGTTAGTGGCAGGCACTGTGCTCTGCACCTGGGACAGCAGAGGTCAAGCTTCATTCTGCCTTCACTGTGCTTGCAATTTAGTTGTCTGAGGGATCGAAAATGACTGCAATGAAATATCAAGGGCATTACCATAGAAGTCAGCACAGCACAGGGCACCATTGTCTCTTGCATATTCCAAAGAGGGACTAGAACAATACATGTGAAAACTAAAATGCTTTGAGCTGTTGGGGAGTTAGGTGGTATAAAGATGAAATATTTACATCTGGCGATTAATATACAAAAGAGCTAAATTGCAAATTCTGTTGTACAATGGGAATGAAGAAAGAGGAGTTAATGGAGAACACCTTTTGTTGACTATGAAAAACATCTGCAAAATCTAGCATCCAACTGACTAAAGAGGGAAGGAAAATGATTCTTCAATATTTGTCAATAATACATATTTGGGGAAAAAGCCTCATGGGGAATGCTTCTTACTTCAATCATTATTTTACTCACTTGGTATAGTGTTACTGAATGTTTAAATACCAGGGTAGATATTATGAGAGGAAAAACGCAAGTTCTCCATGGGTCAAGGAACTTGTAATCTACTGGAGGAGATAGGACAGGCCATATATAATGACTAAGACTATGTTGAAAAGTGCCAAACTTATCAAACTGCAGTTTATTCTAAAAAAATTATTTTTAACATCTCATCTTGTTTTTATTTCTGGCACCTAACTTGGGCTTGGTCCACAGTATGTAGTCTATAATGCACTAACCTATTTGGATATTGATAATACATTTTTTAGTATTCTGAAAGCTCTGAAGAGGGTTCAGAGTGAAGGGCTCTGAGAAAAAGTCAATTAATGTAGAATTTTGATTAGATTTTAATGACATGACTGAGTCCTGAATAATGAAGTGAAATCAACCAAGTGTACTGGATGGTCCCTGGACCAAGCTGTGCCTGAAGCCTGATTAGAAATAGAACTCAGATCTAAAGTTGGTTGAGGAGGAGGACTGTCCACCTTGGAAAAACTGACCTTCTGTGGTTGTTAGCAGTTTCTTGCACTTGGTGGGCAGGTAAGGAGAAAGCTGTAGCCTTTAGAATATTTGAGAAGAACTACAAGGGCATAAAAACCCCATGTGAGAAAGGCAAAGAGAGCTTCCCAAGGAACCCACTATCCTCAGTCCAGCCAGGTTGTATCATTGAGGGTAGGAGTCTTCATAGAGCCTTCACTGGGAGCTGGCACCTCCATGAGCTGATGGGTCTTCTTATCTGAGTAGCTTCAGTATCTATTGAACTATATCTTCTCCCTACATTAAGAAAATGCATCTGATTTCCTGACCTCTCTATGTGTATTCCCATCAATCACATCACAGTTCTGCTGTGACAACTGCACACCTGCCCCGGATATTCAGTAACACAAGACAATATGTTCTCCTTATTGCCAAGACCAATATGAGTTGAGTTTCCTGTCATTTGAGACTGAAAGAGGATCTGCGGTGAGGAAGAGCGGGCCAGGGCCCTGTGGAGGGAAGGAGGTATACATGAGGAGGCACAGATTGTGAAGTGCATTGCATGGTGATAGATGTCATAGCAGAATAGTTGGGTATATGGGCTCTGGAGCAAGACTGTCTATGTCTGAGCACCAGCTCTGCAACCTACTAGCTGTTATTTAGCCTCTCTGTTTTTCAATTTCCTCAACTATAAAATGGCAGTAAAAATATCACCCACCTCATAGGGTTTCTCTGAGGATTAAATGAAATAATATATGTAAAGTGCAGCCCCTCACACATAGTAAATGCTATATAAGGGCTAGTCTTTGTTAATTTCATCCAGGTAACATTTAAGGTGGAGAGAAGTTAAGAAATGGATCAGATTTCATTCTAAAGGCAATGGGAAGTGGTATGAGTTTCCTAGAGCTGCTATAACAAATTACCACAAAATTTGGTGGCTTAAAACAATAGAAATGTATTCTTTCACAGTTTCAGAGGTTAGAAGTCTGAAATCAGGGTGTGGGCATGGTTGGTTCTTTCTGGGCTCTGATGGAAAAATTTTCTCATGTCATTCTCTTGGCATCTGTTGGCTGCCAGCAGTCCTTGTAGATTCATTGTTCCCACCACTGCCCCTGTCTTCACGTGGTGTTCGCCTTGTGTTTCCCCCTTCTCTCTGTGGGTTAATCTGTGTTTGCTCCTCTTCTTATAAAGACACCAGTCATAGTCATATTGAATCAGGGCCTGCCTTAATCCAGTATGAATTCATCTTAAATACATCTACAAAGATCCTATTTCCAAATAAGGCCACATTCTGTGGTTTGGGTGAACATGAATTTCGGGGGGACACTACTCAGCCCAGTACAGAATTTGTAGAGATGACTTGAGCAGATTTGGATTTTAGAAGGATCACTCTGCCTTTAGTATGGAGAACAAAGTGCAGGGAGTGAAGGGGCTGGTACAGTGATCCAGGAGAGAAATGGAGAAGGAAGTAGGGTTAGAAAGGTGGAGAAAAATATGAAAGATGCCTGGGAAGGAGAACCAACTGCTTATAATTATGACTGGATATCAGAGGGATGGATAGGATGGGTAGAGTGATCCTGAGGAGCTGGTGGACAAGTGGCACTGTTCATTGAGATAGGAAATACTGCAGGGGCAAAAGTTTTGGGGAAGGGAAGAACAATGCCTGTTGAGTAAATGAAGGATGAAATGATTATTCCACCCTGTGCCAGGTTTCTTCTTGCCTTAAGAGCAGAGTTCTTAGCCTCTGTCTCAACTTTGGAGATTCCAACTGCTACTCAAGAGTAGTTTCAACAGTTTTAAAAGATCAACATGGAATTTCTGGATTTTCATAAATAATTTACAGTAATCCCCCCAAACTGATTCACTAGCTGACCCTACTGTGAGAGGCTGTCAGCTCCCCACATCTGCCCCATCAGTTGTGTCCTGCCTTTTCCAAGATGCCCTAATGTTTGTTTCCAAATCTGTTTATGTTAGTTGTATCTGCTATTGCTATAACCAAAATCAAGTATGGTGTAAACAGCAAAAAGTGAGTATAAAAGAAAGAAAGCTTGTGTTTCTATGAAAAATAAGTTGAGTGCTGTGAAATACTCAAAAGTCTCATTCTAAAAACATTGCTTTCAAATGAGATGTGAGCAAGACATTTACAAAAGATTAGAAGAAAAAGATCTAGAATTATTTTGCACCAAGATTGCTTGAACAGTGCCTTTAAATTATTTTTCCTTTTTTATGGCCAATCCACTTTGGGTGTGGTTTGTGCAAAATAGAGGATGTAGAATTCTGGTCAATGGATTCACTCAACTCCTGCTAAAATAGGCTATTTAGGCATAGACCATTTTTTTAAAATACATATTTTAGTTTTCTCCTGTTCTACTATCACTTTTGAAATGTGCCTTCAACTGTATCAGGCAACAGAGCATATCTTCTCTTCGGCATGTTAGAGTTGGACTGTATTAGGTTTCCAATTCCAATTTCTTTTGTCAAAATTCCCTGCATGGATTTATGAGCTAAAAAGCCCCCACGTGGCTCCTTGGCTGCCCCTCAGCTTCTCCAGGCTGGATCAAAGGTGTTGAGGGCGCTGATGGCTGATTGATTTCTTCTTTCTGAACAGCCTCTGGAAATGTCAATTGTATGCAAATGAGCACAGGGTGATGGCCTTTCTTTGAATCAGGGATAGTATTTAAAATTAGCACTGTTCATGGATGCCAAATCTGAATATGAACACAAATAACAAGAAGAAAAACTGTTATTACTAGAATAGGAGTATCTTCTACTGTGAAACCCAGGATATGGCCCAGGGGGTCCATAGTTCAAAGATGGCCCATCAATCCATGAATGGATTAGTAGAATGTGGTATTTGTATACCATGGAGTATTACTCAGCTATAAGAAATAATGCTGATACGACACCTCTTTGGTTCTCCTGGATAGAGTTGGAACCCATTCTATTAAGTGAAACATCC
>CM052438.1:29587958-29631427 GCA_028533085.1 Varecia variegata | reverse complement strand
AAAAAAAAAAAAAAAACAAAGATGGATCACGAGCCCCCAACTCTCATCTCTTAAGGTCCTAATACATCAGAATGCTGACATAGGTCAGGTGGGTCAGTTGCTTTCTATATGTTGCTTGGTTTCCTCACAGTAACCCTGAGATGTAGGGATTATCGTCTTTGACAGATGAAAGATCTAAGGTTCAGAGAGTTTAGATGGTGTGAGCAAGGTCACTCAGATATGGAGTGAGAACTAGGAATCAAATCCAGGTTTATTCTTCTTCAAAGCCTTCATTCCTTCCACCATGCCAAAAAATGTAAATAAAGTGCTGGAAAGATTGCAAAGAACCAGACAGCCAGATGGAATGCAAGAGTTGGTGTCCCACCCACACGGGGTAAACACAGCCCGTTGAGTGAAGTCAGCTGTTACAAGAGGCCCAAGACCCTTGACACTGGGACTCCACTCACTGCCCAAAACCTTCCTGGCAATTGGAGGGAACCACAGTGCTAACCCTGATACAAGGCAGAATGAAAAACTCATGTTAACTAAAAATTTCTAAATGCCAAGGAAAAAGAAATAACTTATGGCTGGAAACGTTAGAGGAGGTTTCTGAAAGGGGGGACATCTGAGCATCAGGCATCGGTTGGTGATATTTTCACAGAAATAGCCCTAACATTTGTAGAGTTCTTTACAGTTGAAATAACACTTTTTCAGGCATTATGTTAGTTGTCTCCCAAAACACCCCTGTGGGTTAGGGCAGGAATTATCATTTCTAATTGAGAGATGAGGAAACTCACACACAAAGTGGTTCAACAACTTGCTCAGTCACACCAGCAAGTTAGAAATAGAAATGGGTCAAGCATCTAGGTCAGTACTGGCCAGTAGAAGTATAATGTGAGCTACATATAAAATTTTAAAATTCCTGGCACTCCCATTAAAAAATTAGACAAAAGCAATTGAAATTCATTTTAATAGTATATTATAGTTAACCAAATATACCTCCAACATCATTTCAATGTTTAATTGACATGCAATCATTATGTAAAAAGTTATTAACAAGATATTTTGCATTCTTTTTTTTTTTTTTTGTATTATCTTCAGAATTGGCTGTGTCTTTTACACTCATGGCACATCTTGATTTAGACCAGGTACATCACAGGTGCTCAACAGCCACATGGGCTAGTGGCCGCCATATTGGACAGAGCAGAGACATTCTGACTCCTAGCCCCGTATCTTCATGCTTTACTAAATGAACTCACAAATATGTACAGAGATGGGAGTAGGACATCTCCTCCAAATGGAGCAATAGAGGTATGTCATTTAGGGTTCTGGCAGGACACAGATGGTACCTGAAAAGGGGTCATGAAAGAGAATTTAATGAAGAATTAAACTTTGGAGGGTAAACAATGGATAGTAAAGCACCCCAGGCCAGGATGAGCGGGCAGCCACTAACACCCCCAGAAACCTAGAAAATTCTGTGCTATAGGAGAGTGCTGACTGATAGGAGCTGTGGCCTTTGGGAGAGAAGTAAATTCAGTCACTGAAAATCCACAAATCCAGAAAGGTAGGTGATGGGGAGATAAGTACACTGACCTCTTTGCCTTCCCATCCTCTGGTTTCCTTCCAGTGCCGCCCATTGGCCAAACCCAACCAAAAGTCAGAGGTAATGAGTCTGCTGATGCAATGCATAAACGGCAGCCTCCTGGGGCAGGGAAGAAGGCTGAGAAAGATGGAGATGTAGGAAGGCAGACGTAGAATGACCATTAAAGAATCAAAGACGCAGACTTGTGGGCTGTGTTTGCGGGTGTGGGTGGAGTGCTGAAGAACAAGGAGGGAGGCAGCAAGTGGCATGATTGGAAAGTCGGACTGGAGTCAGGTAGTGGATGGGCTGTAATGTGGGGTAAATGCAATTCAGGGTTTGTATTCTGCGGGCAGTAGCAATCAGGAACTTTAGTGTGAGGTCTTCTGTAATCAAAATTGGGCACTACGTAGATGATCCTGGCAGGTATAATATTCTCTGTGCTGAGGTTTTGAGATGGGAGTGAGTTACACTCCTCACCTCAGAAATGAACTGGATGAGAAATAGATATGGGACTTAGGAATCAATCAAATCAAATCAAAACAGCCACTTTATTAATATTATTGGCAAAAGAATAGGAACTTGGCTGCAAAGTAAGTGGACATGGGCTTCCTATTCCTTCTTTCTGCACTAGCCATAGTTCCCTAAGCAGAGGCAGAACAGCTGGGCTATTATGGATGTACTGCATCAGTGGGTGCCCTGCAGAGAGGACAGCAGCCTGCATGGGTGGACTCCCTGCAGAGGGGACAGCAGCCTGCATGGGTGGGCTCCCTGCAGAGGGGACAGCAGCCTGCATGGGTGGGCTCCCTGCAGAGAGGACAGCAGCCTGCATGGGTGGGCTCCCTGCAGAGAGGACAGCAGCCTGCATGGGTGGGCATCCTGCAGAGAGGACAGCAGCCTGCATGGGTGGGCTCCCTGCAGAGAGGACAGCAGCCTGCATGGGTGGGCTCCCTGCAGGGAGAAAAGGAGCCATACTCTTACTACACAGAAAGGTCTGGGCAATGAATATACAATGACCTCTAACACATGAATCCTACTCTCTGGAGAAACAAGGATCAATGGACACCTACCTAACCCTCTCAACATAACACAGAAAGAGACAAAAGTAGGTAAAAGAAAACAGTGGCTTTGGCTTCATGCCGCATACATTTATATGAAGCCCAATATGTTGGTAGAGTTTTCTATTTCGTATATCATAAGGAAAATAGGGAAAAGGAAAATAAAATTTCTTTTTCAGGAAGAATTTTAAGGTGTTCTATGTGGCTAGAACATATCACACTGGTTAGAAAACTGGCCAGCACCAGTCAGGAAGCTATTTTGTGGCAGGACTTAAATCACAGAGCACTAGTAAAGGAAATATAGGCACAGCTCATACATAGATGGGGGAGATAGTGCCAACAGGAATTGGTACCACAGTTGATGTAGGTGGATTAGGTACAAGGATGTGGCGTAGAGAAAGAGGAGTACTTTGGGAGTGATGAGAGAATCATGAACAGGATGAGCTAGAGATCCCTGTGGGGCATGCAGATGAAGCTGTCTAGCACAATGTTGCTGATGAGCATCTAGAGCTCAGAGAAGAACATGGTGTTAGAGATAGTGAGATGGGAACAATCCCGAGTGATGGCTGAATCATAATAAATCACCAAAAGAAAGCCAAAAGACGAACAGAAAAGAACGGGTCAAGGAGAGGCCCTTGAAGAATGCCTACACTTAGGGATTAGGAGGAGACAGTAGGATATGTAAAGGAAACACAGAAACCTGAAAGACAGGAAGGAAAACCAAGAGTCTGTAGTGAAATTAAGGGAAGAGAGTGCTTCAAGGAAAGGGGGTGGGAGGATGAGTCTGCAGTGCCGCCGCTGCAGAGATCAAGGGTGAGAGGAGGCTGTTGGTGGGTGATCAGAAGAACAGCGCAACTGACAGAAAACTTCACAGACTGGAGGTCACTACTGGGCCCTTGCTGCTCATGTCTGGGAATCACCCACCCCTCAGGCAGGGAAGGGCTGCCAGTGGCTGTGTTTCTGTTGTATGATGCCATCTCTCCTAACTGGTTTTGGGGTGGACACCTAACCAAAGCCTGGACAATCAGATTCCAATCCCTGTACTTTAAGATTGGGCCAAAGAGCATCTTTTTATATTCTGGGCTCTTCTTCCAGAGTAGAGTCCAAAGTAGATGTAAACTTTCAAGACCTCATATGCCAGCATTTTCCACCATGCAGCCTGAGTAGCAGAGAAGGCTGGTTTGGAGAGAGGGAGGGGACAAAGCAGATGCAGAGAAAGAATTACAGCTGGACAGAAAGCTGACTGCATTTCTGGTGCCTCTCGATTTTCTGGTCCTGGGCCCTTCATGGGCCCTGAATTATTTCACCCTCTAAAATTTTTCTGATACTCCCTTGCAACCTGACAATGAATTTCCCTTGTCTTTTTCCTTAAATGAGTAGGAAGTGTTTATTGTTATTTGCACACGGATTTAACTGATACAGTTGTGTGGAAAAGTCTCAATATAGAGATGTGCTGTCTAATATGGAGCCACTAGCTACGTGTGGCTATTTAAATTCAATCCCTCAGTCACCATGACCACATTTCACATGCTGCTCAATAGACTTCAGTGGTTAGTGGCTTTTGGATAACACAGATGTAGGACATTTCTATCCTCACAGAAAATGTTCCAGTGTTAGACAGTGCAGTTGTAGAGTATTATATATTGGGGGAGGATAATAATGAGAATAACATTTTACTTTTTTCCCCCAAGAATATATGAAAGGAATGAAAGTGAAACTATGAAGAAAAATAAAATGAAGCTATGAAAAAAAAAACGGAACGTAGAGGAATGGAAGCTTGCAGAAGCAAGATGATCAAGAAGATGCCTCTAGGTGAAATTTAATTTCTAAAATTTTGCTCAGGCAACGCTTTACCCAGGCTGAAGTCGTTCGTGAAAAGGAAGAGAAGGTGATGTCAGACTGGTAGATAGAAGAAGTTAAACAAATTTCTCAACTGTCAAGCATAGAGATTAGACTCTTGGTTTTGGAGGGCAAAGATCCCAGAGATCATACTGCAAGACAAGAGAATTTCCCAAATACACATATTCACAAATATTTCTGGGTAGATGAATATTTGGGAAACACAGTTAGTAGTAGCTGTTACGTGTTCATTGTCTCTGTTTTTCCTCCCAGCTTGGGTTTTTCCCCTTCTGGTTCCATAGCTATTGTGAAGAACACAAATTAAACATATATCCAATCTCAGAGAGTTCATAGTGTAGAAGCAAAAATAAGGCAAGGGCACAGCAGAATGTAGAAAGAGATCAATTCCATAAGGACATGTACAAAGGAAATTCTCACGGAGATCACAGCTGGGGGCATCCGGGAGGGTCTTTGCGGAGAAGGTGACATTTGAGCTGAGCTTTGAAGGGTAGATAAGGTTGAGGGATGAAAGGAAGGTTATACCAGGTAGGGAGAAAGGCATGAGTGTAGTAAGGTAGGGAGAATGTGTAGGAAACAGTGAATATTTCAGTATATATTAAAGAATAGTAAAAATGAAACAGGTTAATAACAGACAAGGTTGAACATGATGGGTGGTCCATGGGTGGCCTTGAATGTAAGAAAAGGAGAATAGAAGAAAAATGACTTGATGGTAGGAGGCTGAAGAGGTTTTTGGAGTATAATGAGAAGACCCATCTAGTTGGAGCATAAAGAACAAATATTTTGAGGTTCTGCCACTTTCGGGTCAACCTTGATTCTTCCTTAGATGAATGAATAAATGAACAAATGATAAAGCTCTACCTTACTAATTAATAGTATCAGTAATTTAAAAACAAATCCCCTAGATGTTATAAGGCACCAACATGCATCAAATCAACCAACACAGAACTCAGTCGGAAACCCAACTTTTTCTATTGTCCGAACAACCAGCTTATACCAACATTGTCTAACAAAGATATTTAAGTTTAATGGAATTGCTTTAATACAGCTAAAACATCTGCTGCATTTAAAAATAATCTTCCTGCTGCTGCAACATATGGTATCATCAGAAACTTTATTCTAGTGCCCCCAGAGCTTCTGAGACACCTCAAAATGCCATGATTACCATAAGGAGATTTATGCAATCCTCCAAGCTGAAAGAAAAACAATTAATTCATTTTAATATTTAAAATAAATATGGGCCATTTGGATCATTTGGGAGGAGAAGTGGGGTTACAAAAACTACAATAATTAGAATCTAGCTCCCCAAAGAGAGATGCTTCAAGATGTAGATTCCAGATGTAAAATTCCCCTAGCAGGTCTGTTTAAGATGCGTGTTCAGCCTGTCCCAATCTCCACTGAATTGGGTGAGAGTGCTCTCTCCACCACAGTTTTGGCTGGGGTCACAATGCACACAGGTCTCTTTACTTTTACACAGGAGCGTTATCACAGCATTCATATAGATGGAAGTGAAGCCAGGAGCCAAAGTCTGAATTCAATATAATTCAGTTAAATAAACATTAATTGGAAGATACTATATTTCAGCTGCTATGCTAGATAAATACCAAAGAATCAGATGAATTAGATGGACCACTAACTTGTCTTTAGTGGTCCAGGAGAGAGAAATGCAAATTAGTAAATGTCATAAAGTATGACATATTCTGTAATAGACTTAACTTTCATGGCATGCTGGGAGCACAAGAAAAGCCTTTCAACTCTGGCTGGAAGGCAAAAGCAAGCCTCGTGAGGGAAGAGATGCTGAGGCAGAAGGGTAGAGACATATTAGGAGGGAAGTGGACTTCCCAGGCTGAAAGAACCATACGGCACAAGGTGGCAAAATAGCAGTTCAGGGCGCGGATGGTCGTCTGGGTACAGGGTGAGAGGTGAGGGGTAGGGAAGGATCTGGAGAGAGAACAGGAACTAGGTCCTGTTGGGCCATGCATGGGGGGTTGGGTTTTATCTTGGAGGGAACATGACCTCTGGAGGATTTTCCTGCAGAGATGAGTGACAGCAACATTATCATCATCACAGCATCTGCTCATCTCACGTCCACAAAATCAAGGTGTCCAGAGGGGAAGCATTTTGCCTAAGATCCCACAGCTGGGAAGCATAGGGAGTGGGATTGGAACCCAGATCTTTCACTGACTGGAGGGTTTGCTCTTAACCCCTACACTGTACTAGTTCTGAACCAGGCCAGGCTTTGGGGAGGGAGAACAAATTGTGGGGAGAGAAGCTGGAGACCAAGAGTCAAGATAAAAGGTGATTATTATGCTCCATGCTAGTTGCAATTGGTGATTAAAAAAAAAAGACAAAGTTCTCATCTTCCTGAAGGAAAGGAACACTATGTGCTCAACCTCTTGCCAACTAATCATCTAAATTAAAAATGTCAGCTTTTGAGCCCCTTCAATAATTTCTGCTCTACATGGTGACAGCTATTAAAAAGCAAGATGTAAGGTTGAGAATCACCTTCAAAAAGCTTCATTAAAACCCTAGCTTAGAAGAGACATCGAGTAAAGGGTTTTAACATTTGCTGATCTCTCCTGCATGCTTGCTATTGACCTCAAGAACCATGCATGCAATTGCAGATTATCTGAGGAACAAGCCTGTTTCCCAGGACCTCAAGCATCTCATTGTGCCATGGGACCCACCAAGCAAGAGGAAGCCTGGTTCACATGCCACTTACCCTCTGGCTACTGCTTGATAATTTTTCTTTGGAAAAACAATTAGTAACCACCATTAAATATGGATGATTCCAGTCATTTTATAGCCATATATTCCATACTGGTTTTCAAGCAATGCTAGATTGGATATATAGAGGAATGAATGAGCCAGAGTACCCTTCAGGGGCTCACAGTTCATCCTAACAAACAGCCATGCCATGATTGAGATCCAGTGTGCCATGCCACAATAGAGATCTATAACAGATTCTCTTCACTTTGGTGTACGCAGCACTTTGAATAATGGCTGGTGCATAGTTAACACTCAATAAATATATATTTTTTATTGAATGGAAGTAGTAGTGTCCCACTGAGGAAGTATACAATTTGCCAGAGGGTATCAGAGAAAACCTACTGCTCAGCATTGTTGTCCTTCAATAGACCATATAAATATATATCTTGTCATCAGTATCTTCCCTAATTTCTTACTTCCCTCTCTTCCAATAATTAAAGTTCTACTTACAGGGCCAATCCAGAGACTTATTCATCTCTGTATCTACAGCATAATGGGTGGATAGATAGTTGAATAAATGAATGAATGATCATGGGAGTGCTCATAATTTCCCCAACAAACTATGTTCTTTTGTCTTTCAAGATGTTTGCATGTGTTTTTGCCCTTTCTGTGGTACTCTTCACTGCTTCTCCACTGGGCTAAATCCTATTCAGATGTCTGCTCAGGCAACACTTCTTGTAGGTAGCCTTCTATAAGCCTTCAGTGTAGGTTTGATTCATACACTATTTCCATATGTGTCTGTGTAGTCGTCCATCTCCCTCCATACCTGGTAAACTCTTTAAGGCCAGGAACTGATTGTTAGTCACCACTATACTCCTAATTCCCAGCAGGACTCCAGGCACATAAGAGACCCTCAAAAAGTAAATTAATTCATTTAAATATTTTCTTTGTAATCTACTGCAGGATAAGCCAGTGCTTGAAGAATCCCACAAAACTTGATCATTTCTGTGGAATATGATCTCTTTGATTCTGCATTTATAATTGCAAAAAAATTGCCATTAGTCTTTTTTGGGATAATTATTCAAGGAAAACATTCTGTTGTCACTTAGGCCCTAACAGTGTCTCCTTCACAAAGTATAGAATTTTTAACAGTTGTAGCATTATAATTAGCTCTGTTAAGAGATAAATGGGAATACATAATGGCACATGATATTTTAAAAGATATGGATGAAACCTAATGATGAGTTCTGGTTTTATATCTGAACTGCTGTATACCCAAGGAGAACGACTATCCTGATTTACCTCCATCTAAATTACCCTAAGTTATTTCAACCAAGACAAGCCAATCCATAATGTACTCTTAAATGAGTCTTCTTGGAACTGAACTATGTTGACTGACTCATATAAATAAATACGCATAATAATGCTAATAGAAACTCTTGCTGAGTTGCAAGGACATTGCACACAACATTTCTAACCATTAAGGAGACTTTTCTGGAAGGGCATTATTATCCCCTTACTATAGATGGAGAAACTAAGACTCAGAGGTTGCTCAAGCTCATTAAAATAGTAACCAAGCAAAGATTTCAAATCCAGGGCAGTCTCATTCGAAAGCCTGTGTCTTCTCTGCCAGACTACACTGCCCATCTATCACCGGGGAAGTTCTCAGGGATAATGGAAACCTGAAGCAGAGATCAAATGCCAATGGAAAGTAACTTTAGCACTGAATGATACAGAGCTAGCTATCTCAGCTACTGCCCCTGGGGGAAGGAGGGGTGGTCAATATGTCAGAAATACTTTATCCTAGTTGTGAACATAGGACTATGAGAAGTCTACAGCATATTTTACTCAATTGTTAGAACAAAGAGCCTTTCACAAAAAATAGTCTTTTCTTGTATTTTATCCATGAAAACAATGAGGCTGACTTATAATTTTGTATTGCATCATATACATTATCTCATTTGAGGCAAATATAATGCTGAATAAAAAGATATTGCCCCAAGTACAGATGAGGAAACGGGCTGAGACTTAAGTGGCATATGTGGCCCAGCTGGGAAGTATTATAATAAAAGCCGTGGCACAAACCCTAGTGGTCTTTTCACTACATTCTAATTGTAACTTGTTCTCACCTCTATATACTATTATTTTTCTCTTTCTTCTACCAACTTTACAAAACATAAAGATTAAGGAGGATGGTGAAAGATCCTTCCACTACGTTAGATTACTAGATCACAGTGACTCCAAGACATCCAACTTGAAGGATGGGAAAAGAAGAAATGTCTTATGGATATAAGGCAATAATTTTCAGTGTCTCCGATGTTTCATAAACACTAAATAGGAGGCATTCCAGATGATTCCCCCACAATTGCAGCTCTTGTTGTGATACAGCATCAATAACAGTTGAATAAATTATTAACATGACAGCATTCTCTGAATTGGCACAGATCCCATGGAAAGAGTGACGTGCCAGTCTGCCAACTGCTCTGTTTTGCACAGAAACATAATACACAGTCCTGGGAGAGACTCATGTTTATTGTACAAGGTGCTTTCTTTCTTAAAGTTATTTTTCTAAATTATTCCAAAAGCTATTCAGAGAAACTGCAATAAAATGATTAACTATAATTATTTTATACATTAACTTAGAAATTCTCTATTCAGGATCCTATGAAGTCAAGGAGGGATCTGGAAATCTGATAGTTTTCTCTGTGCCCCTGGAGACAGCATATGGGGTGGGAGTTGAGTCTTGGCAGTTGCACCCTACCTGTCTGTCCATCCATTATCACACAAACCTCACTTCACCCACATCAAAGATTCATGTTTTCCTGATGATTTGATCAAAGTAGTCAGGAAAAAATGTTGAGTCTTTCACAGTTACTTTCTTTATAATTTTCCAAACTATTATTGCATAAAGCTTAAAATAACAAGTATGTTACATTACATAAAACAATACATGATTATAGAAAAAAAGAGCCTGATATAATAGAACCAATATATTTATTGAGTGTAGAATTCTTAACAGCATATGATCTTGGAATACTATATTTTCATTCTAAAACCAATTTTCAACACATTCCTGATATTTCTCTTTGAAAATTGTTCTCAGAAGCAAAGGTATGCATAGATTTTGAAGATATGAATAGCTTTAATAGGGACAAATCTTTATCCTTTGAAAGCTAATTTCATTTTGGAGAAACATATTATCTGAAGTTGAAGCTATTTTTTAAGTCCCTATAGCATCCATCCAATCCAGAAGTCCAAGAAACTCCTTTATTTAAAACTCTCCAAACTGGAAATCATTGCCCACATCCCAATCCAACTTGCTTTTCCTACTATATCCCTTATTCTGGGATTGACATCATATCCATAGAATTTATTATGTACAACATATCTTCTAAAAATCAGGGTGAGGTATTAGAGACTAGATGTGCAACATTCTTGTAAGAGCTTACTATAATATGAATTGCTATGCATTAAAAAAATCTGAAATATCAATTTACAGTTTTAAAGAAGGAGAGTCAAAGGTGAGAGTGTGATGATTTTTAGGACTCATGATCTTGTTCCCAAACATAGACGTCAGTCAAAAATTTCAGAAAATCACTTTGTGACTACAATCATTTTATTTCTTGTGGGGAACAATTAATTGAGTGCGGTGAATAAGACCAAGTCACTTTGAACTGTAAGTCTAACTTGACTATTTTAGACTCTAGAATCTCATGACGCAAACTTTCAGAGAACATTTGCAAGTCGGGATATGTTTGGGAGGGAAAAAAATCTCCATGTCATTCAGAGACTGTCCAGATGATAACTGGAATACATGGCCTTCCAAATGGTACCTGTCTTTGGTTCTCTGTCTCCAGGCGCAGCCTGGCCTCCACACACCTCCGCGTCTCCAAGAAGGCTTGGCGCTGGGCCCGGTCTGACAGGTAACTGATGAAGATTCCAGCTGTGTTCATGCACATGAATAACACTGCCTGGGCCACAACCTAAAACAAACACAGTCTGGTCAGGTGGTTACAACAAGAGCTGTTTAGTGGCAAAAAAGAAAAAAAAATTTCAAAGGTAAATCTTAATGTAGTAATCCAAACCATTAATATAGCATGTTAATAGAACTATGCCCTTCATTCAGATCTTGGATCAAATGTCACCTCCTCAGAGAGGCCTTCCCTGACCATTCTATCCAATGCAAAGTTTCTTCCTTCCCAATGTAGATTGGAAACCCAAAGTAAAAAAGAGGGGGTATGGTTGGCTTCTCTCTTCCTCACTTTACCCTACCTTTCCTCTTTAGTAGCTAAAGTTTTTCAATTCAAAGGGCTAGAGAATCAGGTGGGAAAAAGATTAATGGACTAATAAGCTTCAGGGAAAGTATCCATTGAGTACCCTTGACTTTGAGCACATCGGCTACTGTATTTTTGACTTTGGTGTTCTCAGGTCCTCTTGGGTAGAATTCAAGTTTTATTTCTGACTCGTGAAAAGATACTACATTTGTCTACTGCTTTTCACTTCCATTTCCATTATTCTATTCCTATGCATCAAAATCTCCTTGCTGGACTCTGAAATTAGACTTCTTATTTTCACATTTTCCCCCTTCCAAACTACACTCCAGTGAAGAAAAGCAGGTAGATTCTGGAAGGGAGTCAACACATGGAAAAAGGGAATAGCATAGTGTAATATCTATTTTTATGGCTTTAGCCTAAAGGGAAAGCCACAGTTGGTACAGGATGGGGAGCTAAAACTCCAGCAGAAAACTCAGGTGGCCCAAAGAAGCAAAGAACAGAGTTTTGGACAACTATAGCTTCTGAAAAGTGAGGGGAGAATTCTAAAAAGAAGAGAAGTAGTGAGGAGGAACCTGAGAGTCTTACATAGTCTCTTCCCTGAACCACAGGTGTACAGAGCAGACAGCAAGCAATTGAGTTAAGGATAAAAGAACTAGACTGAGATTTGAACTGTACTTTGCAACACAAAGACTTTCATTTGATTCCAACCAAGTTAATCACCTGCTAAAATAAAACAAAACAATAATCACTATTTCCAAAAAAATGTAAGATAATCCAGAGTCTTAACCACATAGCATTTACAATGTCTTGAACTTAGTATAAGATTATGTGACATAGAAATAAACATTAAAATGTGACTCATTCTAAAGAGAAAAGATAATCAACAGACACTTATTCTAATCAGACCCCGTTGTTGGAATTAGCAGGCCAAAATTATAGTAGCTCTGACAACTTTCCTCAGTGATACAAAAGTAAATATCCTACCAATGAATGAAAAGATATGAAATGAGCAGACAAATAGAAACCACAAAAAATGAAAATTCTAAAACAGAAAAACATAATATCTGACACAAAATCATTCACTGGATGATATTAAGAGCATAATGAAGATAATAGAAGAAAGAATCAATAAACTTAAAAAGACTTCAATAGCAAAAAGCCATTTGGAAGAAAAAAGGTAAAAAAAGACTTTTAAAAGAGGCTTTAGTGATTTATGTGACAATATTAAAAGGCCTAACATACATATAATAGAATTCTTGGAAGGAAAAGTAAGATTATGAAACAAAAATAATTTGTTTGAAGACATAATCAAGGGAATATAAGATTGCATTTAGAAATATTTAATGACATTAGCAAATCTCTGACACATTAAATAAAATGTGATGTCTTAAACTTTATTTACATACAAATCTATAAATTCAATGTGATCCCAATGCTTAAAAATAAAATATTGATGCATGCATACATATATAAAAGGAAATACATACGTATATTTGCACATATATGTGCATTCACATGTGTAAATATGTGTCTCTGTGTGTATTGAAATAGGAAGAATAAGTTACTCAGACAAACTCACTTGTTAAGATCTAACAAGGCAGTAAGAACCCTGAAGTGTCAAGATCTGCAGGTATCTAACACACTACTCAGATGGTGAGCCTAGCATTGGGGGCTTCTTCCTTCCTCAGAGCACTTGCAGATTCCAAAGGAGGTGATTGAGAGTCTGAGAAACAGAGCAGAATGTTCAAAACTAGTGGAGCCAGGAGAAGCAAAACTGAGGTCCAGGACCAATGGAGAAGAACAGGATCCAGAAAGAGACCATTCATATGTAGACTCTTGATTCTTGGTCAGTATTGACCTCACAAATAACTTCAAAAGAGGTTTTGCATTTTAGTATCAAATAAATACATAAAAATACCTGAATTGCTCAACTATTATTCTTATTAATTTTTGCTAAATGTTATGAAGGAAGTACTATTCCATTATGGCAGTAGCAGATCTGTGGTTCCATGCAGGGGTGAGTATATCTGTTATGACTGTTGAGATTGGCTGTATTTTGTAATCCCTGCACCCTACAGCTCTGCAGAGATCCCCTCCCACCCTATCTATAAGCCCCCTCTGACCCAGAGTTGATATGTTAGGTGTGGGACACTTAAGAAATACTTGTTGATCACTTTTTTCTCCTACTCTTATACACTTGTAAACTACATTTGAGAAGCATTCCTAACCTCCCACTTCTATTAATTAATTCAAAATTATTTATGGAATAAGTTCTATGTGTTAGACACAGTTTTATGAACTGGCAGTGTGCAAAGCAGATAAAGTCCTGCTGTCATTCTAGTGGTGGGAGACGGGAAATAAACAAGTGAGCCAAGGAACATTTAACACATGGTGGTGGTGTATGTGCGATAAATGCTATGAGGAAAAATACAGCGATATAAGGAGGATGAAAGGTGATGGCGTAGGTGTGGGGCTGCTAATTTATAGGGAGTTCAGAGAAGGCCTTTCCCATAAGAAGACTTTGAGCAAAGACCTGAAAGAAGTGAGGGAGTGAGGCATGAGTATATCTGGGAAAAGCATTCTAGGCAGAGGGAATAGAAAGTGCAAAGGCTCTGAGGCAAAGGAAGAGAGAAGCCCACTCCAGCCCAGCATGAGGCCCACTGCGGCTGGAGCAGAGGGACTTGCAGGAGAGTGGGGGCACATTTCAGAGGTGAGCTCTGAAAGGTCATGAAGGGCCAGACCATGTGGGGTCTCGCAGCCATGATAAGAGGATTGGATTTTCTCTCCATGAGATGGGAACGCCCTGGAGGGCTCTGAGCACTGGGGAAACATGACCTACCAGGCATGTTTCAAGGGTCGTGCTGGCAGCTGCGACAAGAACAGACTGTGGTGTGGCAAGAATGGGGTTACAGAGACAAGCTAGAGGCCTCTTCCAAAAATCTCCTTGACTTTTCATTTTGGCTTGGATCACAGTGGTCATTGTGCGGGGGATGGTGTAGGGCCGAACCCTGAAGATATTTCAAAGGAAGAGACGACAGGACTCAACTGATGAATTTTTTGTGGACTATGGGACAAAGGAAGGAAACAAGGATGATCTCCAGCCAGTTAAGCACTCTGCCTGCACATGACAGTCACGTGGGGAGTTAAAACTACGGATCCCCTTGGCCCTGCTCATACCCACTGACTAAAAATCCAGGGATATGGTCTGGGCATCTGTATATTTAGATATTTAGAAAGCTCCAAGGCAATCTTCCACAGTGGGTTCACGGGCAGGCAAAGGGAAATCTTGTAAATCTTCTTGTAAATTATCTGAAGATCACATACAACACTGAATTTTGATCTCCTTTTTGTATGTCCATCAGTTTTATTAAATTCTGAACTCCCCGAGGGCAGAGACTGTGTCCTTCATGTCTCCATTTCTCCAAGGCCTGGCATCCTAGTGCTCCAGAAATATTTGTTGAATCTGACTATAACACAATCACATAGTGAATTCCAGTTGCCCACCTCTTTGGTCCAGTTTTGTAATTATTGGGAAGAGGAAAGTTGTCAGTCTGTGGTGAGGAGCCCTCCATAAAGGGAGACTCCTACCTCACCTTGCCCCCAACCCCAAGAGTGGAAAGTTTCTTCATGAGGCGGGGGTACCTCCTGTCCTTCCTCCCAGGGTGACAGCCACAGTGTGGGCACTGCTGTCTGATGCCAGGACGTTCAGAGTTTCAAGGACTTACAGAGTCAGCTCCCCACTGGATGCAGGATTTGTGCGTTCCTGTCTAACTCCCCAGAGTGGAAGTAGGGGTGAGGGAGTGGCTCCCTGGGGGGGCCGCTCTCCCCTGTGCACTCAAAGCCTGTGTTTTCTGGTGCCACAGAAGCTTGCACTACATTTTCTCTGTAGTACACTTGGTACAAGGAACATCACCAGTCTGTAGCCCAGGCTGCTGAAGAGGAGGCCTGCTTTATGCAGAACAGGGAGAAGACGCCTCCATTTATTTCTGGGTCTCCCTGAAGCAACCACTCAAGTGCTAGTGTGTGCGTGGAAAGACCGGCTCTGGGAATGTAACTACTGGATCTGTCCCTTGAGTGAGTTTTATTTTAAAGATTTAGAGAGGAAATAAAGGAAAGATGCATCGCAATCCAATACTGGATTGATTTGCACTTGGATATTTGTCAATATTTTCTTTTGTGGGTTTTGCACCCTGGCTTGTCTTTAGGACCACTGTTTCATCATAAATTTTGAAGAATGTGCAAACTGAAATTAGGAGACTAAATAATATCAAGTCTAACTTCCTTTAGTTGAGTTCATATTAAGTGAAGAGCATTTTACTAAGTGCTTTTCACATATGGTCTTATTTAACCTCAGTGGGGATGGAACTATTATTATGCCTCATTTTATAATACATGTGAGGAAACTTAAGTTCAGAGAGGTTAAGTAACTTGCCTAAGCTTGCACAGCCTCACAGTGATAGGGCAGGAATTTGAGTGCAGGAGGGCAGGATCTAAGCAAGAGCTGGCTAGGACCTGAAGGAGACCTTTGCTATTCGAAGGAAACAAAGCCCAGTCAGGAGATAGCAGTATAGCTTAGTAAATAAATACCAGACAGTGCATGAGGAAGGTTGAGTACTTTGCCACCACATAATGGTTGTATGTGAAAAATGCAGGTAAAGGCCTCCTATCTGCAAGCAAGTAAGCCCAGTTGAAGAAGGTGTGATTCTCTAATAGATAGCTAGCATTTATCAAACAGAGCACTTAATATGTGCCAGGAATCCTTCAAAGTGCCTTTGCATGTTTTAATTCATTTAGTCTTTACAATAGCCCAATACGGTACGCACTACTAAGATGAGTATTTTGTAGACGTGGGTGCTGAAGCTCAAAGTTTAATTCTTCGCTTGAGATAAGGAATGAGCGAGTGGTAGAGCTGGGGGTTGAACCCTGGTCATTGGAGCCAGAGCCTGAACTGCTGTGCTGGCCAACCCCATCCCTGAGCCCTTTGCTGGACTAACTAACTCAATGAAAGTTCACTCCCTCAGCAGGTTCAGACTGGTCACGTGGACAGCACACTATAGGATTAGGCCATTTACAGGGCTCAGTTCTAGAGCCTGGTAAAGGGGAAGGAGCCCTGAGAGGGTGAAGGTGTTGTCTGCAGGCTTTTCCAGCACAGTCCAGAAGAAAGGGTTGACTCCCGCGTGGTCCTAGGAAATAAAAAGGATCAGGAAAAGGGTCTTCAGTGAATCTTAAAAAGAGTTACTTGATTGAGAGTCACTTGCCCAGAGCTAAACAGCTTAGGAAATTCTGGAGCAATGATTACCACCTGGGCTCTACCACCCCCCAAACCTGTGCTCTTTGCACGCTGTGATGTTTTCACAAGTCATTCTTTCAACCAGAGTATGTGCCCACGTCAAAGCCTCTCTGCTTTCGGACTCAGTCTGTCCTCGAGGGGTCACAACGGAGTGTTAGCAGCTGCACGTTAGGCAGAGGGAGGGGCTGCAGCAGGAAGACAGCGTGAACACAGGGGACAAGAAGGGGAGCGAGGGAGGAATTCTAGAGGGAGGCTGGATGCTCTCTGCAGCACTCGGGGTGTTCGGACTCTGTGGGAGGGGATGGTCCCAATAGAGTGGGTGGGGCAGCCACCCACTCAAAGCCTTTGCACCTGCCAAATGTTGGAGCTTTTGTAACTGGAGACGCGTTTTTGTCTCAGCTTCACCACTTACTAGCCATGTGACCTCAGACAAGTCACTTTATGCCTCTATGAGCCTCAATTTTCTCATCTGAACAATGGGAATAAACCTTTGCCTCACATAGGTAAGGTAATCCCTGTGTGTGTGTGTGTGTGTGTGTGTGTGTGTGTGTGTGCGCGCGCGCGCGCGCATACGTGTGTGTGCATGTATGCTGTATATGAATGTGTCTGCCAGACAACAGATGCCCAATAAATGTTGGATATATATTGAAATATGAAGCCACCTCTTCTTCTAAAGTCTAGTCTGTGATGTAATATTTTTCTATTTTTATTTCTGGATAAATGATGTATTATAGATTTTCTTCTTCCAAGTTAAGAAAAATCCCAAAGACTATGAAGTATTAAAGTCTTCTGTATTTATGTTGCTTTACAAAGAATGTTTATGTCCATTATTTACTATGCAGGGGAGATAGCAGTGGGGTAGTCAGGGAGTTAACTCTGGGATCAGACAGAGTGGGCCTTGGAGCCTGTCACTGCCATTTAGCAACCACAGGGTGACCATAGCAAGTCATTGTCCTCACTAAGGGAGCGGATATGCAATACTTTGGCTTGATCTGCTGTGTACATAGAGCTTGGCCGTTTAGCCCAGTGGCTAAGAATTTGGGCTCCCAATAATGCCATTTACTTGTGTATAACAAGTTTATATAAAACTTGGCCCAGTTAACTAACTGTTCTAGTCCTCAAATTTTCTTACCTGTAAAATGTGAATACTTTCCTCAAAATATCACTGGATAATCAATGGACCCAGTTAGCAAGAAGCCTATAACACACTAATTGCTCAATATGGATTGACTGTAGTTGCAGTTGTTGTCATTATTATTGTTTTCATAGTTCTCATGCCACCATAGTGACCCGTCAAAGGTAAGTGACATGGCCAGGTTTGTGTTATATAGTAAAGTCCCTTGAGATGCAGCATGAGGAATAGTCATCGTGCAGGCTACACTCTTCAAGGATTCAGTGAGGAACGGGATGGAAGAGTGAGAGAATCCACAGCAGTAGCTGCAGATCCAGGGCCATATCCTCTCCAGGGTTGTGGGCTCTTCCCACAGCTGTTGGCCTGCGGCCGCACTTCCTGCCTGCCCTGTATAAATAGTACACACTGAACTGGAAAAAAAGAATTATAAACAATACATAATGAAGTGTAAAAAATACAGAGTGATAAAGTGGTAAACTTCAGTGAAAATCAAAGAGAAAGGTAAAAATAATGAGGCACACTGAACTCAGTTGGCATACGCTAAAAAGTAAAACTGAACAATGAAAAACCTTTACTAACAACTTGTGTTCAAAGAATAATATCCTGAGAAATTACAAAGCAAGGAGGGAAAAGTGTAGTCTTTTCAAAAGATAACACAAAGAAAGAATTTTGAAATATAGAATGGAAAGAACAGTGATAGAAGTTTTTTTAAAAAATGAATTTGAAAAGACTAAGACATTAAGGAAGAAGTAAAAATGTTAAAGCCTAAAAACAGGAAGGCCTGAAGTTGAGAAAAAATAAAAGAAGCGATTAAAACTTTTAAAAATAGGCCGGGCGTGGTGGCTCACGCCTGTAATCCTAGCACTCTGGGAGGCTGAGGCGGGTGGATGGCTCAAGGTCAGGAGTTCGAGACCAGACTGAGCAAGAGTGAGACCCCGTCTCTACTAAAAAAATAGAAAGAAATTATCTGGCCAACTAAAACATATATAGAAAAAATTAGCCGGGCATGGTGGCGCATGCCTGTAGTCCCAGCTACTCGGGAGGCTGAGGCAGTAGGATCGCTTAAGCCCAGGAGTTTGAGGTTGCTGTGAGCTAGGCTGACGCCACGGCACTCACTCTAGCCCGGGCAACAGAGCGAGACTCTGTCTCAAAAAAAATAAAAAAAAACTTTTAAAAATAGGCAAGGTAAAAAGTTATGAAGTTAAAATTTTTTTTGAAAAAATATGAGATATATAACAGGTGGTAGCACAAGTTTTAAAGATAAAGTATGCTAATACAAAGTACTTTAAGATATTGACATATTTTAAAACATCTCTTCTACCGTATTCAGAGAGATAGACAAAACAAGCAGCCACAGTTGTTCCAGGAGTGTTTTACAGCATAAGAGTGAGACAACACTGCCACTTAGGAACTCCTGCCAGCCTCCTCCCAAGGGGACTGGAGGAGCACTTCTGTGTATCCACTGCAGATACATTCCAGTTATAGTGCCAAGGCCTTCACACATGCTATTTATGGACAGTCCAATAACAACCTTGCTTGGTCTTATTAGATCCGTTTCACAGAAAAGGAAAGTGAGGCTCAGAGAGGGTAAGCAATTGCCCAAGGCCACAGAGCTAGTAAGTGGTACCAACCAGGGTGACCAGCTGTCCTGGGTTGAGTGGTCACAGGACTTTGTTTTAAAGCCTGAACAATTCTGGGAAAACCGGGAGGAGGAGTTTTCATCCATGCAAACTATGGGCAAACTAAGAATAGCTTTTACATTTTTAAAGAATTGTGGAAGGAGGAGGAGGAGGAGGTAGGTGGAGGAGGGGAAGGGGAAGGCGATGATGGAGGAGCCGGGGAGGCAAATCATGTGGTTGGCAAAGCCTAAAATATTTACTTATTTACTGTCTGGCGCTTGGCAAAAAGCCTTGCTGGCCTCTGCCTCCCCCATCATTCTGGAGCAACTGCAGAGAAAGAAGGTTTCCTTTTGGTCTTCGCAGGTGTCTGGAGCCTTGAGGGACCCGTGCATGCGTGTGTGTGCGTGTGTGTGTGGTGGGGTGGGAAGTCAGGGAAAAAGAACAGGGTACTTGTGCCATCTGCTCACCAATCTGCCAAAGGTTGAAAATTTGGGAATTCATTGAAACATAACTTTTTGCGTTCCTAATCTGGAGCTCTTTTCTGTGAAATAGGAGAAAATCTAGAGACAGGGTGTCCTGAAGCCAGGTGAAGGAATTGTGAGTGAGAAGAGATTGTTGACTGTGCTCAGAGCTGCTGAAAAGGCCAGCGGGGACAGGGACCAGGGGCGGACCACTGGTATCAGTAACGTTGTGGTCGCTGGGAATCTTAAAAAGAGATGCATTAGCAGAGTGGCCGAAGTCAAATCCCCCAAAGCCTATTTGAAATGGGTTTACAGGAGAATGGGAGAAAAGGAAGTGGAGACAGAGAGCCTCAACACGGAGCCGAGATTTTAGGAGTTTTACTATAATGTGTAACTAAGAAATAGGGCAAAAGCTGGAATGGAATAAGTGACCAGAGATGTTTCTTTTTTTTTTTTTTAATTTTTCTTTCAAGTTTCCTTTTTAGGTTGCAAAGATCACAGTATATTGTAATAGCTTTATGATAACGGAGTGTTTTGGGAGAGAAGGAAAACTTGCTGATGGAAGGGGTGGGGAAGGTTTGCAGGAATGAAGTCCTCGAGCAGGTGAGAGAAGATGGACCTAGTCTAGCGTACCGTGGAGGCATCAGGCTCCCATGAGCAAAGAGCAGGCAACATGGTTAGATACAGGGCAGGGCGTTTGCAGCAGCCCCAACCTTCATCATGTAGCAGACAGGTTGTCTGTGACCTGGCTCTCAACACCCTCTCCAGCTTCATTTTTTGTCATTCTGCCCCTGGAAGCCTGACATCTGTCCCCCGCCCCCACCCCACCCCCGCACTCTTTTGTTGAAGCCACACCATTTTCCTGGCATGCTCTTTATTAAGCTTCCTGCACGTTTGTCTAACAACCGTCTGCTCAACTTCTGGAGGTCAAGACTCAACCTGGTCAGGCACTCTCTTCTCTCCTGATCTCTTGGCCTCTGGTAACATACAGACCTCTGGTACTGCCCGTACAGGTTGGTGATTCGTCCCACCTATTATGAACTCTGTATCCCCAGGGCTTTGCACAGCACTTGCATTTATCCTGTTGCTTATTCATCCACAGAGTCAGCAAATATTTACTGTGTGCCTCTGGTAGGTCAGGCAGTGTGCACACTGTATGCGGACAGAAAAACACAGACCCTGCCCTCTTGGAGCCTACAGTCTAACAATACTGCAGGCCTTCTGTGTACATTTGTTGAATGAATAAATGAATGAGCTTGGTGGGGGATGTGAGCCAGTCAGCCTCGTCTTAGGGGAGGTCTCAGCTAAAGCAGGTTCTCACGGACGCTCACAGGGCAGAAGGGAGGTGCATGCCCTTGGGTGTTCCCTCTCCACTGGCCAGGATGGATCTGTGGTTTAGGATTTCAGAGTTTGGGAGTCAGAAGTCAACCCCATCACTCAACCTCTGAAAACCTCTGAGTCTATGTTGGTTTTTATTGAAGTACTTACTGATTGCCATTACATATTATGTACCAAGCGCTATCCCTGATTCTGGTGGTACAGAACAAGTCTCCATTCTCCTGCATCTTATATTTCAGTGAAATTATAGTTTCTTCCTATGCAAAAGAAAAAATGAATCCCTGTGACCTAGAATTATTGTGAGGATAAAACGAAACAGCACATGTAAAGTCACTATTAAAGTGAATGCAACTTAGCAGTCAGCACGTGAGGATTCTTCCCGGTGGTTATCTTTGCAGGGGGTTATAAAGATTAAATGAGGCCATCACTATCGCTGCATACAAAGCACTCAGCATCTGCCTGCTACACAGTGAACGCCCCAAGTGGCAGCCACTACTACTGATGTCTTCATGTGGGCTGCCTCCCAGATGAGGCCCGGGGCAGAGACTACGAGAGGGCCTGTGGGATTCGGTGCTCTCCCTCTCCTCTCATCCCCTCTCCTGACTTTTATTTCTCCCTTGTGTGCTCCCTGCTTCTAGCCACACAGGGTAACTGGGAGTCAATTGGACGACATCACTGGTTATTCTCCTTGTGCCCCGAAAGAACTGCCCTTCCCTGCCCCACTCTGTGCTCTGAAAGGCTGGTATCATAGGACTGCATCTATCAGGTGTCCTTATCCTCAGTTTCCATTTGTGTTCTGCCATGGCTAGTCCAAGTAAGAGATAGGAAAATGAGGAGAGAGAGAGAGAGAGAGAGAGAGAGAGATTGATCCTGCTGCAGTTTGGGCAATGACTGTGTTCCTCTGTTCCTCTGCAACACAGCAGTGCCAGGTTCAGGTCATACCACCCCTCCCTCCCGTTGGCCCTTCAGGCCCCTAGGAGTAGACATAGCTTCCTCTGTGGCAAGGCCATGGGTGCTTCATCAAGCCTTTGATTCTCTTAATCCTGTCTTAAACCTTTTCATGAGCTCACTTCATTTACTCCTTTGAATGTCTACCCGTTTCCAGCTGGAACCCTGAATGATACACAGACCAAGCCCTACTTCACTTCTAGGCCTTTATGCATTTGGTTCTCTTTCCCTAAAATGTCTCCCTGCCCCCCACTCCCCGTGCAGACACACACACACACACACACACACACACACACACACACACACACGGCTACTCCCCCAGCATTCTTCAGATGCAAAGGAAGCATCTTCCCTTTGATATTTTTCCCTGAAAGTCCCCTATCTTTTCGGCTGTTCCTCTTTCACATTTCCTGCCTGCAAATTCTTACCATACTGCCCTGTAGCTCCCCTCAGTTCCTGGGTCTTGTCTATGTGTCCCTGAGGGCAGTGGCTACTGCTGTCCCTTGATGTACCCCTGTACTTGACATGCAGCGGTCATTCAGTACATCTTTGTTGACAGGACGCTCCTGCCGTTGTCTGTGGGAGCAGCTGGAGATTTGGCAGGAGAGTCACTGAAGAGGCACGAGTGACCTTTGTGTGCCTGTGGCTCTGGGAAAATCTGATGCCTTTATCAAGAGACTGATTTCCTGGGCAGTGGGGCTTGTTCAAGTTTGTTTACTATGGCAATGATGAGAGATTTCTCTACAACTTACTATTATTAAAAAAGGCTCTGCTACCTAAAAATGTCTATGTAAACATGGCAGATTCTAGACCTTAGTCTTTTCATTTGCAGGTGGAACATGAAATCTTAAGAAGCTTACATTTTCACACTGTTAGAATCCTTGTTGGTTTGGTGGGCAGGTCACTGCCTGGGTTGCCAAGAATGGCGGCCAACATTGAAAAAAAGGAAAGGAGCTTCAGGAAATGCAAATAATGACAATTGATCCTCTCACCAATCCTGTTTAGATCTCCATGAGAAATGTCAGAACTGATGGTTTCCAAAAGACCTGTAATAATTTCCCCACAAAGGCACGGGTAAGTGCCAAGGCCACATGAGAAACTTTCCACTGAGGCATTTTGCTCAAATAGAGGATTTTAGTTTCTTTCTTTCTTTCCTTCTTTCCTTCTTTCTTTCATGATACTGATCTTTTAAAACCATTTATGACTCTTGTCTACAATGAGTATATAAGATTCTTTGCTTATTAGACCAAAGAAGGAAGGAAAAGTGTATTATGTGCAATAGAGATAAAATCCAAAATGAAGAGAAACCATATCTGTCAAACAGTAGGTTCACGATAATAAATAAATGTTCAAACAGTAGAAAACATATGAAATATTTCATGCAGAAATATTATCTTTCTTGATTGATTAAACTCTTAGCTAAACAAAGAATGCCTATTACTGAATTAGCTTGTTATGAATATTAATAACTCAGAGAGGAAATCAGAGGCCTATGCAAACTCAGGATTGCATTCATGGTTTTTGTTACACAAAACCCACAGGTACTAGATGTCCCAGTCTCTCAACACTATTTCTAAAGTGGAGGAGGCAGGTCTTACCGTTACGTTAATGGTTCTTACATGGGGGCTATTTTTCCCACTAAGGGACATTTGGCAACATCTGGAGTCATTTTGGGTTGTCACATTTGGGGTGAGGGGTGTGTTACTGGCATTTAGCAGTAGAGGCCAGCAATGCTGCCAAACATCCATCACTGTACAAGACAGTCCTCTCTCCCCCAACAGAACATTATCCAGCTCCAAACATCAGTAGTTCAGAGACTGAGAAACTCTCTCCTAGAGCTTATCAGTCACCAGCACATAGTAGATGACCAGTAAATTATGGTCAGGTAAATTGTCAGCGTGCAGCTTTGTTTTTGAAACTTGCTTTGTTTGTGAAATATAGCAATCCCCTTTCAAACATTTGTAAATTTCTAACGCTGCTATATGGATTTATAGCAGTGTTTTCTTTTGTCTAAATGTGATTTTAAAGCTATCCATTGAGCAGTACCCTGGGGGTACAAATATGATTAGGATAGATGATATCCCTGCACTCAAGTGGTTCAGGTCGGGTGGGGAAGACAGACTCACCATGCAGTGAGATGACTGTGAGGACAGAGATACACCGAGACAATTGATGCCTGTTGTGTGAACAGCTAACACTATTGAGCATCTATGGTGTCACAGACACTGCTCAAAACATTGTGTCTATATCTACTCATTTAATTCACATAGTAATCCAGTGAGATGTGTGCTATTATTATTATTAGGGTGGCCATATAATTTTTTGTTCAATCAGAATGGTTTTGACAACGAAAAGGGTTATTTGTAATAATTCTGTTAGGATTAGAGGCCTAAATCTCAACTGTTATGAGAAAACAGGGATTCATGGTCACCCTGGTCCCCAGGTTATAGGTGAGGAAACTGAGGCAAAGACAGGTTAAGTATCCTGCTTCAGGTCACCCCTCTATAAGTGAAAGAGCCAGGCTTGGAGCCCAGCTGGTCAGGCTTCAGAGACCCCCCTTTTAAGCACTGACTACACTATACTGTGAAGATGGTAGAGCGCAGTGGAATCCACAGAGGGTGGAGAACTCAGGAAGGCTCCCTGGAGAGGAGACATTTAAGCTGATACCTGAATAAGGAGTCAGAGTTAGGCAAGCAAAGATAGAGGGAAAGGGTTTTGAAGGAGCAGTATGTGGAAATGCAAGAAAAAGCAGTGAGCATTTAGGAGGCAAAAAGCACCCAGCATTGCTGGAGAATAGGATGGTAAAGTTGGAGTGGCCAGACATGCGAGTGGAAGCAGGGAGGGGACCAGGAGAGTGAGGCATTTACTACCCTAAGCACGTCACATAATAGTGTCATTATCTCATTAAATCTTCATTCCAACCCTGCAAAGTATGACTTTACCACTTTATGTGAATAAGAAAACAGTCTTAGAGAGCTTGCCTGACTTGTCCCGGAATTGTATATTTACAGTGGAACTGGGAGCATGTCTGATTCCAAAATCCATTCCACATCACTGTATCCAATCCTTAGCTTCAGAATACGTGGGGCTCCTTATTTTAGGAGGTCACAAACAGTTCCTTGAACATTCCAGCTAGAGATGTCATCACCAAAGAATTCTTATTAGCATCAGTGTTAACAAATTCAGCTCTAGAGGGAGATGCTGCTTCTAGGGGCTGAGTGCGTAAGTCAAATCAACTGTTACTCAGCAAGGAAAAAAAAGAGCCAGGTCCAGAGAAGTTCTGTCAAGTTGGCACAGGGCGTTGGAGGAATGTTCTGTTTGAACTTGAGTTCTCCAAGGTGACAAATTATAATGCAGTGGAATTTTCACATCTGTGTAGTTTACATGTGTTTGTAATGACAAGTTTGGGGAGAGGGAGAAAGGGAGAAAGAGAGTGAAGCAGAGACAAAGAGAGAGAAGGGAATGAAAGCAATAAAAGGGAAGGTAAAGACGGGAGCTAAAGCTTGCTACCTAATTTGGGCAGTGCTGTCTGCTCACTAGCATTTGACATGGAGTGAAACAATGAGGACCTACGGTCTGTTTCAGGGCTGTGGCCTCCAATAGTGTGCCGTCCCCACTGGACTTGTTCAAAGTTACATTTTTCATACTCCATGGTCCTTAAACACAAGCCAACTGCTTTGTCTGGAGCTCAACCATACAGGGGAAAACTTGGCTACGTTGAACTTGCTGAGATAGACTACATCCGGTGAAGTAGTGATTCCAATGTAGTGTAGGTTTCGCCTAAGCAGCAAAGTAGAATGTGTGTCAAAGTCCTGTTACTACATGTGTAACAGAAAACAGCAGTGAGGGAAAGAGGTGGACAATGGAAAAGCCACAAATTTTTGTGCCCCTAATCTATGATAAACAATCACAGCTCCTGGCAGTGTCTTTAGCAATGGGAGGTGCATAATAAATATTTGTTGAATGAAAAAAATGAATGAATGACCCATAAGTTGCTGGTTGGCAGGAAAGAATTGAGTGCACTTTCTGAAAAGGCTCCTCCTGTGGGCACAGAGACGTTTCCAACATTGCTTTGGAAATAAAGTAGATAAATATTCACAGGCAGGCAAATCAGATATGTTTTGAAGACCAGTGTGGCCACTGATTCAATTCTCTTCCCTCTTTATCTAGAGCCCGTCAGGCACTGCATCTAGAGTGCTTTATTGATGGGGCCAGTGAGACTCAAGGGAATTTTGTCCCTGTTGCGTGGACTCTGGTCAGGTCGCCAGCAGGTCACTGGCAGAACTGCCATCATCATCACATTCTCAGTTCCTAACACACAGGACAGGGAGCAGTGGGGGATCTACTTTCACCACCTTTAAAAGTGCTTCTTCCGGCCGGGCGCGGTGGCTCACGCCTGTAATCCTAGCACTTGGGAGGCCGAGGTGGACGGATCCTTTGAGCTCAGAAGTTCGAGACCAGCCTGAGCAAGAGCGAGACCCCGTCTCTACTAAAAAAATAGAAAGAAAGTAGCTGGACAACTAAAAATATATAGAAAAAATTAGCTGGGCATGGTGGCACATGCCTGTAGTCCCAGCTACTCGGGAGGCTGAAGCAGAAGGATCACTTAAGCCCAGGAGTTTGAGGTTGCTGTGAGCTAGGCTGACGCCACGGCACTCACTCTAGCCCAGGCAACAGAGCAAGACGCTGTCTCAAAAAAAAAAAAAAAAAAAAAAAAGAAAAGAAAAAAAGAAAGAAAAAAAAAGTACTTCTCCTAAGATTACCTTTAATAATCTAAAAATGGAGGTGACAGTATGGGCCTGGGGTAGATTAGCCATCGCTTTGAGGACGGATGTGCGTAGGGGAGTCTGGCTTGGGGAGGATACTGTAGGTACCTCCAGGGTGCTGTGTCAGATCACAGAACCTGCTTTCCAGCAGAGAGGGGTGTGAGGACGGGCATACGACTACGGGACCCCTGGTCACATTGCTGACTCCACCCCTGAAGCTGAGGCCCTGAGGGAAGGCGAGAGCGCCCTGGCGAAGGCACGGCTGAAGAGCCATCTTGTAGACAGTGTACTCCATGAGGACGGGGTGCCACCCCCAGGACACAGTGGACACTTTAATTCAAAGGCCTCTAAATGGTGCTGTGTCCCTGGTCAGTAGAACGCATCAATCTGGGGAGCAGGGGGTGGAGGCAGGAGTGGCCCCACTCACCGTCACTCCCAGTGACCCATCTGGGGAGCCTGGCATTTCAGAGCCCAGAGCCCTGGGTTCTGTAGCTAAAGAGTTCCAGGTTACCAGAACTGAGCTCTTTCACTAGGTGACACAGTAAGGGTCCCATTGACCTATGAACTATGACGTTTACCTGAGCACACAGGGATCTTCATGCCAAGGGACCAGCAGACAAGACAAGACACAATCTGGGAAGGGGCTCTACCGTGGCCTGAGAAAGGCGTGGTGACCCAGAGGCTCACACCCCTCAGAGGTAAAGTCTGGGTCACACCACCAAGTAAGCACAAGACCAGCAGAGCACTGAGTGCAAGGGGAATCTGGAATAGGAAGCAGAGAAGGGAGACTATGTGAATCAGTTGGGGTCCTGAGACACAGATGCAGCAGTGGGGACTGTAATTTGGCCCTCTTCCTCTTCTAAGCATCCCCAAAGAAGAGAGGCCCACCAGGATCACAGAGGAGTGGCTCTCAGAACCTGTGTGAAGGCGTGGATCCTGGTGCACAGGGCGGACCCTGTGCTGAGCCACGAGATCTCCCTCCTAGGATTGCTTCTTGCAGACATCCTCCACTGTCAGCCTCCTTGGAGGTTCTGCCTCGGCTGAAGATGGCCTTCACATCCAATGTCACACCCCACGACTGGTAAGCATGGAGGTACGAAGGGTCATAACTCCAGCTTGGACTATCCCAGAAAGACCATCCCAGCTTCAGAACTCCTTGTACATAGGATTGACTGAAGTCTCTGTTGAAATTGTATCACAGCTCAACTTGTCCCTTTGTCTATTTCTGCTTCCTTCTCTTCCCTTCCATGGGTACCAATCTCATCGGCATCCCTGATCAACTTCCCGCACTCTGAATTACTTCTGAGACTCTGCTTCTCAGAGGACCTAACCTGTAACAACCAGCAAGTGTTCATTATCTTTACTAATGTGGTCAGCTTCCAATATTTGTTGAACGGATAAATTTCTTGAACGAATGATTTAATTGATGAATTTCATTAGTTTGTCCCATCTAGACCATTAGATGGATGATGATGATGACTCTCATTGATAGTTTCCTCCTTTATTCACGTATTTTGTGACTATTTATTGAGTCCCGAGTATGACCTAGGCACTTAGGTTACAGTGGCAAGTAAGACAGCTAAGGTCCTTTCCCTACAGGACATCCTGTGGGAACTTTAATTTACAACAAGTAGTCAGGGAAAAAACTCTCTGCGGATGAAATATTTATGTAAAACCTGACGAATGAGTAGGAGTTGGCCAAGAAAAGAGCCAGGCAACAATCATTCCCGGCAGAGGGAGAGCAGGGAGGGTGATCCTACAGAGTGCTACGGGGTTAGGGAAGGGGAGAGGGAAGGTCCTTTAGGATTAAGCTTTAATTTAGGCTTAAAACTCTTGAGTTGAACCAATTCAAGATCATGGTGAAAGGCACTATAGAGTTCCACAGAAAATATTTTTTCTACCAATATATCTCTGTCCCCAAACCCCTCCCCCAGTGATTTGTACAAAACAGAATTACCTTTTCCTTGCCAACGTCCCCCACCCTGTCCTCCTCCTTCTCAATACATAGCAGATGGCAGTGTCAAGGAGGTGGTGGCAGCAGTTCCTAAGGAAGTTTTTGGTGTGAGCAAGAAGGATGTGTGGTGTAATGTGATGGTTACTATGGCAATTTTTATTGGGTAATTGGGTTTGAAGAAACATTTTGATTCATCATTAGTTACTAGACTAAAAATAGCAACTTACCAAGAGCTTATTTTCTCTTAAAGCATCTGTTGTGCAGGGTTGATAAAGTATGGTATGCACCCCAAATTGGAGCATTTTCCCAAGTTACCTATGTCTTGATCCTGACTCCTTCAAAGAAGTCCATATTATCTCTGTTTTACTTTACAAAAAAAGTGTGTTTATTGTTGCAAAGGAATGTCACATTGGCCTAAGAGAGATGAAAATAGTTTATTAGGTATAAACTGAGTAGCCTAATTCACAAAGAAGGTGACTTCACATGGAATAACTTTATAAAGTTTCCCAACTGTATTACTTTTACAGGGTGGAAGGAATCAAATACTCTCAACACTCCTTTTCTGTGATGAATATAAAGCATAGAGTGGTTTAAAAGTGATGGCCTAGGATAGACATCAGTTAACACCTACAGTAGGGAATAACCATTAGCAAATCTGTTAACAAGGGTTTAGTTTACCCTTGCTTTTTCAAGTTTACTCATTTCATGTTTGAATCCAATAAAATGTTCCTCCAACATTTACGTACGTGGTGATTATGAGTAAGAGCAGTGTGTTTTGGTCTACAACACTGGCTTATGTACCTTGTGACACATTAGGTATATTTTTACTACATTGGGTAGTAAAAATATAATGGAAGCCAGGAACATTAAATGTCTTCAGCCCATGGTGACTCATATCTAACACCATCCTGTTCACAACTTTTTTTTTTAATAAATATGCTTATTTTAGATTTAAATTCTAATTCTGCCACTTAACACAGCCAAGCTTATTTTACCAACTTTAAAAAAAAAGTGGGATAATTAAAAACTACCTTCCAGGATTACCATGATAAAACGAGGTCATATATGGAAAAGCTCCACCACCGTGCCTGTGCTCTACACTAGTTCCAAGGTCTTTTTCTGGGATTTGAATCCTAGCTCTGCCTTTTATTAGTTGTGGGAAGACAGGGAAGCTACTTAATCTCTCTAAGCCTCAGGCTTCTCATATGTTAAATGGGAATAATAATGGTACCTATTTCATAGGTGGTTGTGATTGAGTGATGTACTTGCATAAAGCCCTTGGCATATAATGAGCATTCGATACTCGTTAGCTGTTAGCTATCAATAATTTCTTTCTTTTTCTCATCCAGACTTCCTGTTCCCCTAATGTGGGATTGTATGTCATAATTAATTCTTTGGACTCCATAGCTATGGTGACAATGTCATTTATTGTGCAAACGGGGACACTTTTCAGACAGAAAGGATACAGGCATAAGTGTAGAGTGTCCTGGATACACTAAGCTGTATGGTCATCATACACAGGGCATAAACTACTGGGTTAGGCATAGACCAATAATATAAGTCTTCAAATTATATTATTGGGTAATTGATTAATAAAGAACAGTCTCTTCAATTCAGTAAAAGCAGGCACAGCTCTAGGCTCTGGGGATGTGTCAGTCAACAAAATAGACTAAATTCCTCTCTCCTCTTATGGGGAGACAGAAAATAAACAAAGAAAAATTGATAATATTTCCTTTGCCTTGGTGAAAAGTGGTATGCGGAAAAATAAAGCTGATTAAGAGGAAGAAAGATGATGAGAAAAGGGAGCTCCTATTTTATGTGGCGTGGCCAGGGAGAGTATCTCTGATAAGTTTATATTTGAGCAGAGAGCACAAGAAATAAGCAAACCATGCAGGTATCCAAAGGAATAGCATTAGGTACATATTCCATTACCAACAAATATTTGTAGCAATTGCCTTGATAAGTGTGACTGCTACAAAGGCCGATAGAGAAGATGTAAACAAATCAGCTTTTCCACAGACATTAAAAACTCAGTTCAGAGATGCTATCATCTTCCTTACAATTTTGGCTATTTGATTTTTAAACAATTCTTAGCTTTATTCAGCTGTTACTATTCTAAAAATAATAGTTAAGTTTATTATATTTCTCCCAGGTGCCCAGCGCTTTATAAAAAACTATCTTACTTCTTACAATCACAGGTCAGCATGGAGTTTATTGTACCCACTTCTCAGGTGAGGAAGGTGAGGAATAGAGATATAAAACAGCTTATCTGTGCACATGGCTAGGTATCAGGGGCTGAGCCTAAATGCAGATTTCCAAAACTCTGCTTAATCCTAACACCTAGATAAAAAGCCCATGTCTTCCTAAGAATGAGAGCAAATATCAAGACGCAGCTATTAAAGGAAATCTATTTCTTCACTCATCATGCAACAGATAGTAGGTTGGTGCAAAAGTAATTATAGTTTCAGCATTGTTGAAATTTGCCCTTTGATACTGGAATACATTCTTAAATATTGTGGTTATGTCATACATCATTTTAATGCACATTTCTTGCTTTATGTTTTTTTTTTTTTGCTAATGACTTATTACTTGCTGTTTATTTTATATTTATTTTAGACTGTGGAAATGATGTTAGATAAAAAGCAAATTCAAGCAATTTTCTTACTAGAGTCCAAAATGGGTCGTAAAGTAGCAGAGACAACTTGCAACATCACATTTGGCCCAGGAACTGCTAAGGAACGTACAGTGCAGTGGTGGTTCATGAAGTTTCGCAAGGGAGAAGAGAGCCTTCAAGATGAGGAGTGCAGTGGCCGGCTATCAGAAGTTGACTAGGACCAATTGAGAGCAATCATCGAAAATGATCCTCTTACATGAGAAGTTGTAAAAGAACTCAATCTTGATCATTCTGCAGTCATTCGGCATTTGAAGCAAATTGGAAAGGTGAAAAAGCTCAATAAGTGGATGTCTCATGAGCTGACCAAAAATCAAAAAAAAAATTGTTGTTTTGAAGTGTTGTCTTCTCTTATTGTATGCGACAACAAGGAACCATTTCTCGATTGGATTGTGACATGTGATGAAAAGTGGATTTTATATGACAACCAATGAGGACCAGCTCAGTGGTTGGACTGAGAAGAAGTTCCAAAGCACTTCCCAAAGCCAAACTTGCACCACAAAAAGGTCATGGTCACTGTTTGGTGGTCTGCTGCCCGTTTGATCTACTACAGCTTTCTGAATCCCGGCGAAAACATTACATCTGAGAAGTACGCTCAGATTATTGATGAGATGCACTGAAAACCGGAACACCTGCGTCTGGCATTGGTCAACAGAAGGGGCCCAATTTTTCTCCATGACAACACCCAACCGCACGTCACACAACAAACCCTTCAAAAATTGAACAAATTGGGCTACGAAGCTTTGCCTCATCCGCCATGTTCACCTGACCTCTCACCAGCCGACTACCACTTCTTTAAGCATCTCCATGACTTTTTGCAGGGAAAACGCTTCCACAATGAGCAGGAGGCAGAAAATGCTTTCCAAGAGTTCGTTGAATCCTGAAGCATGGATTTTTACACTACAGAATAAACAAACTTATTTCTTGTTGGCAAAAATGTGTTGATTGTAATGGTTCCAATTTTGACTAATAAAGATGTATCTGAGCCCTAGTTATAATGATTTAAAACTCATGGTCTGAAACTGCAATTACTTTTGTACCAACCTAATACTTCCTGAGTGCCTCCTATGTGTCCGGCACTGTCGTGGACTCTGGGGATACACCTGTGGAAAATGGACACAATTTGCAATTTCTGTGTCTGCTTTGCTAGCAGAGGTAAAATAATTTAAATAAATGCATTATTTGGAGTGATGGAAGGTAAAAAGTGATTTTTTTAGAGCAAGTTAAAGGGTTGGGGAGAGTCTGTGGGGTTGGGAGGGGATGGACCGTAGGCGAGAGGTTGCAGATTTAAATAAGAACGTTAAGGTGGAGGCTTTTACTGAGTGGGTGTCTTTCAAGCCCAAACTTGAGCCAATCTTGTGAGTCTCTGCGGAAAGGACATTCTAGGCCGAGGGAACAGCCAGTGGTAAGGCCGGGATGGTGTGTTTAAGGAATTCCTGGGAAAGAGGTGAGGCTGCAGCAGAGTGAGAAAGTGAGAGAGAAGGAGACAGGGCAGAAGAAGGTGCAGGGTCACAGGTGGGTCTTGTGGACAACTGCAGGGACACTAGCTTGACCCAGCACGGAATGGGGAGTCATGCCAGGTCTGGAGCAGAGGAGGGGCCTGACTTCTGTCATCCGCCCAAAAGCTACAGGCTAATCTGGTAGAACTGACGGAATACAAAATAGCATACAAGCTGACTCCTGAACACTTCCCGATATTTCTTTAGCCCTAAGAGTGACTCTCTTGTCTCTATCTAGGACATTGGAGAAAGAACTCCTACTGAGATTAGATCAGATGCGCCCTTGGGTGGCCTTGAACAACTTGGAATGTCTGTGGCTCTACAGGCAGAGCAGGTGGAAATCCCGGCTAACTGACCAGAGGCATTCAAACTGGGATTCCTCACTCCCAGCCTGAGTCCTTCTTCTCCAGACAAATGCCTTGGCTTTTGAATTTAAGTACAGGAAACATGTTTGCATAGCTGCTGTTTAGAGTATGGTGTGGGAAAGCTGGGAAGCCAGAAAGCAGTGGGCGCTAGATGTGCTAGGAGAGCCCCTGTCTCCTGGAGGCTGCAGGGACAGCCACCAGAGTGCTGTGCTGACTCCCAGCCTCCAGCCCTGGGTCCCACCCCACTGCCAGCGAGGGCAGATGCTAGAGCCAACTGGCAGTCACTGTGTCTTTGGTTTGCTGGTCACAGCCTGTTACCAGTTAATTTCCTTTCCTCCTCAGAGTTGTAGAAATGGTGACAGAGAAGTATGCCATGTAAGACAAAAAAAAAAAAAAAACAAGAAAAATCCCACTGGGAGATAAACAGCCCAGGACTGTAGCCTGGTCAGTGTTTGGATGTTAAGAAACCTGCCAGGCCCTTGTTTCCTCATCTGGTAAGCAGCAAGGCTAGTAATTTGCCCTTTATAACAAAGCTATCATGCCATCTGGTACATTAAATATCAGAAAACTTTAAAATATAAATTGTATTACAAATGCCAAGTATATATTTTTTGTTATGAGTGCTCTGAGAGAGCTGGTCATTTGGAGTAAGTGTTAGTTTAAGGGAAAGAAGTGGGCTTTGAGATACTTGTTCTCCTTCAATATTGAATCAAAATAGTGACTCAATGTAGTTCCAATACTGTCTCCTTTAGCTATTATTATTTTTTAAAGGTCATAGAGAACACTCAAAGAAAGAGAGTGGTTTCATTTTATTCCCTTCTTGGTAAATTACACCATCTTGAAGGAATGATGTTTGTATTCAACATGTTCTTTCAGTTCTCAGTCAAGTGATTTGGAAATAGCAGTTTAAAATATCAAAGACATGCATTTTCATTCATCAGGCTTTTTGCCAGTGCCTTGCCCAGAGTCTACTGCTAACTCTTCATTGGTTGGCCATGCTACTCTCCCCAGTGGTTCTGTTCATTCACTCAGTAAATATCCATGAAGTGTCTGTTGCGTGCTAGGCATTGTTCTTGGGATTGGGGATATGGCAGAAAATTAGGAGCTTCCACTGCAAGCTACACAATGGCATGTAATTCTTATGGACTAGGCACTGTTCCAAACTTTATTTGCATCACCTCTGTTAATGCTCATATTCTTTTATAAGACACATACTATAATCATCCCATTTTATAGATGAAAGAACTGAGGCTTATGGAAGTTGAATAATTTGCCATATCATACAGCTAGTGGGTGGTGGTGTCAGGATCCAAACCAACTACTCTTGCCCCAGAGGATGTATCCTCATTCATTCTGTCAAACCAGCTGCTTCCATTTGAGAGGAAATATAGAAATATAAATTTCCTGAAGATTAAAATATAATTAAGGGCATACATATGGGTGTCTCATTTTTCTAGCAGTGGAGGTCTAACTTTATAACCAGGCAGTTTTGTTGGTATCTCTATCTTACCCTTGAAATCCCAATTCACCTGCCACCTCCACAGTGATGTCTTCCTTAATGTTCCCAGTCAGAAATAATGACACCGTCCTTCTAGCTCAGAATACTACAGAAATTTCAGGGTCTCTTGTGAAGATGATGAAGAGGGAGAAAAAAGAGGAAGATGGTGGTATGAAAATGATGGTAATGTTGGTATTAATGAGAATGATGATCTGGGGTATATTAGGCAGTCTTGGCCTTTTGCAGTACACAGATACAACAGCTTCTACACCATATCAACATCAAATGTTTTCTTTCTCTCTTTTTTTTTTTTTTAGAGATAGGGTCTCTGTCACCCAGGTTGGAGTGTGGTGGTATGATCACAGCTTACTGTATGTAACCCTGAACTCCTGGGCTCAGGCAATCCTCCCATCTCAGCCTCCTAAGTAGCTGGGACTACAGGTGTGCACCACTGCATCCTGCCATTTTTTTTTTTAAGAAACAGGGTCTTGCTACATTACCCAGGCTGGTCTCAAACTCTTGGCCTCAAGTGGTCCTCCCATCTCAGCCTTCCAAAGTGCTGAGATTACAGGTATGAGCCACTGTGCTTGGCCAACAACAAATGTTTTCTGTAAGTAGAGTTGCCACATAAAGCAAAGAGCAAATGATGGAGTGAGGTCCCCATCATGGGGGTATTCAAGCAGAATGGGGATAAAATTTTGGTAGAAAATTTATAGATAAAGCATATTAAATCCACATCCTACTTTGTTGTGGTGTTCAATTCTCTTCTCAGTCCCTTTCCCAAAATTGAAAAGACAAATGAATGACAGTATGACTTAAAACTTCTTTTCAGTAGTGGATGGGGATGTGGATGTGTCTGTCCATCCATCTACCTATGTCTATGCCAGGTCCAATATTAGTGTCAACTTCCTCTTCATGAGGTCAACAAATTCTATATGTGTATTTGATAAATCAGCCTTATGGAGAACCAGCATAAGAAATAAGCAATGAAATAAGAGTAATTATGTTTAATAAAATTGATGTTTGCCTTTTAAATGATATCTTCCATTTAAAGGCTGTGGAAACCACAAATATTTTTACCAGGACAGTAGCTATTAAAAGAAAGAACATCATCCTGGCACAATGATTTTGTGTAGGATCATTGGAGTTATAATTTGGCAGATTCATTAGGTCATCTTCTCTTGGCATGGGTACAATCCCTGTTAAGCTCCTGGTACTGAAAAAATGTTGTTTGTAATTTTTAGCCTTACCCAGGATTTCAGCTAGAGAGAAGCAGGCCAGAGCTTGGTAGAAACATTAATCAGAACCTCCATCCAACTCAGGTTAATCTCACCTTCTTGGACATGACATTCCACTGCCATAATACCACTGGCCTGAGCTCTGGCCTTGAGTATTCCCATTTATTCATCCATTCACTTATTCCTAGATAAATATTTATCAAACATGGGATACTGACACTACTCAGGTGAGCAGGCAAACCTTACCCACTCCCTATCTTCACTGCATGTGCTGTCTGGTGGGAAAAACAGAAAAAATACTCTCACAACAGAGAGCGAGAGAGAGAGAGAGAGGGAGAGAGGGAGAGAGGTGTGTTCCTTAAGAAAAGTGTGGAGGATTTGAAAATGCTCTAAGTTGTGACTTAAGAGAGGGCAGAGGAAGCTTCCCTGAGAAAGGTTCCTTGAGCTAAGAATGAGGGGAGAATACACAGGGCAAAGGAGGAACAGAAACTCAGTCGACTGAGAGGCGGAAGGAGACGCAGATCTTTTGCGGAACTGAATGAAAGACGTTGTGACCGTGGGAATGAGAACAAGATGAAAACTGGCACTGTCTGAAGGAGACAGAGGCCGGATCTAGTAGGTGGGTTCCAGGAAGGGGTCTGTCCTTCTGTCTTAAGAGCAATGAGAAGCTACTGACGCTTACAGAAAGTGATAAGGCATCATAAGAAAAATTGCACTTTGCTGACATTGTAATGGACGATAGATTGGAAAGGGGCAACAGTGGCTGCAGGGAGGCTTCTGTGACTTGGGTGAGGAGCAGACGGAAGTGGATGGACTGGAGGATACCCAGCACCACACTTGTCGGGAACCAGCAATGCACTGGCATGGGAACGAGAGACAGAGAAGTGGCAGGCATGCCTTCCGAGCTTCCTGGCATGGGCACCTGCAAGGATGGAGTAGAGAACCCTGGATTCACCTAGATCTAGAGCCAGGAGGAGGATGTCAGCATCCAGCATTCCTTTCTGACATTCAGGAGATTTCTTGGACTTCTCTTCTTTTCAGAGTCCAACTGTTCTATATCTAACCAATTATTTGTAACTTCAAGAGTCACAGAGTCATAAGTTTCAAATCAGAAAGGATCTTAAACATCATTTTGTTCAACCCCTCCTCCTGTGCCCCAAATCCCTGACGATGGGCATCTGGCTTTTGCTGAGCACCTCCAGGGACGGCTTTTTAATCTCACGAGGCGTGGTGCACTTTCAAAGAGTTATAAATAGGAAGGCATCAGTTTCTTCCCTTGGGAAATAGTCCCATCAGTCTTTTCCAGTCATAATGGTTGCCTGGCATTTATTCTCGTGCTATAAATTATATATTAGATGACACGACATCTGATCTGGGTCCTTCTGTTCCCCAAATCTCAAGTATGTAGCAAAACGAAACAAAGCACCCATGAAATGAAAATGGCTCTATTTATCATAGATGATATGATCAGATAGTCAAATATAAGACAGGAGAATTGCAGTTGCAATTTTATCTCAAGGGACAGTCAATGTTAATTTATTGGATGATACACCATGATACATTTTGCAGCCAGCATTGATTAGAAATTGCATTTGGACGCTGGTGATGGAGAACTAAAACAAAAGTGTATTAAACAAATCTGGAGTATACTTTATATGATTTTTAAAAATTTAGGAATGAGAGAAGTCTAGGGCTGGTATTGTGACCCAATAGTATTAATATTATCAGTGCCCTAAGATTCTTATTTCTTTGTGGTCCACCATCCTTCTGTGTGGCTTCCATCTCCCCTCACAGTCTGAGATGGCCGGCCAGTGGAGATATCGCGGCATCTGCTTACCAGGCAGAAAGATGGCTCAAGAGGATGGGGAAGGTGGCAAAAAGTGAGACTCTCAGATGAATCAGGCATCTTTTAAATGGTTTCCCAAACCCTCCAGTAATGCAACTGGGAATACTACCTCTCAAGATAAAATTTTGGGTCTATATGCGAGGAATAAGAGACAGTGCACACCGGTAGCCAAATGGTAGTCTCTGATACACAGCTTATGTGAAGAAACCTTCCCTGGGTGGACAGACATGTCCTCGGATGGCTCATCATTTTAAAACAGATGCAGAAGCAATTTAGGGTAATTCAGAATCATGTGGGCAAATAAGTCTGAATTACTTTCAGGAATATAAGCAGGATAGAAAGCAATTTATTTTTGTTAGTAGGGATCTGGGTAAAAGTAAGGGTTTGGTCTGCATATTTTGATGAATTTTATAATGATTCGTTTCTTTTCCATCTGGTGTGCCCAGGAATCTGGTCCTGAAGAAAGACGGTGAACTGTGAAGTAATCAGAACTTGAAACTCTTCTAAGTCTAGATTTCTTTCCTAAATGTTAATTTTACTTCAGGCACATGCAGTGTGTGCATTAGGCCAGGTAAAGGAGTGTACCAGTTCTCAAATTTTTATAGCATCAAGGGATGAAACCCGCAAAAGTACGAAACCCATTGCCACTCTCGGCACAGCCATCACAGGAGGCAGCCCAGGATTTGACAGATAAACTTTTCTTTCTTGCCTTCTCGTGCTGGTAACATAAATGGCTCAAGAGTAGGAAACATGTCTTATTTGACTTTGCATCCCTCAAGTTTAGCACATAGTAGACGTTGATAAATGAAAGGAATATGAATTACTAAATGTGAATATGTATTTACTTACATGGCCACTTGGCATGCACAGGGTGGCAGTGAGGGGAGCCAGTGGGAACCTATGTATATTTGGAGCCAAACAGACTTTTTGTTATATTTAATAGCTTGAATCCCCAGTTGGCCATACACAATCTGAATGACTTCATCTGGGTTCATCTCTCAGATCCCCAACTTCTTCATTTTCAAAATGGGCGTTACAGCACTGCTGTCCAGGAACACCATCAGGAGTGGATAGGTCATGTGTGAACCATATAACATGATTCAGGTACAGCAGGTGTGTAGTAAATGTTAGACATTATAACTATTGCTCTGTGCCAAGGACACTTTGAAACAGAATGTATCATTCTCTGCCCTGATGCTACCATCACCAGTGCCAACACCAACAAGTTATCTCGCTTTAGGAACATCTCAGTTAGGTTTTCAATGGCCAAAGACCTAGGAAGGGTTTTCTAAAGGAGTGGTTCTCAAACATTGTTCAGTGGAAGCATGGTGGCTCCTTGGCGGGTCACAGAGCAGAAGATGGCCTTGCTGCCAGGGGAGAGGCAGAGTGTGTGTTTTCCTTTCCCACCCAACACTGCAGTGCCACTGTCATCAGTGTTGTCATTTAGTGCCCGGTCTAGTCTGGAAGAGGAGCTGCTGCTATTCTAAAATTATTTGATCATCATATTTGTTGGAAGAAATTTGATATATACCTTACTATGAGTTTTCCTACTAATTTTATTGACCACGGATTAGTTTTGTGGTCACTTGATGTTTTTTTCATATTGGGATACGTTTGAAATTTGAAATATGTTCACATGCACAAGATAGGCCCAAGGAGGTAAATTTTGTTAACTAGATTTTGAAAGGATCTTTTCAGCCTTTTTTTACATCCAAATTACCTTGAACCAATTGCTAGTCAGGTCTTTTATTGCAGGATGTTGAAGGGAAATTTGTATCTACCATTCACAAAATTAGACAGGACTTTACGTAAGGAGAGACTTCAGTGTGGGGATTTGTAGAAAGACATAATCAGCATTTAGTATGAAATGTTTTTTCTCCCTCATAAGAATGTTTTAAACACAAGGAAAACGGGTGATTTCTAGTGACTGGTATTTTTGTCCATGGAAGGAGCGCTGAAGTAGTACTTAGCTTGGAATTTAGCAGACATCCTCTCATCCTGAGGTGTACTTCCTGCTTCTTGCATGCAGTGACCGTTAGTGCCAGAAACAGGCCAGTGTGGCAGAACCTTCCAGTTCATTTCACCCACTGTGGAGGTGATTAGCAGAGTGGTTCACCTTGTGGACTCCGGTCCTGCGTTTTGCAGAGTGTCATGTCAACAACAAAGCAAGGCAGCCTGCCACTGTGCACCCACTTCAGACACATCTGTGCTACAGAAATAATAATAATAATGCTACCCAGTGCTTGTTGACTGCCAGTTATTGGTTCAAAACTTTCTTATTCATCAACTCATTCATTTATAAAAGGTGAGGTTTTGACAGCAGATATCGTATTCTCATCTTGTTATAGATGGAGTGACTGACATACAGTAGGATTAAGTGAGTTCCTCAAGGCCACTTTGTCTATTTCCTGGGGTCCATAGACAAATGAGAGAAATCCACGAAAGCCAGACCCCCCAGTTGTGGATGCTCAGCCTGCGTCAGTGCCCAACTCAACCACTGCCGGGTAACCCTGACATAAAGTGGCTGTTGATCGCAGTGAGCATGCACATTTCGAAAATGAGAGACAGGCAGGTGCCACAAACTCACCAATCAGACATTCAAAAGAAACAATTGTCTTTCAATGAAATATCACAATCACAAGTCCCTTCGAAGCAAATTGAATGAGTAAAACGACACACAATCTTGCAACTGATGGTGTCAATGTAATTAAACCACTATCAGGAAGGAAATATTAAAACCATCTAGTGACTAATTTTCTCAGTCTTTGCTAAGTCATTACTCGTAATTCTCTTTCTAAGCATCTCAGAGGTGAAAGACCCCAAGAAGCTATGTGTTCTATAAGAATTGTCGTTATCTGATCTCGGGAACCAAATAAATGAGGAAAACATACAAATTTTCACATTCACATTCATTATAACTCACGAGAATACAATTTTTTAGAGCTCTGAGGGAGTTCAGAAATCATTTCTTAGTGATAGAATTTTAGAGCTGAGAGGAATTCATGTTGAGGCCAAGGCAGGTTGAGTGGTCTGTACAAAGCTGTGTTGGGTGTAAAATCTGAAGCGAGACTTCTGATAACTATTCAGGTGCTGTTTTCAATACAGTGTGCCAGCCCCCAGCCCCATAGAGCAATAGATATCATTATAAACATTGCTACTATTTGCAATATAAGTTTCATTTTTTTTCCTCTTTGTCACTTTTAACTCATTGCCTCTGAAACAAGTATAGATAATTGAGATAAAGTGGCCTTCAAAAACCATCAAATCCAGGGGATAGCTTTGGAATCAGACAGTTGTACATTGAAATTTATTTTCTGTCGTGTGACTGAAGGGAAAGGATGTCATAGCCCCGAGCTCAGCATCCTCACCTGTAAAAAGGGGAAGCAACAATACTGATGCCAATATGATTGTTCAGGCATTTACTCAATAAGCCTCTGTTGTGGGATTCCCTTGTGATGGGCCAGCGCCTATTCCAGGGATATACAAAAGAATTAGACCCTGTTCCCAAAGAGCACATAGTTTGGTAGTAGAAAAAATAATGAAAACATAATTCCACTCTTATCTGCTAACCCTTGTTCCTCTTTTAGATATTAAAACATAATTTCATCATCTCAGTTCTAGTTAGTTTCTTCCTTTTAAATAGAAATGAGGGACAGGACTAGGATGAGCGAGCTAGATGCCTAGAGCACACGGTTTCAAGAATTGCTCCCTCTCAGGGTTGTGCACCTGTGGGGTGGGCACCTGAGACTAAGCACCCTGGCTGCTTCACTTGCCTCCCCTTGTCATGGCCCTGAACCAAACCTGGCTTAAAAGCACATCACTCAGTTTGAAATCATTCAGTTATTTAGGTCATTATTTCATGGATGACTGCCTCTTACTCTAGATTATAATCTCTTTAATAGCAGGATCCTGGATTCTTTTCCTCCCCACAGTATCCCTAATGCTTATAACCCAGCACATCGTGGTGCTCCATAAATAATTTGTCATATGAGACTAAATGAAGAAATGAATTAATGATTGATGGAAGAAAGTTGCTGTGGTCTGAGTGTTTGTGTCCCCCCACCCTAACATTCACATATTGAACTCCTAACCCTCAGGGTGATGGTATGAAGAGGTGGGGCCTCTGGGAGGTGATTAGGTCATGAGGGTGGAGCCTTTGTGATGGGATTAGTGTCCTTAAAAAGAGGCCACAGAGAGCTGCCCTGTCTGTTCCACCCTGTGAGGACACAGCCAGCCAGAAGATGGCCCTATGAACCAGGATGCAGGTCCTCACCAGACACCAAATCTGCTGGTATCATGATCTTGGACTTCCCATGCTCCAGAATTGTGAGAAATACACGTTTGTTGCTTATACATCACCCCGTCTATGGTATTTTGTTATGGCAGCTCTAATGGACTAAGACAAATGTAGAGGGAGTTAGAGCCCAGAGGACAGGGACCTAAACCCACCTGGCAAGGTGTCAGGGACCCATTACAGAGAAGGTGGGGTGTGTGCTGAACTACAAAGCCTTTTCCCCATATTATGATCTGTAGACCGAAAGCATCCATCCCCTGGCCCCTTGTTAGAAAGGCAGAAACTTGGGTTCCCCCCAAATCTAAATTTTGTCAAAACATCCAAGTGATTCCTACTCACATTAAAGTCAGAGGAGCATTGGTCTAAAGGACCATGGGATTAGCCAGGTGAAGCCCAGGAACGGGCCACTTAGGGCAAATAACTCATGGAAAAGAATGACTGTTTCAATGCTTACATTATAATAACAAATAAAATATATTGCATAGTTCCTCTTTTCCAGGTTCTGATTTAAATACTCCATGTGTATTATTTCATGTCTTCAACAACCTTCTGAGTATTATTACTATTATTATTATTTCCATTCTACAGCTGAAGAAAGTGAGGTACAAAAAGATTGAAGCCCTTGTCAATGTCATAAAATGAACAAATGGCAGATCAATCCCAGGCGGTCTGAATCCACAACCTGCACTGTGCTGTGATCTCGATACTCTGGTGCCTTCCTTGTGAAATTGTAGGTCTGGCACATGGTAATTCTTGATACACATACTCTTCCATTGAAAGAGTCTTACTTGAAGGACTGCTTGTCTTTTTGTCAAATTCTGTAACATCCTCCTGCCCCTTCTTCCCTTAAGCAACTAACCTGAGCTCAGGTTCTCAAACTCAAACAAACGTGATTCACCAATTAAATGCACACCACTTACTCTTAAGCCAGCACCTGTCTTGGAGAAGAGAGGGCTACACAAGAGGCTTTCTGGAACTGGTGACACTTGAGTGAATATTGCCAGAAAAGAAAGGGAAAGAATTGTCCTAGAAAACACACACAACCAGAAGCAAGCATGAGGTTTGCAGGAAACTGGTGATGAGGTTCAAGGGTA
>CM052438.1:29419714-29587458 GCA_028533085.1 Varecia variegata | reverse complement strand
CACCAATTAAATGCACACCACTTACTCTTAAGCCAGCACCTGTCTTGGAGAAGAGAGGGCTACACAAGAGGCTTTCTGGAACTGGTGACACTTGAGTGAATATTGCCAGAAAAGAAAGGGAAAGAATTGTCCTAGAAAACACACACAACCAGAAGCAAGCATGAGGTTTGCAGGAAACTGGTGATGAGGTTCAAGGGTACAACTTACCCAGGGGAGTGATGTGGTAAGAATACTAGTATTTGGGAGGAGCTCACACTTGGGGGTGTGGGTTGGTTTGGAGGAGCTTGGAGAGGTTTGAGAAATCTTGTTGGGGGACTGTACTAGAACAGAAAAAGCAGGATGGAGAGCTCTGGACAGACCCCAGCAATGCGAGACTAAACCATCAGAGTTTCACGTAGATGTTGGGTAGGAAGGAACTGGTTTTTGACCCTTTGAAGCTCATCTGCCTGTGGGACACTTAAATGGATGTGTTTAGCAAGTCACTAATTGCCCTAGTCTTAAGATTAGCAGAAAAAGCCTGGGTTAGAGATATAGACTTAGGAGTAAGCGGCACACAAATACACGGCTTTTGATTGAGGAAGGGGTGTGATTGCTCAGGGAGAGGTATGGAGTGAGATTATGGGGAGACTTATAGAATGGAAACTTAGGAGTCCCAACATTAAAGAGGTAAATTGAAATGCCAGCCCTGAAGGCAGCTGAGACAGAAGAGTGTGTAACCAGCACCAGACTATGTCGTAGAGACTCAGCAGTGACCCAGGGGCACCTCTGGCCTCGTGAAGCTCACAGCCCAGTTGCCAAGAGAGACATGGACGACAACAGCCGTGCAATGTGAGGCAGGATGGACAGGTAGGTAAAGGGTAACACAAGCAAAGGAGAAGGAATATCTAATTTGGTCTTGGGTATTGAGAAGCCCTTCATAATCCTGCATTTTTTTTTTTCACTACACACAAAGCTCTTTTAGGCATGAAGAAATTTTGGCCCAGAGAAGTCAAATCCATTTGGCCAAAGTCACTGAGAAAAATCCATAGCAAAAATAGGATGAGAATTTGTGGTTTCTATGTTTTTAAGGAAATGTACTTACATGGTTTCAAAAATATCTCTAACTGTCCATTGGCACAGTTTCTCTCTGGATGAGATGTCCTGGGCAGGGCCCCAAGAGCTGCATGTGATGTCATTATTCACTTGGTAAGAGACAAAGGCAGTAGCTCTGCCTTCTAAATAGAAAAGGAAGGACGTTGTGCTCACTGAACACTGACCATTTGGGGCCATGAACCCATTCTCAAACAAGCTGTCCAGCACCAAGAGGCTAGGAAGGCTCACCCAAGGAATGGGGAAGGGGGGAGTGTTGACTTTGAGCTCATAAGAAAACAAGCTTGCTCTTAATGATTTTGTTTCTTGAACGAATTGACAGTAGGAACATGAACTAAGTGGGATAATGCTTCATGGAACTGAAAGCAGAAGACTTTCTCATGACCTTTTTTGGAGTTCATGAAGACTGTTTTAGTTAACTGTATTGGGTTCCAGTAAAATCAGGCTTTGCTTTTTGGAAGTCTACAGACTGAACTGATCCAGTTGGGGTACAATTAGGTCTTTATGCAATAGGTTTTAAGGTGTGGGAAACAGTGGACTAAGCAACTATCCAGTTTTTATGCTCAGCAGTCACCCTGCTTTGTCCAACGTCCTCCTCTGAGGCATGAGGCAGGCCAGCCACTCTTGTGTGGAGCATCCGGAGTGATGAGGTGAAAGACGAGAGCATCTCCTGCCCACAGCTGCAGCTGTGTGGAGCCAGAGGGTGGGAATGCACAGCAGGCGTCACTGAGACATCACACCAAAGAGGTGATTTGGATTGTGCTATAAAGCAAAGAGTTCCTGAGCAGGATTCAGAGCCACGGTGCTGAAGAACAGAGGGAAGAGAATGAAAGGGTGATAACTGCGTTAGTACCTGGCCTCTATTTTGAGTGGATGGGCCTAATCCATATAAAATGTTTAGGAATGAACAAATATCCATGGGTGATTGAGGTCTATAACTTTTTTTTTTTTACTTAAATGATCTGGACTTGAGTTTTTCTTCATGTTATCTAATAACCACTTTAGCATACATATAGCAAAAACTGAGCTGTGGCTCTTTGCCCAAAGCACTTCATGGGATAGTTTCTGGTGCGCTTTTGCCTGCATTGAATGGAGAGACTGAGTTCTCTTCTATCACTGGTTTCTCCTTCCCTGTTGATGACTCTGTGTGTGTGGGGGGGGGGGTAGGGGGAAGGTGGCCAGGTAATAGTCATTCATTCTATTCATTTAAAAGTGTGGTTTTCAGAGCCATCTGTGTGCCATGTACTATCCTAGGAGCTGGGGACACAAAGATGAGCAAGATACAGGTCTTGACCACAAGGGGTTCACAGTCTGGTGGGCACAGGGAACATTTTGACATTGCTCTGACAGAGGAAGACACAGGAGGTAGCAATGTACCAAGGAAAGGGACTTGAGCCTTGCCTGAGCTCTCTATCTGCTGCAGATGCTCCCTCCTGCCATGTCTTCAGGTCAGCAGGCTCAGAATGCATACAGTTTGTGATAAGGTGATGCTTCAACAACTGACCTCTTGGCCCTTCCCCAGGGTCCTTTTACACTTCTTCATCAGGAAGGAAGATTCATACCCAGTCTACTCTTTCTTCCAGAGTCTGACATTTCTTTTCATGCAACTCCTGAAAGAAATCCACTGTAGCTTTGATGTTCCATACTTTAAAGGTCTATAGTAAAAACAGCCCAAGATTTGCATTGTGTAAAATATTTGCTGAACCCTGTGCTCCATACATGTTCTAAGAACCAGGTACAACTACTAACCTCTGCTTGGGAGTCAGAAACTCCCTATTCAAATCCATTCAAGTATCAGCTCCATTAGAGCAATAACTTTATCTGGTTAGGACACAGCTGTGTCCCAGGATCTAGAACCCAGCAGACAATCAACAAGTATGTGTTGAACAATTTATGTGCTCAATACTCATTCTATCCTTCTTCCTAATGCAATCCTTATTTTTTGAGGGGCATCAAAATCTAATCTATTTTTCACATCCTTTCTTGCTGATAGAGTGGCCATGTGTCACAATTCTGGTCCCTGAAATATAAGCCAGCTTTGTTGGGCAAAGATCCCAGATGAGCCCCTAAAAGGGGAGCAGATTCAGTTGACATATACACTTTTGCCATTTGGCCCCTTGCCCTTTGCCCTTTGCCCTTCTACTTTTTCCTGACTGCAAAGCAACCATGATGGCTTGTAAACGCAGTCAAATGCTTTCATCTGAGCTTGAGGAAAAGATCTCCCTATATAGGAATCTCCTTTATGACATCTGTGATGGATTGCTACGCAGCTTTTCCTTGAAGAATTCCCGTGACAGGGAGCTCATCATTTCAAAGAGCAGCCCCCTTGGGCAGGTTTATTTTTACCAAGCCTCACCTTTTAGTGAATCAAAATCTCTCCTGCTGTAATTACTATCCACTGGTCTTTATTTCATCCGAAAGAAGACACATATAAAATAACTTATCTCTTTGTCATGGCAGAACCTCAAATATTTGTTACCATATTCTTCCTGTATCCCTTCTATCTTTAGGCTTTTCGGCGGTGTTCTTTTTCTTTTCTTTTCTCTTTTCTTTTCTTTTCTTTTCTTTTCTTTTTTTAGTCCTTGCTATGGCTTGAATGTGTCCCCCGAAAAGCATGCCTTGGAAACTTAATCCCTAATGCCCAATGCAACAGTGGGACTCCACTCTCATAAAATAGTTAATGCCAATTATGAAAGAGTTGGAGGCTGCGAGTTCAATCTCTTGCTCTCTCTTGCTTGTGTGATGCCTTCCTCCATGTTATGATGCAGAAAGAAGACCCTCACCAGATGTAGCCCCTGGATCTTGGAGTGCTCAGCCTTTAGAACCATGAGCCAAATCAATCTCTGTTTTTTATAAATTACCCAGTCTCAAGTATTTTACTATAGCAGCATAAAATGGATTCTCTAAGACTTTTTATGCTGCATTTCTTCTCCTTATGTTTTGAGTTAAAGAAATACATGTATTTTGCTTATACATCCCATAATCCTTAGTAGACTCTATTTTATAAACAATCATGTGCATTCAGCATGTTATCACATACACACACACACACACAAATGAAGAAAATATTCTGAAATGCTTTATCCAGTCAACTAGAAAACCAAGTGACACAGAACAAGGGTGTGTTGTTTCCAAAATAAGGTAGAGTTTCTGTTTTCATGTGCAAATTTTACATTGGTATGGATTTGGTATAGAGATGACAGTTTTAAAAATTTACTCATTTAAAAAGAAACTGCAAAACATTAATGTGATTTATTTTCATATCTAACTCATGGCTTCACGATGTATAACTTTATCATTTCCTAATTTGGGGAAATTTTGTGCTTCAAAGACGTTTTTCAATTAGTACTATAACACCTGAGCTTAGACATATATGGCAGGAAGTGGAGTGAAAGGGGGATAGAAAACCCCAGTAACTAATGAATGTGCAAGGTATTGCACATATTAAAATGTATGATCTAGCTAAATGAAATTCAGATATCCAAGTACACACATTCTCATTCAAAGCCCAATGCATAGATATCAAAGAAACAAGCAAATGCAGGTTTATCTGATGACATCTTGTGTCATAAGCTCAGTTGGTTTGTTGAAAACGTAGTGGCATTTGCTGATAAATGGCTTTTATTCCTACCAGGATGTGGCCAGGCCTCCCTCGGAATGTCTGGCATCTCCATGGTTAATTAATCTACTCTGCATTCTTCCTCTACCCCGCAGGGCTGACTGTGAAAAATCTTGCAGTGAGAAAATCTAGCTTCCGAAGTGCTGCTTAAATGACCTGACTTCTTAAAATAGCCCTTCATAAAACAAAACTCACATGATATAATTTGAGTGTGTAAATCCAATTACATTTCCTGGGGAAGCACAGGGTGGATTATACTGGCTTTCCCTGCTCTGTCGTGGCTGGCTAAGGCAGCATTCCTCTACTCAAGCCCCAAGAAAATCCTGGGGAAGAAATTATTTACATAACCCATTCTCTTGCTAACTGAAGTCTAAATATATGTATTACAGAAAGTCTCCAACCTTCAATGCTTCTGCTAACCTTCAGGTTCTGTGACTTTAATTCCAGCCCAGAGAAGGAACCAAGAACACATTTCAGAGCAATATGTCACGTGAACTGATACGTTTGCCCAGCTGTATATTTTGGGCCTACTTACTGGTCTCTTAGAGAATCAATATTGTGCCTATCTGTTGGTGAGAGGAAAGGTTTGAGAGGAATGTTGCAAGTGTCTCCTATGTTCTGGAAATAAACACATGTAGGATCAACTCAAATAGATACACTTGTGAAATGAATAAATTAGCATGCTAAGAAATATTTAGACAACAGTGAAATGTCACATCAGCACGATTGTAGTAGTGTCCTCTGATTACATGTTGCTAGCAGCACTGAATATGGGATAAACCTCTTTTTTTCCCATCTTTCGTTTTTATGCTTGGTTTCACTTATTTTTGATGAGCTCTTAAAATGCCATCAATCATCAAAGTGTAAATATGACTAACGCTTTTGTCCTACTTAGCATGACATTGCAGCAGCTGCACCAGAAGCAAAGTCCTCCCAGTCTTCCCAGTTCTAATCTAATTATGCTCTGACCCACTGATAACAGTCAGGTGATATTACTGGATATGAAGGAAAACAAATTCATAATTCAATCTTGCCAAGCACACACCACAGAATCATTTTACAACTCTCTCCAAATATACAGACACCAAACCCATTTGCAACTCCAGGGCAAAGATGTCTACAGGCCAGGGCTAAAGGAATTTAACTGGTCATTTCAGCAGTCATTAAAAATATTCTTTGCAAAGTTCACACAGACACGCAGAACAAAAGAAAAAAAAGAAAAAAAGAAAAAAAGAAGGAATGAGAAGGGTAGTCTCTAGGCATTTTTCACAAGTAAGAGAGAATAATATTTCCATTTCCTGGTATTCAGAGGAAACTCTTGGGAAGGTTGACACTCAAATCTGATTTTGAAAGGCATTTTTCTCAGACATGCTAGAAAGTTGCAATTATTTTTAAAAGCCTATATGAATTTCCTAAAGGAAAATGTGCAGAAATGAAGATATTTGGGGTTTTAAGAAATGTACACCATAACTAGTGGGGTGCATTAAACTAGAGCCCCATTCATGCTCAAGTAATGGATATCTGTGTGTCTGAAGTGAGTGTTTACCTTAATACCAACTACCAAATTGAAAATGACTTACATCACAGGCCATTTGCTGTACATTAAGTAGTCACAGGATTCCTTCTATTTGATTTGAGTTAGCTACAAAGAGCTTTAGACTTAGACAAAGAACATATAATATGATACACTTATGTTTACATTTTATAAATGGGGGAGAGATGTTGGTAATTTCATTATACTCACTTTATCTTTCCTGTGAAGTCAATCCTTCATTTAAGTGATCAGAAAGGCATATTTAAGTGACACACAAAGTCTGCTTCTCTCCTAACCCCCACCTGCTTGTACCATATCTCGCCATCTTACCCAGTACAAAAAATGAATTTTCCCCTAAAGGAATTTTTAAAGGCCAAATGGTAGGCTAAAAGTCTCTTGTTATCAGTCAAGTTTAAGGATCATTATTTAATGGCTCTCATCTCCGCTGTTTGATGGGATGTGTGAAAGCAGGAAAGAAGATGTTGCACGGGAAATTCAAATCTGACAGCATGACCTTGAGCACTAACTAACCTGGATTTACATACCTGGCTGCCATTGATTGTGCAGTTGTCTTGGAGAAATCACCTCTACTCTGGCACTTCTGCTTAGCTGCCTCACCGAAAGGCACAGAAGACTAATTAGCCACTGGCTGTGACATTTTGCATCCCCAAGAGGAAAGCATAATGCAGAAATTTTTCTGGTTAAATATTGCTGCCTCTTAGTTTTCCAATAACTAAATTATTTCTACCATCTTATCACTAATGAGCTGAAGAATGAGAATGAGATGAGTTTCAAATGTAAGGTAGCTCATATTATTGTCACCAGCAATTAAAATAGAATGAAATGCTAATTATAGCAACAGATTTTAGAATTTATCTAGTGAAAGAAACTAGCAAATATAACCTTATCGTTAATATTTTATTTATACATATAACGTCATTCTGTAATGCATTTCCTAGGAATAAATTAAACTGGCAGGATAAAAAATTGGCTTAAGATGTGGGAAAAAAATCAGTATCTTAGAGAAAATCTGGATAAGGCATTCCTATAATTGGCTTGAACCACACACATGGAGCTGATTTAACTTGAATTGGGTGAGGCTCTCAAGAGAGGAATAACTGTAAACCTAGTGTTACCTATAGCTGAGGTTTGTCAGAGTGAAATGAAAGGAGCCCTTTGAACTTGCTTTTGAACTTTATAAAGGTTCTTCAGTATTTCCAATGCCACTCTGGACCCCCAAAACATACGGGTGATTGTATCTTCCCTGAACAATAATCTTTGTTTGGGTGGGAAGTTGGCGATTTTAATTTAACTGTTAATTGAGTAGAAAAACATAAACCATCTCTTTGCTAATGGCAAAGGAACCTCATGAGTGGCCCTTTTAAGGTTCTACCTTGTTTTCATAGTGGAAAGTAAATGGTGACCCAGATTAACACAGGGCTTTGTCTCTTCATATAGGCTGTCTGCAGAGATCTGCAGGGCGCTTGTTACCCTGTCAAGACACAGATGCGATTTCCTTCAGGAGAGAAGCAGATTCTCATAGCTTGGATTAAGGGAGAGCAATCATTGGCTCATTTGTCACTTCTGAAAGTGACATTTTCACTGAAGTGAAACAGTTGCCAAGGTGTGTTGACTCTATACTCTCATTTTAGTTTCCCGACTCTTGAAAATGCAAAGTTAAATGTTAGCCATACTCCTAAAGAGAATTAATATTAATGCAGGGAAAGATGATAGTTCGGTGTTTACAGCCTTCAGTTGACAAATTTGTTTTCAGGTAAGCGGAACGATGAGCTAGCTACAAAGAGCCTATGCCCAGCAATTCAGTCATTTTTCTCTCATCATTTTCCTTCGGCTTCTTCATTAAATGTTCATTCATGTGCTATATAGGGCATTACTCTCTTGAGCAGTGAAAGAGTAATACCTCACTCCTGAACAATTTCAAATGCTTATGTGCTTAGAAGGAAAATAAGTGGATCTTGGAGAATGATTGGCATTGGAGCCAGAGTTTGAATCACGTCCTCACCACTTGCTAGGCTCTTCTTGATCTTCAGGATCTCCCTTTAAAATTTCTAAGAATCTGTCACTTCTTCTCTGAAATGACAATGAAGGATGCTATCATCTATTTGTCATTATTAGATGTGACAGTATATAGAAGGGAGCTTTGTTATATGTAAAATATTGTAGAAATGATTGTTACTGTGCTTTGATTTATTATGTGAAAGACTGCCTATACACATGACTTACATGTATGTGTATGTGTACATGTACCTGGCGAAAGCTTTCACCAACACAACACCAGGGGATTTGGATATTTTGTAATATTGCCTATGTGATGAGTAATCTTGTTCACTCAGTGAGTGCCTCCTAAGTACCTGGCATTTTTCTAGGTGCTGAGGATAAATTGGCAAATATGATAGGCAACATTCATGACCTTATGGTATTTACATTCTTGTGATGGGGAGAAATACAGTAAATATTAAAAAATCAGATACTTTACGATAGTGTATATACTCTGGAGAAAATAAAACAAGTCATGTACTAGAGAAAGTAGCCTTCGAGGGTCTGGAACCATGAGAATGTGCCAGTCACGTGAAGAGTGGGAAAAATTGTTCTATGTGGCAGGTGCCAAGACCCAGAAGTAGGAAAGGGCTTGGGATATTTGAAAGACAGAAAAAAAATGGATGTTGTATTTAGACCCTGAGGAAGAGAAGAGAAGGAAATATGATTAAAGAGAGAAGCAACAACTAGCTCAGAGGATCGAGTAGGCTGTGTGTCGTAAGGAGTTAGGATTTTTACTGTATTTGCTATGGGAGACCTATAGCAGGTTTTAAGTATGCCTTATATATTTATTACCAAACATGGAAAACTAAATAGTACCTATTCAAAAAAATCACAGATTTTTTTAAAAAGTGTTTTATTCTCTGCTTCATCCATCCGCAAGATCTAGGAAAGAAGTTTAAACCCATAGAGGGCGCCAAAGGACCTTTAAAAGACTTTTCAGCACCTACACGAGGGGAGAGGGCTCTGGTTGTTCCTTTGGAGTCTGTAAAAGGTGACTCAACCTATGAAACCGTGGTTTATCTATAATTTCTACCCAAACAGAAAGTTGAATGAGCTTGGTTTACATTTATCAGGACCTTGGTTTTCACAGTGGAGGATTGTTTATGATGGGGTGGGAGTGGGAAGACATTTGGGGGTTATTTTTAATCTTCTCCCTTCTGGTAGTATTTGAGTAGAGTATAAAACAAATATGGAGCCAAAATTTACTTTCTGGATTCATTTGGCAAGAAAAATATGTCTATACTTAGAACTTTGAAAATATTCGTAATTTGCCACTTAGGATGTGTTATTCCAAATACTATTCCAAACTTACTTGCAAAGTCTTTTAGCAGTGTGTACCAAGAAAGGCTACTGCATGAAAAGCAGTGGGTTATAATAAATGGAATTTTCTTCACATAATCAGATAGCTATGATATATTGTGGAAACAACTCATCGTGAGTTCGATGAAAAATGAGAAGCAGAGAAGAAAAAAGAAGAGGACTAGAGGGGAAAAGGTAAAAGGATGAGGGCAGGGGAGAGGTAAGACAGGGAAGAAAAGATCTGCTGATGTCCAAATATATGACACAGAAAATGCAGAAGACAATGAGAGAGCTTGGAAGAAAGTAGATTTAGATTATGGCATTAAGATGTATGTGTAAACAGGATTGAGAAACACAGTTAATACATGTAGAATTTTATACAATACCAAACAAAGAATATGATTCCCCCTTCCCAAATTGAGACTCATTTATTATACGTGGGTATTAAAGTTCCCTGATGATTTTTAGAAAACAGCCATTATTGCCTTTAACAAGAAAAGATTCAGCCGATCAGCCCTTACTCAAAGTCTCTCCTCTCCCCATTTCATGCCTGATGATCACAGCCAGGTACTTTGCATTCTCTTTGCTTTACCCAGAGAGACTTCAAAAAGAACTGTAAAAGCAGCCAACCAGATAAATAACTTAAGCAAACGAATGTAGAGCCATCAGAGAATAGACAGGATCCCAAATTGAATAGAAATCCCAAAGGTCAATGATGGGTAAAGCACTCTAACAGTGCTGGTGTCCTAAAAATTGTGAGCAATTTTCAGTGGCAGTGTACCTGTTTATTCTAAGACCCATCTATTCAAACTCCACCACAAGGAAGAGGAGTTTTAAGCTTCTAATACAGCAAAAATGACACAGAAGCTGAGGACACAGCAGGTACATACATACAAGGAAGCCCCCATCCATGCACATCACATCAGCCTTTTGCTTGAAACCACTTCAGTTGACATGTTTCCCTCATTTTTCAGAAGCCCTCAGATTCACTCTCCTGTTACCTATTAGACATTTGGTAAAAAAGTAAAAGTGCCAGGTTATTAATTATCTATTGGTTTTAATTAATATAATCAATAGAACTATTGTCTACCTTCTCATCCATAGACAATGTGAATTTTGTTCACATAAACACAGCCACATTTGATGGGGAAGGATAGAATAAAAGGGGGATAAAAAAGAAAGAGGTTTAAAGAGAGTTCACTTAAATATTTTAAACTATTAAAATATCTACATCAAAATGCCCTTTTGCAATTAATCAAAACTTGCATTTTTTTTTTTTTTTTTTTGCCCCTGGGTTGGATCCTGTCATGGGAGAAGGTATTATCTTAGAGCACCAAGGCAATAATAAATTTCCCAAATAAAACGTGTCGTAGTATTGTCGAAAGATTGGGTGAGATAACATGTACAGTGCCAGCACTGGCAATTAGTATGTTAGTTTAACAAATGTTGGATTTCTTGGAGAGCTGAGGATTTGTGGCATGGAGATACACAGAAACCCAACTCTGAATCCCAGAGTCACCTATGGAACCCTGCTGTGACTCTTATGAGTAAAGCTGTTAAGGAATGGGTCACCTTCTAAATCTGGATACTTCTCCTCCCTTCTGTCTCCTGCTCCAGACACTGCAGACCCAGGGGTGGGGGTGGGGGGAAGCGAGAAGTAGAAAGAAGACTTTCTTAGCTGATGTCAGAGAAGAATTACTCATAGAATCAGAGTAGAAGGGTAGAGGTGATAGAAACTTTTAGAGGTCATTTAGTTCCACTTCCTCTAAGAAGAGAGAGAGAGTCCATTCCACTAACATCCAAGGCCTCCTAGGTGCAAGGCACTGTGCCATGCTGGAGAAGGGGATGCAAAGAATGAGGCAACCCTGGATCTCTGGAAACTATATTATAAATAAACAGGGGAATCAGAGGGGAAAAAGCAAGGCAGGTGAGTGTTACCTGGTTGATGGAAATGGCCGCCAGCCGGGGGATGACCACTTGGAGGATCACCTGCAGCAGCGAGGTTCCCAGGCCAGCCAGGATGGCCCAGGTGAGCGGCAGCGGCAGCATGCTATAGGTGGCGAAGAGTGTGAAGAGCACGTAGCCTATGCCATCGCCCAGGAGCCCGTAGCCGAGGCCTGCTGCCAGGATCTGGGTGGTCATGGCCACCCAGGTGACCACACCGCTGTACTGAAGGTATGTGTGCGAGGTGGTGTCCTTCCTGACCACTACCAGGGCGCAGATCACCACCTCAATGCCAGTGAAGAAGCCCAGCAGGATGCCCTTGAGCGGGTCCATGGGGGCCGAGGCCAGGCTCAAGTGGAGGACCAGGAGGGTGAGTTTGGTCAGCACGTCCAGCACGTTCATCACCACCTCCGATTTGCGCCTCTGGCCCAGGAAATACCGCTGGTAGAGGCGCTCCAGATCCCGAGACTTGAAGGAGTTGCGCAGGGTGGGGAAAATGACCCCTCGGTAGCTATAGCCCCCATTGAGGAAGAAATCCGAGTTGCTTGGGGCACAGTCAAGGTGCAGGAAGCCCAGGTCGCCCCCGCCGCCGCTGCCGCTGGCACTGCCGCTCCCGCTGCGTTCGGGGAAGACTTTGGTGCCGCCAGTGCTGTGCGCTCGCTCCCCTGGGCCCAGCGAGTAGAGGGGCAACGCCGAGTCGCCGGACAGCTGCGGCGCATGATGGTTGGGGCCGCCGCCCGCAGGGTTCGAGGCTTTGCCCGAGCCTCCGCTCCCGCCGCCGCCGCGGCCGCCGCCGCCGCCCCGGTGCCCGTGAATGAAGCGCTGCTCGGTGATGTGCCGCACCGCCGTTTGCCACAACAGCCGCTGCGGCCGGGAGCCGCTCCCTCCGTCGCCGGCCGGGGGCGTCGGGTGTATGGTGTAGAGTTCCTCGCTGCCGCCAAGGCAGCGCACATCGGAGAGCTCCATGGCGCTGGGCCGCAGGGAAGGAGGCGTAGAACCTGGGGAGGCAGTTGAAGGAAGGAATTCCTAAAGACTGGAAGAAAGCCTGGTTGGAGGTTGCAGCAAGTCCTTCTATCCTAGGCTGCCCTGTTGCAGGAGCCCGGGGCAGGGGGACCCCTCAGGTCAGGTCATACTGTGCCCAGGGGCAAAAGGCGCCCGGAAGATCTCAGCAGACCCCTTGCGTCCTTGCGCGCCGCCCTCCAGCCAGCCCGCGCAGCTTGGGTACGCAGCGGCGGTGGTGGCTATTTGTCCGCAGAAGCCGTGGCGCTCTGAGCCACGCAGCCCCCTTCCCGGCTCAGGCTTCTTGGTTGGTTCTGGGCTCAGCGTCTTGGCTCAGTCTTGCTCTCCAAGAGGCGCCTGGGCGCCGTGCTTCTGCTGCGCGTCGGGCGGGTCCTGGCTGCGGCACTGGGCTCTGGACACCTACTGCTCGGCGGCTGCAGCGGGGCTGGCCGGGGGTGACCGGCGGCAGCGATGGGTGCGAAGTTAGCAGCTGTGGCTGGATTCATCACCCTTCGGAGAACTCCATTGCGGCCGGGATGGGGAGCTGGGGCGGAGCTGGGGGCGGGGGCAACGATGGGGGAGAAGGGAGGGTGGAAAGTGAGGTGGCGGAGCGCCCCGAGGGAGGGTTGGAGAGGTGGTAACCTCAGCGCTAACAAGTCACCAAACAGTTAATTTGAAGGAAGGGGTGTGCTGAGTCTCCCTCCTGGGCTCGTTTCTGGTTCCAGAGCGAGGACTGACAGCGCAGCGCTGGCTCTGGCCAGAAGCATCCCTCGGGGAGGGAGGTGGGGGGACACGAGCCCCAGGGTTCCAGCCTCGGCTAGAAGCCGAGGTTAACGCTTCCAGTTGTGCTTCCGAGGGGTCGCAGCACACAGTTCCCATGCCCTTCACTTTGCTCTTTGAAGTCCATTTGGCCCGGAGCTGGGAGGAGCGGGAGGCGAGGGAAGGAAAAAGTGGGGTGGGCTCCAAAGCCCAGAGCTCTGAGAACGAAGCGAAGCCACTGGTGCGGATCTTTGAAGCTGAGAACCGAAGCTTGGCGGTGCGGAGAATATCAGGTTTGGACGAGAAGGGAGGCCGAGGACGCGTGGAAGTAGACAGAGACGTCTCTAGAGCCAGGGAAGCGGCGGCGCGTGCCACCCTGGTGCTCTGAAGAGCGCTGCGGGCGTCAGGCGACTGGGAGGAATTTGGAGACCTGTCAGAGCGGTCAGACACCCGCTGCCACTTAAACCCGCCCCCGCGCCAAGCCACGCCCCCGGAACCCGGGGTGAGGTGGGGGTGGTGGCGGGGACCTGGTACCCAGATCTAGCCAGGACGCCCCAGGTCTGGAAGGCAGCCGCGCGCGCTGGCCAGCGAGAGAGAGGACCACGGCGGACCGGGTCGGGCGGCGGGAGCCCGGGCCTTCCCTCCGCGCTACTCTCCAGCGTTCCAGCTGGCCGCGCCGGCCGGCTCCTCCGCTGTTCTTTTTTAAGCACTGGCTCGCATCCTTGGCAGGTGCGGGGCCAGGACTCGTAGGCCGCTTTGCCGTGGACTCCGAGAGCCCTGCGCGACGGAATAGAGGGTGTCCTTTCTGCCCTCCGCACACGGGCTTCTTGTGGCAAAGCCAACTTTCCACCTAAAAGCAAAAGCCCCCAAGAAGCCGCAAACGAAGAGGCAGGCAGCTTCCTGCGGGAGTGTCTTTGGATCCGGAGGGGTGAGGGCGCGGGGCATCAAAAGGGGGGCATCCCCTGTCTGCCTCGCACACTAAGTTTCTTCCCGCTTACGGTAAGGGTCGGGAGGAGGACGTGGGGAAAGGCATTTCCAGGGGCTCGCCGTGAGCCCAGGTTTCCCGCCTGCCCAGGCTCCACCGAGCGGTCACGGACAAAGCCCGGGGCGGCGCTCTTGGCGGACCAAGTCGCAGCGCGGTGGGGCGTTGTGCCAGCGCCAACGCCAAGCCCAGCGGGGTCCCCGGGGGTTCCGGGTCCCCCGGGTCCGCCTGGCAATGCTGCCGCTGCAGTTCAGCGCCCGGATGCAGGTGGCCGAGCCTTGGTGGCCACCACCTCCGCCACCACAACTGCGACTGCAGCCGGTGTAGCCCGGGCGCTGAGCACAGTCAGCTGATGGCCAATGACGTCAGGCCCCGGGCGCTTTCGTGGCTCCCCGTGGCGTCCCATGAAAGCCCAAATGCCCACCTAGTCTCTCTGCCCCCTCGGCCCTTCCTGAGGGAGCGATTTCCCTTGCTCTTCAGGAGAGAAACTCCCCTCCCTCCCACCTGCCCTGAGCCAGAATAGCTTTCTATTCCCCGCTCCCTTTCAATCACAGACACTGTCTCCAGGGTTATTTGTCTCCGCTGTGTCCCAGAAACACAGGGTTTCATTCTTTGCGTTTTAATTCTTTCTTTTCCACGCTTATGGGCTTCGGTTTAAACCCAGAACAGGTCGCCTACCTTGCATAGAGAATCCGAGAAGGAAGAGGAAAGAATTCTCTAACATTTTTCCACGTCTCTAACCACTGAATTTCTGGAATTTGGTGGACACCCTGGAAAAAAGACTCCTTTAATTCCAATCCTTTAAAGTTGTATTCTGCCATCCCTCAAGAAAGGGAACAAAATTAAATGCTTGATTTTAAATAGAAAGAAGGCAGATTCTATTTTTAACCTGGCTTTGCAGATGAGTTAATTTGTTAACTGTAAAGATTTCCAGCTGGCCTATCCCAAGAGCTGGAAGTTAAGGGCAAAGCACCTCAAAAAACTGGAGTTTTGCAGTTATCTAAGCCTTAATGAAATAACCCCAGCAATCACATCCCTGTGAAAGAAAATCTTCTTGCTTTTTTCCTGAATTCCTTGAACTCATTAACCTCACCAGCCCTCCTGGAACTCTGAGGTGGGTAATAAGCCTCTTGACTTATGGAGGGAGCCCAGTTGGGAGGGTTTTCCTGTAGACTCTGAGCCAGGACTTATGGTGAGTGGTGTCCTCTCTCTGCTGGCATTGCCCCAAGTCATCTGTGTTAATGACCATATTAGCAAACTTGGCAGTGGAGGACATCTCTTTATTTTTTCAATTCTTTCTCCTTGCGGCCCTGAGAACTCAGCCTGAATAAATGATGGGTTGAATGCAGATGGAACTTTCCTACAAAAATCTTTCTCCAACCTGGACAGATCCCAGGATGATTTATTCAGCAGCAAAAGGAGGTGGGCCAAGGAGGGGGATATTGGGCCCAGTCAGATAAAATGACTCAGGGTGATGAATGAATACCGCATGCTACAGAAAGAAACTCAAAGAATTTCATGAACTCAGAGGCTGAAGCTAATGTATCAGGGAGAAAACATCACATCTGTTCAGCTGACTCTGAATGTTTCTTTGCTGTAGGAGTGTTACCATAGGTTGTTTTAAAGTAAGAACATGGATGACACAATTAGATTAAAATGTTATTCTTCCTGTCAGGACAACATAGTGCCATTCTGCACAAAAGGCGTTCTGTTTTTGAATGACCGGTTGGCTCAGCACAACTACTGAAAGACTTTTTGGACTATGTAAACCACTAAACAACTGAGTATCACTTAAAACAAGAGAAGTCAACACGCTCTTCTGAGGCTATGATAGATCTCTCATCATGCTTTCATTTATTCCCGCATATTTATTAAGGCTGGGTTCTACTGTGATCCAGACACAGTGTTTTGACAATTCAGTGTCATATTTGTACACAGTTTCCTCCTCCTCGATTCCTCCCCCCCATTTCCCTCCCTCAATACACTGCTCAGTTCATCCTTCAAAGTCTGAGCAATGTTGTCTCTGCATGAAGCCTTTCCTGATATCCCCAGTGAGAATTAATGACTTCCTTCTCTGCTATTCAATAGTCTGTTCTGGGTACTTTTAGTGTGGTCCTTACTACAGGGACACTTTCCCATTTGCTATCATTTTACCCATGAAACAGTGAGATCCTTGAAGGGGGTGACTGCTTTTTTCTTGGGCCTATATCCCCCAGCTTCTAGCAACTGTAGTTTACGTTGAGATAATAATAAGGTTAGCAACAATATATTGAGTGCCTAATGCATAGCTGTTTGACTCTCCCTTGACATATTTTACAAACATCTCATTTAATCATCCCAGCAATTCTATGCACTAGGTTCTTCTCTGTTTATTATCCCCATTTTACTGACTAGAATACTGAGGACTGAGGCTTCACGTGGCTAAGTACCTTGCCCAGGATCTCATGGTTAGTAAGCAGATAATGAAATTGCAATGATAAAATTTAAATTGTGTAAGTCCAGCATCCACATATTTAATAAAAATGCTGTAATAAGCAGTCAATGACTAATTTAAATAGGACCAATAGAAATAAAAATATTAAATATATTTTGCCTTTCCAAAGGCATTAAATAAGAAACTTCTGAGATATTTAGACTTTGAGAAATCTGTTGGGATGAGCCTAAATGGCAGATGAAGGTAGCAGAATTTATTCTTGTTTGGATGAAGGGCCTATTAATTTCGGCTCAGTTCAAGTCTTAGATACTATTTCTATAATTTGTGAAAAAACAGATTTTCACATATTGTACTTAACCCAAATAATTGATTTGGTCTAATTTATTTCATTTGGGTGGGTGTGGTGGTGGGAAAAACATCTTCTTGCCTCATTGGAAAATAACATATTTGTTTTGTGATGTTGCTGCATACCACTGGCTACATTTATAGTAGACATGTTTAAGAAAAGGAAATTTGTTTTCTACCCTGACGTACCTTTACCTCCTTAGGTTGATTATATGAATATATGAATTTAAATTTTATAAGAGCTGTGCCCTTTGCAAAATGCCCAGAGAAACCCTAACGCTTACTGAAGACATATAAAATATTAACATGTAAAAGAAAAGATGGACTCAGTTCAGGAAGGGGACTTGAAACCAGACAGATCCTGTTTCCCAAGGGAAGGAGGGTGTTTGTGACAGGGCAGCTTCCAAAGTTGGAAATCCTTAAAGGAAAATTACATACTTGCTAGCCTGAAAACACTGCTTTTAGGAAATATCAAAAGCATCAACTGCTTTGACAGAACTCCAGGAAAAGCCAATGTCTTAAGTAAGTAGAGCTCATCCATGAAAAAAATCTATGGATTAAAATTTTGTAGTCATATTGCATCTGGAATGCAGCTCAATGCAATCAACAGTAGAGTAAACAAAATGTCTATTTTATTCCTATCTCCTATTTTCTCTCCTTTGGAAAACACACCAGAAGGAAAAAAAAAAAAATCTTTGTAGACATTTTGGATCTTCACAGGAACTAGTTTAAATTAGATTCTGGTGGCTGGAAGGAGAAGAGAGTCTCTCATCAGTGGGAAAACAATGCCGAGCTGAGAAAGGCAGTGCTCATCAGTCAGGCAAGACAGAGAAACCTTCAAGGGAGATAGGCGTAAACATTTTCTTCTTCTTAAAAGATGATTTCCTTGTCTCTGGCTTCGCTAGAGGATGAGCTAACTGTGGCATCACTAATTAAGACTTTACTTACTGAATTCCTAAATTTTCACACACTCACACTCACATATGCATACCACTGGAGAAATGATTAGAAGCTACATTAAGAAGTATTAACAGTAATGAAAAGTAGTAATAAAAGAAAAAGTAAGTGGAGTGTCAGCTAGTTCACTCAAGTTCCTAAACCTTCTTTTGGCCATGGTTTAACACTTCCTTTTTAACCAGGCACACATATGAAGTCTTGGGGCAAAATGAGCAGACTCAGTGGGAAATAAACCAAAATATTTGTGCCCCCATAATATTATGAAATAAAAAATAAAAAAGAGAAGATCATTTTCCCTATTCTCTTTTTTAAAAAACAGTTTTAATTTGCTATTTTAGCATCATAAAACTTCTTATTTTTTAAAAAAAATTCATCCTATTACTATTTTCTCCCTGGAGACCTTTGGTGTTTATGTAGATTATTTAAGCTAGCACTTTATAAATAACATTATAATGCAAATATATTATAGGCATTGATATAGTTTCATATATGCATCTTAGTTCATTCATTTAGTGTGAAAATCTCTCTCACCAGGGTAGAAACACAGCCAAGAGTTCCTCTTGAATACCTCCTTCTTAACAGAAGTAAAAAAGAAAAAAAAAAAAAGTCTTTCTAGAAGCCAGTAGAAGACTTCCACATTTATCCCATTGGCCAGAACTGTATCCCAGGCTAATTCCTAAGCCAGGACCTGGGGCCACCTTCCCAGGGATCAAGAGATCTTATACAAAGAAGCATGTGGGAGCTAGTGATCTTGGACAGGCAACAGAGATATTTTGATAGCTCCTACTAACTCTTTGCTTAGCAAACTGTACAATTCCATCTCAGCCCTGTTCAGTCACCTCCTCTTTGCCTGTCTGTAGAATCCAGATTCCAAGATGACTCCAGTGATCCCCCACCTCCTTGGATAGTCTCATTCAACACTATTAGAATTAGTCTGTGGGCCAATACAGTACAACACAAATGGTGGCATGTCACTTCCAACACTCAGTCTAAAAACATTGCCGCTTATGCCTTACTCTCTCTTGGAGAGCCCACTCTTGGGGAAGCCAGCTACTGTGTTGAATATTCAGGCAGCCGTATAGAGGAGTCTACGTAGCAAGGAGCTGAGGCCTCATACCATCAATGGGCAAGAAACTGATACTTCTTTCCTGCAGTCATTTGAGTCAATCATCTTGGAAGAGAATTTTCTAGCCCCAGTCAAGCCATCAGATGACTATAGCTCCAGCTGAAAGCTTGGTCACAACCTCATCAAATAATCATCTAATTATGCTGCTCTTGAATTTCTGACCCACATATAATACACTGTGAGATAATAAATGTTTATTGTCTTATGCCCTTAAGTTTGGGGTTATTTGTTATGCAGCATTAGATAACTAATACACTACCTGACTACCCCAGGAGCCTGTAAGTTTCTGCAAACAGAAAATAAAACAAGACCACAGCAACAACAGCAACAGTCTTCAGTTATATGCTAGTGGTATAAGAATAGCAGAAAGACATTTCTTTGTTTTTAATTCATTATATATAGAAAGGAGAATTCTTATGTGGTTCCAGTGATCATTTTTATTTCAATACAGTCATGAGTGACTTGGGAGTAGGAGCCGGGAAGTGAATGTGATAATATCACTTCTTTGTTTAAAACCATTCACTCGCTTCTTGTTGTATTTTGGAATATTTCACACTTCTTACAATTAGTTAATTAGTTAATGGACAAATGATTCCATTAATTAATTGATACACAACTGGATATAACTGTGGAGATAGCAGGAGAAGACATTTGCACCAGGATTGGAAAGATAAATAGGCACTGAAGCTCAATTATTAGCTAAGAAGCAAAAATAAAGAGGGCAAGCTGCTCTGAACTGCTGCCTGGTGTTCTCTCTGTCTAGAGCTTGTCTGGGTCATTGCTTAGCAGCCTCATTGCATCTCACTCACAAGTCACCTCCTCAGAGGAGTGATCCTTGACCAAGCCACTTAAGTTTCTTGCTGCCAGAATTTTCAAAACAAAATTATTTGCTTATTTTCTGTGCAGCACATCTTACCATCTGCAATGATCTTATTCAGTGGTTGGTTTACTTGTTTTCTGCCTTATCTTTCTAGAATGTAAGCTCTTTGAAGGCAAGCACCATTCCATCTTATTCACCCATCTCTCCCCAGTGCTTGGCAATAGTAGGACCTTAGTGAATAGTTTTTGAATGAATGAGTGAAAAATGACTCAGTCTTGGTAACTAACTGGCTAGGGACTCTGACATAGGCAAAGCATAGGAGCAGAGTTAGCCAGATTAGGAGAAAATCTGTACTTTTCATGAGCTGGAACAGAGCAAACAAAATAAGGAGAGGAGAGTCTACACCATTGGGAATGCTTCACTGGGCTCTAATTGAGACACTACTTCTTCATTGAGTAATCCCTCCCAAGGATAATGAGACCAGGGGTTTAGAATACCTCCTATATAATGGAATTAGTGCCAATACTTTACCTAAATTATTTTATTTCATCCTGGTAAGAACCTTAGGAAGGTACTTTGAATACATTTTTATGCATCTGGAGTAACTTCTCCACTCAGATATGAACTGTGAGAGAGTTGGGCTCCAACTTCTCTCCAAAGACAGGAAAGTATTGATTAGTGATATGTTTGGTTACAAGTTACCATATACCTGAAAAACTAGCTTAAGTATATAGTGGTTTATTTTTCTTAAGGTAAATGGTTGCAAGCATTGAGTCAGAATCTCAAAGGTGCTTGGGTGAAAATTCTCCAGAGTCTCATGGTCATAAGATGGCTACTGTAGGTCCAGTCATTGCATCTGCATTCAAATCAGGAAGAAAAGGATGACAGCAGAACTGTGCCTGCCAGCCTTGTCCATCTGTTCTCTTTTTATTAGAAGATAACACCTTTTCCTCAAACCATTTCTTTGACAGACTCTACTTAGTTGTCATTGGGTATAACTGGAATATGTGACCATGTAACACTGCAAGGGAAGCTAGGGAAATAAGAAACAGGACTGACATGGCTGGCTCACTCCTCCAGACTTGGCCATGTTGATAAGAGAAATCCACTTGGGGCTACAATTAAGACAGAAAGAATTGATTCCCAGGTGACAGCTAAACTGTGTTGCAAAAAAAAAAAAAAAAAAAAAAAAAAAAGCAAAAAATCCACAAATATAAAAACAAAACTCTCTAGATTTACTTATAGTTCCGTCAAATTATTGATGCCAATGCAAACTGATTTAAAGTGCTCAAATATCTGAAATTTTTCAGGTATCGCAGTTGGTTGGTTGCATCTTTTTCCCTGTGCTGACGATCAAGACAACATATAAAACAGAAGCTATCAAATAGGAGAGGCTCATCCCTTTTTTCTTTCCTGGCCTCCTCAGTCTTCTGTTTTATTGTGTGTTCCTCGCTAGCAAATATGTTAAGAGAAAGATAGTCATTGCAATAACAAACAACAAACACCTTTATCACGTTGCCACTTCAAATTCTATTCTAGTGTTTTAGAATTTAAAAAATTTTCCAGTCTTGCTAGACATCCAGAGAACTCACAAATCTACTGTCTGAGATGACTTTGGTGGGTAAAAAGAGGGAATAAGGAAAAGAGGAAGCCTGGAGGAGAGGATAGGAGAGAGGGAGGAGAGAGAGGAGGAAAGAGAGAGGGAGAGGCAAGAGAAGAAGAGAAGGAGAGAGGGAGGGAGGAGGGATAAAAGGTGGAGCAGATTTGGAAAAGAACAAGATACAAAAGAAGAGGAAGGAAGAATAGAAGAAATGGCCCAAGAAGGGCAAAAGGAAGAGAAGGAAGTGTGAACTCAGCACTTCCGAATACTTTATTATATTAATCTGCTTGACAATCTTGCAAGGTAGAAATCACGATTCCCATAGCACAGATGCGGAAATCTAGCTTCACGGAGCTCACACAACAATTCGTTTGGATGATTCAGGAGTGGAACCCAGTATCAGCAGAGGCTTTACCAGGTATGATGGAAAACAAATGGAGCCTGGAGGAGTCAGGTCAGAAAAGGAAAGAAACAGGGAGGGACAAGACAAAGTGGCTGGAGTTATGATCCGACGGGACATGTGGTGTTCTTTTGTCTCCATTAAAGCTGTGGTTACTCTTCAATGACTGTGCAGACTATTAGTCATATTGATTAATTAGATTTGGGTGTACTCCTTACAAACCCCAGGAGGATTGCCAATAAATAGCATTCAGACATCAGGGCATGGAACCCGGAAGGAGGTCGTGATGAACAAAGCAAAGTTCTTTGGCTTAGGTTCCTGATGAGGCTGATGGCTCCAAGGCAGGATTTGGTAATGAGTTCTCCATGTGCCCAGAGCCCAAGACCCTAGCCAAAGTTGGGGAGTTCCCATGGTGACCTGGAGTGGCATGGTGGCTCTGAGTGGGGGTCCCCACCTAGGATGCACCTTTGTGTCAGGCCCTCACAATCACAAAGGACCACAAATTTACTGTTGCTATTATAGCTCTCTGAGGTTGTCTAAAACATCTTCTGTTGATGTGATCTGGGAAAATCCAGAAGGTGCCCAAATTAAAACTTGAAGAATGGCAGTGAGTTGCTTGGAAGAACTTCCAGGAGATAATTGCACACACCATTTTAAGACATGAAATGATGCAACACTTTTGATGGTATAGAAGATAATATTTTCTGGGAAATATGGGCACTGATGTTGAAAAATTACTCAGAAGAGTACCACTTAAAAGTTTCAGGACTGTATTTCCCAATTTGTATCACTTACATTTTCCCTTTTATATGTATCCAAGTGTGATATATGATATTATTTAGTGATGTTTAAAATTCTTTTTCAATAAGTACATCAAAATTCAAAGTGATAAAAACATTGCTTCATGGTTTAATTAGCAGAATTTTAAAATTTTTAGTAAGGCATAAAATAATGGTGTCAAATTCTAGGAAATACAGTATTGTGGTTATAATTAAGCTACTGACTTACAGCAGGAAAAACTGTGGAGACTCATATCCTTTCATTTTATAGATGAGGTAACTGAAGCACAGAAAGGTAAAAAGAGTTTTGCACAATTATGGCACCAGCTCATAGCAAAGCCAGGACTGGAACCCATGTCTACTCATTGCAGGACTGATAAATCCATCAGAGAAGGATGAACACAATCCCGAAGTTGGATCTGGCTACAAATCTTAACTCTTCCCCTCGGCAGCTATGTGATCTTCGACACGTAACCTAACTGCTCTGCACTTCAGTGTCTTCATCTTCAAATTGAGACTAACAATATACATCCTCAAATATGTCTAGGATACAAATGAAATGTAACACTGCAAAGTCACTGGCACAGGTAAACATTCATTCTGTAGTGGGCCAGAGTGCTATTACGAAGCTGCCAACAGTTACTTTCTTTTCAGATTTCAACTTTTGGAGAAGGCTAACTTTTCTTCCCTCTCGTCTTCCTCCCTCCCTTCCTTCCTTCCTTCCTTCCTTTCCTCTTTCCTTCTTTCCCTCTGTTCCTCTCTCTGCCTGTTATTAAGAAAAAATACTTTAAACAACTTTTGTTTCTGCAAAGATAAAACAAACTCCTACTAATTCTGGAATGGGAGATTTCAGGAGGATTAGGTGGATCTGTATAATAATGTCAAGTTGTGTCTCTGCAAGAATATTCTGGTCTGGGTAGGGAGGGATACTACCACTAGTAAATAGTGTGTGTGTCTGTTAGAGAGAGAGAATTAAACAGGATAATATATGCACATAGGTGCCTAATACATGTAATCTGTTGCTGCTGTTATTATTATGGCCCTGATGCTATTGATTACCAGAGTTGCAGAAATTGAGTTTTAGAAAGATTAAGTGACCTGTCCAATATACTGGTGGAACCTAGATTTTACTTTAGGTGGAGGCGAGGAAGCTCCTACATGCAAATGACCCTGAATCCAAACTTTAAGACAGTATAACTGCCAAGATAGCAGAGCAGCAGGCAAACTACTACCATCCTGACCACCTGGTGGATGGCACTGATGACTACTGGACTTTAAGCTCTGGTGACACTTCAGAACTAGTTGTTGAATACTGCGTCTAATATGCCTGCTCACAACCAAAGTGCGTGTGTGTGTGTGTGTGTGTGCGCGCGTGCGAGTGAGTGAGTGAGTGAGAGAGAGAGAGAGAGAGAGAGAGATAGAGACAGTACATATGTAGACCTTTTTTTCCACATCCCAGTTAGGCCCTGAAATATATTCAAAGGAATTGTTGTCGAGAAAATTCTAGCCAAATGGGAAACTGAGCACTTCATGGGAAATCAGAAAATGGGCCTTTCAGTATAGTTCAGCCAAATCCTTACAGACACACAGGAGGAAAAGGCTGACAGAGTTTGGACAAGCTGCAAATGAAAACTAGAGCTACACAAGCTCTGACAGTTCATTCCAAATGTGTCCAAAGCTTTGGACACTAATCACTGTCACAAATTTAATTAGTCACTAAAAGACTGAAAGAGCCCTGCACATAGCACAGGTTAGTACCACCTTAGAAGGCAGTTGAGCGAAATATCCAAATAAAAACTGGGGTTGGTTGAATGTATTATAATATGCAGAGTTCTTCAATATTCTTTTAGTTATTTATGCATTTGCTTGTTCACTCATTCATTCCACTATTCAAACATAACAAACTAACCAATCATAACTATCACAATAATGAACTGTGCTTTCTGAGGAAGGAGAGTACTGAACAACGGGTGGTTCTTGTTCTACTGGGTGCTTTGCCCATGTGAGTGTTTAAGTTTGGGGGTTAGAGAACTGCAGAGTTTCTGTATCAATCTAAGACTCATGGAGCAGTTTGAGAAAATCAGAGGAAAGACAGAAATAAATGGGGCCTAAAAGCATTCCTCAGTAGGTGACCCCCTAGGTCTTCATTAGATTTCCCAAAACTCACAAAATACTCAATGTGAATAAATTTCTCGAAGAAATTATTAAAGTTGGAGCTGATTTTTGCATCTAAATATGCATTACATATAATAGAGATAATACATGTGGATCTTATGGCTAAGTCAGAGGTACCACAGGTATAGAATCCTCTGGGAATTAATAGAGGGTGGGGGAGATGTATGTCTATTCACAAACATTTCTTGTTTTATTCAGGAAACGTGATTATATTTAGCTTCCCCTTCCTCTTTGAAATTTGACATGACCCTGTGACTTGGCAAAGCCAATGAACTATGAACAGAAACACCATGTGTCTCTTCCTGGGAGAAGCTTTATGAGCCTGTGTGTGAATCTCCACGTTCCCTTGCCATCGTGGCAACGTCTGAGGAATCAGGTATCAAGAAGGAACCTCCGTCTTCTGGAGTCTCTGTGAGTAAACACGTTACATGAATAAGAAATAATTCTTATTTATATCAAGCCATTGAGATTTGGGTCTGTTTGTTATTATGGAATAACCCATCCTATCTTGACTAACACTGGAAGTTTGAATTTCGCAGTGGGAGTCAGTGATGCCCAAATCTTCAGCATCAAGGAACTCCAGCAAATATGGGGATTACCAAATAACACTCGTTGAGTACCTACCTGTTCCCAGTTATGTTGGAATCTGCTGTACCAATGTGATGTTCTTTCTCCTTTCAAGCAGTGCATGGTAGAGAGGGTGAAACAAATGAATAAAATAGTGGCTAGAGGTCGCTGGTGCTCAGTGTGTTGTTGGACTACAGGGAAAGAGCATATTCGCCACACTGGAAATATCTTGGAAGTTCCCATCAAGAAGTATTGCCTGGGCTAGTCCTTATACTCATGTGAAAGTGAGTTAAGTCAAGGAGGTGGAGGGTGTTCCAAGTAGATGGAACATCAGTGTGAGGCGCAGACAAATGGAAAACCTTGGCTCATTTGGGGAACTGCAAAGATATTCTGTATTAATATTTGGGTGAAGCAGCTGAATGAAGCTAGGGAGGTAGCTAGGCCTCCTGGGGTGCTGCATCAGGGAGCCTGAATTTCATTTGGCGTATCAGAGGATGGTACTGAAGACTTGCATTCTATGAAATCCTCGTAGCAATCCTAGGAGGCAAGTATTATCACCTCATAGATAGGAATAAACTGAGGTTCAAAGAAGGCAAATGACTTGCATTGATTCCATGCAACTAGTAAGCAACCAGTTGAGACTTGAATACTGGTCTCTGAACTTTTCAATTTCTTATCTCACTTTCTCCCTTTTTCAGGACACTCTGGCCACTATGACCCACCCATATTTCTCCTTCAACTCTTCAGGGTCTTTCAGATGTTAGGGCTTTTGTGCTTGCCCTTGCCTCTGGCTGTTCACTGGGTTCCCCAATCTTCCATAGACTGCCTCATTTTGCCATATGGTCTCCCTTTTTATGCCACCATTTTATTATCTTGACTTTCAATAACATCTGAATAACATTTTTATATTGGGGAAAACACACGGTTCCTGAAGAAAATATTCCAAATTGATTAAGCAATGTGAGGAAATAAAATCAAAGATAACATTTCAGAATTTTAGAGTTATGTGGCCTCACATATAATTTCAGATCATGGCTTTGGTTTATAAAGGGAAAACTGAATCACAGATCTTAACTGATATGTCTAAGGCCACTTATAAGGTAATTGAGGAATTTAATTCTTCAGATGGCTATTTTAAAGTTTTTCCTGTGCAGAAAAATTAAGAAATAAAAAGAGAGAAAATAGAGGAGGTATCTTCCATTCAAAGAAATATATAACCACTTTTAAGTGACATTACTGATGGGATTTATAATGAAACGTGATTTCCAGTCGATAATTGTTCAACCAAACAAAAACTACCAGTTGAATTATGTTGAATTCTTTATTATCTGATAAAGGCTGTGGAATATGAATGAGCTTTATTTCTATGACCCTGCTTCTGACGTGTTACTTGGATGCAATTGCGTCTTCAGTTGTTATTTTCAACCTAAATATGTATAATATTTTCTTGACTCATGTTCACCTTTAAATTTGAAAGCTCAGTTGTTTGATCAGTAGTCAAAATGCCTACACTTCTTGGACAGGGGTTCAGAAGATAGAGCTGTGTTCTTTGCCTGACACACAGGGCCACTTGTGGAAGCACCAGGCCTATTGATTTGAATCTTATTATCATCCCTGCTGGAATGTCAGCACAGCTGATGTGCTCATCCTGGATTTACAGGTCTTTCATGGACACATGCTTCTGCCTTTCTCTATACTGAGGGCAAAGTAGATCCCTCCTAGCCAGTGTTTTCCAGAATGTGGTTTGAATGGAGTGGGTCACTAGGATGGCTTTGTCGTCTGGTCCTGATGGGCAGCAAGATCCCATGGCTGTTGGCTTCATTAGCTCATAGGAGCTTTTGGGTGAAGGGTGGAGCTGATGGATAAGGTCACCTGGGTCCACCGCAGGCAAGGATCAGAATAAGCAGCACCTGACTCTTCTTTTTCTACTGTGAAATGAGAAAGTCAGGCAGGGAAATTCAGTCAGGAAGCACTTTTCCACCCATTGTGGACCAGATGCCTGCATAGTCTAGGAAGAAGTTCATGTTCCTGGTGCTCTGGGAACGTAGCAGGCTGGATGGCAGGAGGGATGGAAAAGCTGGAAGGCAAACTTCTGCAAGGACTAGAAGCCATGACTCCAGGGGCCAGCCCAGAGGCTTGGTTCTCACAAATATTGGATCCTTCTGTTCTATTTGTGGTTGATGCTCTCTCCTTATGATGGTTCTTTTGTGCTATTTCTGTCCACACTAGCTGTAAATATAATCATTTTAACAATTCATGTGTATTTTCAGATGAGAACTTCTTCCTTGTTTTGAAATACTCTGTGAAAATGTTGGATTGCATTTAAAGTCCATTCACATTATCACAAGAAATGTCCTCATTACTTTCATCGATGAAAAAAGGGAAAGGTCTTCCGGATTCTGTAAATTTAATTGCATTCTTTGCAAATATTGAATAGGTTATTAAATTGTTTTACATTTTATTATCACCTACTTGAACAAAGATGGTTTTTAGTTGTGGTGACTATTAAAAACTTTGAAAAGACCCTCATTAAAAAATATCAATTAGAAATTGTATGTGGCCAACTCAAGCACAAAATCCACAATGAAATAAAAGTTATCATCACAGAAGCAAGTTCAAGTTGCCTATTAGAATTTTGATGGGATTTTCTGTGTGTTTCACACAAGCTTAATATCTAATATATTCTGTAATACTTTGTATTTTGTCTTTTCTTATCATAATTATGTTTTATAAATAAAATTTAATGAATTTTTCTCTACAACTGACATAACTGCACCGAATGATAGTATCATGTTTCCTATTGCAGTAAAAAAATCCTACACTACACGGCATTGCACTGTATTAAATAATACTCTTACAATTTTCTATTGTGGTAATAATAATGATCCTTGTTATAAGTGATGTACAGTTTATTTGAACAGAAAACTCTCACTAGCTTACACAACAATCTGGTGAGTAAGGCAGATTGTTTTCTGTCTTTGTCAAGATGAGGACAAGGAAGTGGTGAGGTTGTGTCTTGCCTGCATTCATTCTAAAAGTAAATGACCCATCTATTTTGCTTCTTGCTGTTGTGCTTTGCAGACCCATGCAAGGTTCTTCAAGAAGAGAGGTGACTCCATCCAAACCAGAAAATTAAGATGATGTTGGTTATTATGAATATGCTTACCATTATTATTTTTTTTAAATGTATAATCCCAGAAATCCACGCAAGTACTCATTGTAATATGTTACTAAACATTATAGCAGGGGTAATAAAAGAGTAGTCCAGCTATGTGTAGAGGAGGCTTTGCTTTGGACAATGGAATACCTGGCTGATAGGAAAAAGTACTTCACTATGTCTCAGGAGAGGATATAAAAAGGTACACGATCCAGGAAGGTGTAAAGTGTTGCAGTCGGGAGAAAAATAATACAAGCCCATGCATAACCCACATATTTCAGGACACATGAGGCCAGGGGCAAAACTAGGTTTATTATAACAGTTAGCCTCACTCCTCTGGTTTTGTTGCATTGCTATGGTAAGACATCTTGTTATATTCAACCTCAAATCTGTCTGCATTTTCTTTCAACTCTGCCATCTCTTCTTCAGTTCAAGCTAGGCTATCTTTTCACTGGTCTCCTTGCCTCCTTTCTCTCCTTTGTTTAGTCTCTTCTCTACCAACTGCATGAACTTTTAGTGATGCTAATCTGGTCAACAATTTAATGCACAACAAATCTGCTACACCCCTCGGGTAGCTTCCTATTGCTTTCATGGTTAAAGCAGAAAGCCCCAGCATGGGCTTCATGGCCTCCTTTGAGCCGGCCTCTGTCTATCTCTCCACCTGGCCCTGAGTGACATCTTTCATCACATCCTCTAAGCACCTGTTCCTTAACACCAATGGGCCTCTGCCCACCACTGCTCCCGTTTATGTTTTTCTTTTCCCCTCTTATAACCTCAATAACTGCTTTTTATCCTTAATTATCTCCACTTCATTGTTATATCCTTAGAGAATTTTCTCCTTACCTGCTAATTTGGTGAACAACTCCTACCATGGGCTCTGCCAAGATGACATAACATTTTACTGGTTGTGCCTTTCACATTTACAATTTTTCATTGACTTGGTGATTCTTTGATTAATGTCTGTTTTTCTGATCAGACCATTTAAGCACTATGAAAAAGAACTGTGTCACTGTTTTTGCTCACTACTGTGACCTCAGAACCCAATATTGGGTCTGGTCCAATGTAAATGCTCAGGACATTTCAGCTGCTATTTGTTCTTAATCAGATTTAGAGGATCCTATTGCTGCCCTTATGATGAGCTGCTTGGCACTGGTCACTTATTCTTTCCCCGACTTTGGCTCCTGCCATTTCTTTAGTAGCAAACCTAGCTATTGCTTTCATCAGCGAAGTCCTGCTACTGCCTCCTTCGGGGACAAGAGTCAGGCTTCAGCATGGTCTTCATGGAGCCCCCCGTGCTGAGAACCACAGCAGCAACAGAGCTTAGATCTGACCCCACCAGACCCAGGAGGCTCCAGTTTCCCAAAAGCTTGTCTGGAGAAGTCAGGTAACATAGCCAAGCACCATGGAGGAGTTGGCACCCCATGGGGTGAACTTGGACCAGTGAGAGACAGAAACAAGAAAGAGTTGGTGGAGAAGTTGCCCACCCTTTTTCCCTCTGAGGCAGTGAAACATAGTGGACCCATTCAATTTTCATAGGGACATCTCCCAAGACCATTATTATATTATGTCTGAAACTTGGAGCAATTCAGTAATTTCCACCTTGTATTTGTTTTCCCTTTTTCCCTCTCTTTCTTCCTATTTGTTCCTTTCTCTTGTACCCTGACCTTGTACCTCTATTAAAGGTTAGCCATTAAGATTTGCCTCAGGATGTTTTCCAGGAAATATAGGCTTAGATAATTTTTCTTATTGTTTAAAAATCGTCATATTCTTCCCTAGGGGCATCAAGCTAAACAACTGGAAAATATTGGACTTTGTTCACGCACTTATTGACTGAATATTTATTGAAGTTACACTAGGAGACAGACTTTATTCCTGGCCTCTTAGGTTTCAAGATGCAAAGAAAGTTATTCCTGCACTTTAGCAGGTCACTTTTAAGGCTGGAGAAGGGGAAGCAGACATGGAAACAAGCAGTCTAGAGATTGTAGTAAGTGTTCAGTAAGACATAACCATTACCTTCCCCCAGAGCTGTCAGGTGGGTTTTCCCAGAGGATGCTCACATACGAGGTGAATCCTAAAGGGTGTTATGGGATTTTTCCAAAAACAAGGTGGGTCAGAGAGAAAGTAGGAAGTCTCTCCAAGCAGAGGGAGATACAGACACACACGAATAGAGGTGAGGAAGATCGTGCTACATCTGGAGAAACTGCAAGAGCTTATTTGGATGAAATGAAGCTGGGAGGACTTTGGGTTCAGAGCTACAAACAGATATTACCTTTACGTTGTGGACTGGGAACCACATTTCTGAGAAACACAGTCAAGAAGGTCCAGTGAAATATCCAAATAAAATGAAGAAGATGAATCAGGGACCTGGTATAAATAAATTCTACTTATTTATTCCATGCTTCATTTTGTAGAAGGATTTCAGGCACTCTGAACTGCTTAAGTTCAGAAATAAGAAAAATGAGATTTGATATAATCACAAAACATGCCACTTTAGATCAGGCAGGACAGGTAGAGGGGTTGCTGTTCCTGGAAACTAACTCAGAGAATGAAGTGGTGAATCTAGCATAGGTGAAAAATCAGATTTGGTTTTGATACTCTCTTCTTCTATAGGGCATACTTATTTTCAGTAATAATCATGAAATGGAGTGCATGTGTTTCATGAATAAAGTAAAATTTCTATTTGCCAAATAAAAATATTTCACTTTGCATTTCACACTGTTTCATTGTTTGAAATTTTAAAAAGAAATAAACACCCCACGTGGCTGCATAGAATGACAGAATTGAAGCAATTCAAATTTCTTTGCTTCATCTTTGCCACCACTGTGCTATCACCATTTATTTTTCACCCGTTGGTTAAATATAGGAACACGTACTACCATAGGGGTTAGAGATGCAATCCACACCTGTACCTGAAATGAGCCCAAATGATTCCTAATTACAAACTTATTCTCAAAATCCATGTGTGCAGCTTGGTCTTCCTGTGTTAGCAACCTACTCTGGAATTGGAAGTTCTTTGAATTAACTTCCATTTTGTTAATGGACAATGAATATGCTGTAATTTGAAGCTTATATACACATTAGTAAAACTCAACAGTAGTGGCAGCAATTGTTCAGAACCTGGAACAACAAATAATTTGGGGGATGTGTATTTTCTCCCTGACATCATTTGGAATTGCCAGTGCGTGGTGACAATAAACACAGGCTGACGTTTAGCCAGGTGTGTTATTGTTTTTAAATCCTTTAAGACAATGCACTTCCTATTGCCTGCACCCAGGGCAAACTGCTTCCTCCTTCCATGCTGGGTGCCACTAGAATTTATGTGCATGGATTTTGCAGCTAAATGAACTGGTTCAAATCCTGCCTCCTCCATTTCCTTGCTGTAAGATCTCTGGAAAGGTAATTAACCTCTGAGCGCCCCAGTTTCCTCACCTGAAAAATGCAGGTATAGTAGTAACTACCTTATAAAATTGTAATGAAGGTTGCATAAGTTAATACATAAAGTACTTCTATGAGTGCCTGGAGCATAAGAACCACTGAATGCACATTAGGTATTAGATAATCCAGTTCAAGAAGGTAAAGGAAGACACTGAGCTGGTAGAAGAGAGAGGATGGAAACCCAAGTCTGCTTGGTTTTAATTCAGTTCTCGAATCTCTAAACAGTATTGATCAATGTGATTGTGGTGGCAAAATGAATGGCTGCTCAACAGGACCTGAAGACTCAGAACTTTGAAGGATGAGAAAAGTTGTTACAGGGAAATTGGTTTGTGCAATTGTCACATACTAGCTTTTTAACGTTGGAGAAGGTACATAAACCTCTCTGACTAGCTTGGCATGGGTGCTATTTATTATAAGGAAAATGAGATGATACATCTACAGCAGCCACTCACTGTCTGTAACTGTCTGCTGCTCAAAAATCTATGATTTTATTACTATTATTATTATACATGGATGTGGTCCAGTAGAAACATAATATGAGCTAAAAATGAAAGCCACAAGTACAGTTTTAAATTTCTAACAGCCACATTATAAAAAATAAAAAGAAATAAGTGAAATAATAATGTATTTTATTTAACCAAATATAGCCAAATATTATCACCATCTAATTAATATAAAAATTAGTAATGAGATATATTACTTTTTCCTCCTTCCTTACTTCCTAGTATTGCACACTAGAGCATATCTCAATTTGAACTAGTTACATTGCAAATGCTCAATAGGCATAGGTGACTAATGGCTACCATTTTATATGGGGCTGGTATCAAGAGTTATCCTAAAAGGTGGCATAGACTGAGGATATCAAGAGTTTCCAAAAACTTTTGATGATGCCATGTGCCACATTTATATTTTGCATAGTCAGGTGAAATCAGGGATGTCTGCAGGTCATGAACCTTGAAGTATTTGATCTAACATAGTAAAAAAAATATATATGTATATATGTTTCCAACAATGTAGCAAAGATTTTTGTAAATGTCCACTTAGAGTTTAGTGTTAGGGAACAAATTAGAAAAATACTTTTTCCTGAAGAACAAATATACTTTCTTCATTGATCAGATTTTGAGGCATGTATCTATGGAGGCTGATTGCATTGCCCTATGAGGAAGCTCATAGCTAAGTTGAGCATTCTACTATAATGGTTATATTTAGCCAAAGTTTTTTCTACTTGCCCTACTCTTGGCTCTTGCTTTTTGTCCTAATTAATATTTCTTAGTTATTTACTATTACTTATTAAAAATTATTTAAGAAGAATAAATAATATATAAACCAATTAATCAATAAAGCACCCCAAAAAGCATCCTTTGCTACCTTCTTCAGACAGAACATTGGGCTGAATGAATGACATCTTTTTGAGACATGACTTAGAGTTTTGTATTCTTATAACAGTAACTAAACCCCAAACTATAGACTCAGAGATTGTCAGAGCCGGCAAGTTTTGAGAGATGACCTAGTCTGACTACTTTAATTACTAGAATTCCAGAGAAATTTAGCAGCCTTCTTTTGGGCTTCAAGATGGCTAATGGCAGAGCTGGACTTCAGACTGGGCTTCTTCCCAATATATGAACTGCTCCCCAAATCCATTTCAATAAGATTCTGATGAGCTAATCTCCAAAGAATCAGGTCTTTTTGGTGGGTGGGCAGAGGCTGGGACAATTTAAACTTTGACATTTGTTGGAGTGTCAGACACCGGGTAATACAGACTTATTTATTGTTTGCTAAGGACAAACAGTGCTGGAGCCTGGGTTCTCCATTCCTAACAATAGACCATTATTCATGTGAGATAACACTACACCGGGAGTTTAGACTATGAACATTTGTTTATCAACTACAGTTGATAAAATTGCAAACATGCTTATTGTTGTCTAAGGTTGGAGGGGCCACAAGTAGTAGGCCACTTACCTGAACAGAACCTTCATCCAGACAGACAGAGATTACAATGAGTATTTTATGTTGTGTAATCATGCAAACTAAATTTCAGTCTCTCCAGGAGGCAATATTTAAATTGTTTAAGAGTTGTTCAGTGGGGCAAAATAACTTCTTATTGGTTATTTTGCCAACCAAGAAAATCTATTGGTTCTTACATGAAATATTATGAGAAAGAAACAGATACCTGGTGAAGAGAAAACATGTCTCTGGTGGGGAGGAGGCATGAATGCCCCATAGAGCATAGTGAGCTCATCTGTTGGACATATAATTGAAAGGGAGGGTGGCAGATAAAGGGAAGTGAAACGTGACTTTAAGCCATTAATTGTTAAAAAAAATGAACAAACACAATATAGACGGGTAGAATCTGGTCAGGTTTCCTAGAAACACATCTGATATGTATTCAGGAAGTTTATTGGGAGTACATTATGAGGAAGTGAGGAAAGACAGGATTTGGGCAGAGGGAGAAGTTGAATTGGAATATCAGTTAGCACAGAGAACTCGGCCTAAAGCACGTGGGACTCTGGAGCTAGGATGCTCCTTAGGGTTGTCCCAGTGTGAGGTAAGGGGCCTGGTTTTTGTACCTCTGCACAGACCAGTCACTGGATGAAGGCTGCCACAAGAATGGGGACACAACCTTGGGGTGAGCACATGCCTTTGGCTGAAGGCGATTCCTAGAGAGAGGCAAAGTGGTGAACTTCTACCAGGCAGCACTCCTGACAGCTGGGAAGATGAGTACGTCAGTCCTCAAGGGGAGCTGGCTGGCACGGCACAGAATCCACCAGAATCCACTCATTGCTTTACTCAGATCTGGGTGCTTCTTATGTTAAGGTCAGCCCACCTGAGACCAACTTCTCCAGGATCCCAGATGGCATCTTGTTTTGGGAGGAACTTATATAAGAAAAGGTTCACAGGATGAACTATAACCCTTGCTTTTGCAGTTGATCTTGGGGTTGTAACTGAATAGCATTGTCTTTCTCATCAATCTAGTTTCTCTTCGCCTTTAGCTGGCACCCATGCTGGTCTGGATATGCTAGTTTTACCCAGTCAGTGACACAGATTGTCATCTCTGAAGAGTCTGAGCTGTTGTTCACTATATTCTTCTTGAGCAGTGGCTTCAGAACTTGACGACTTACTCTCAAGATTGAGCAAGGAGGACATGTGATGCTCTGTGGACACTTGAGTATCAAACCCATTCTTTCCTATGCCTGTTGTGAAACAGTAGGGATCTGTGACAGTCAGGGACAATCATCTAACTCATCTAGATGAGTAGTCAACTACCCCCACCAGGACAGTGAGTCCTTCCTTCCTTGCTTGTGTCTTGATGGAAGAAGTCTGAAGTGACAAGATGGCAGCCATGCTAAAGTTCTGTGGAACTTTTACCAAGTCTCTCGGTGCGGAATTTGGTTGTGAGGATGTTTAGGTAAAGGGGGTGAGTGATGTGTACGGTAGGTTCCCGTGGGTATGCTCTCAGTTACAGCAATCCAGGGGCCAGGCATGCTTCTATTCCATCTGAGCCAGTACAGATGTTTGGAGGGAAGCACATGACAACCTCTTTGCATTTCTTAGTTATCTATTTGTTTTGGATCAAGAGCATGCCCAGCAACTGAAGACTCTAAAAGAATGTTCCAAATCTTTGAGAATGGATGACAAGAATAGATAAGGAACTCATGACTTCAGTCAAAGAAGCTAAGATTCAGGGCAGTTTCCAACTCTAGCACAAGAATGGAAATGTAATCAGGAAACCATGGTTGATATGGACTGGGTGGCAGTGGAAGGCAACTTGGAGAAAGGCTATAGCATGAGAATTTGCCTAATTTTGCAGAAAGAACAAAGGCTACAAAGTCAGACAGGTTCAAGTATGAAGCTTGGTTCTGCTGTCACCCAACTTTCTGACCTTCACAGAGACTCAGTTTCCTCATCTGTAAGCAGGGGATATAAACATATCTTACATGTCATTATACTTGTTTACTGAACAGTGAAGTTTAGAGATGAAGTCTGTAAAATGTACATCCTAGCTATTTTGTCTGCTGACTGCTCAGGGTGGTGGTTCCTGAAGATTGGGGTGACTGTGATAATTTCTTACAGTAAGAGAACAATGAAGTTTGCCACATCAATAAACTCTTTCTTTCATGAAAGTTCACTCAAGTCTATGCTGTCAGGGAAGAAGAGAATGTGTACATGAGCTGAACTCATACTCCTGTTCTGGGGGTGCTCTTCCCAGAATACTAAGCATGTGTCAAATATGTTAAATGTGTGATGTGTAGGTAGCATGTCTGAATCACTTCAGAGGCCCTTGGCCTGAGCTTTGAAAGCTGCAGGCTGAACTTTAAGAAGCAGAGGAGTGAGGGCTGGGCATGCCCGGTGGTAAAGAAGCCTAATTTATTCAGTTTCCCTTATAATTCCTGGGAGGACATAATTCTGATTTTAATTAATTAATTAATTAGAAACCTTCAGAGGGAGCCTGGCCCTGATGACACCTTGATTTTGGACTTCCAGCCTCCAGAACTATGAGAAAATAAATTTCTGTTTTTTAGCCACCCAGTCTCTGGCATTTAGTTATGGCAATCCTAGTAAACCCTAGCAAACCCTTCTTCTCTCTCCCCACTTTATCTTTCTTTCTCTAACCTCCCTTCCTCCTTCCTCTGTTACAGTTTGAAAAATCCCTCTGATTGGACCACCTTGGGTTATGTACCCAATCATTATAGCCAAAGGTCAAGGTATCAAAAATTCCCACCAGAACCATAGATTTAAGGTGGGGTAGGGGAATGATGAATAACTCCCTCCACACACACTCCAGAGCAGGGAGGCCTTCCTCAAAGTGGGGAAAGAGGGCTGGACAGAAGGCATGTGTGGCTATCTGCTAGACTCTAGGAGGCTATGTCAAAGGCCACCATTGATTTGTCAGACAAAGGATACTAAGAGTTTTTCCAGGGACAAACATAAATATTCTAAATCAGGGGGTCAAATTTAATAAAAATTAGGAAGAAGTGGCCAGGTATATAAAAACAAAACAAAACAAAATAAACATGCAAACAAATAAACAAAATCCAAGGTGTCAGCCTAGAGGTGGCATGAATCAATGGACATACTTTGCTACATAATTATTTACCTGCAGGGACAGATTTTACTAGTATAGCTATAAGAGTTAAAACATTGTATCCTGACAAAAGTTCAGGGTTGAAGTACTAACATCTATGAGCCTCCAATACCTTGGATTCAAAATGGAAGAAATGATTCCTATCTCATCTATGATATTTGGCACATAATAGATACTTGATAAATAAATATCTTGCATCAATCTTTGCAACATAATAACTGCAATGCTTTCAGAACTAAGTACTATAACATTGTAAAATATTATTCTCATTTGAAGAAATCATTCAGATCCCTAGAACTTAGGAAAAATGCAAAGATGTGGAGAAAGGGATCTAAGTTTATTTGTTTTTAAATTTGTTATTATTTAAATATGAAACACATTTCATCTATTTCAGCTTGGCATGAAAAGTATGTCATCACAAAATTTTGTAAAATGGTGAGGTACACATTATTAATGCTTATCACTATTCAGTTTTTCTTTTTTTCCTGGACATTTGGTGACTGGACTTTCCAGCTGCTTTACGGTTGGGCAGAGTCATGTGATAAGTTCTGGCCAATGAATCAGAAAGAGGAGAAGCCACATTGCTCCTAGGCTGAGACTGTGAGAAGCTCCTACACCATTCTCATACTAGTTTTACTTTTCTCCTATGGTAGTGCTCTAGTTTGAACATGTTCCCCCAAATTTCATGTGTTAGAAACTTAATTTATCAATGCGGTAATATTGGGGGTGAGCCTAGTGGAAACCGTTTGGGTTGTAAAGGCTTTGCCTTCATGAGTGAAAACTAACACTTATGAGTTAGTTTCCATGGAGGAGGGTAGTCATCATGAGACCTGGACGTTATAAAAGGTGAGTTCAGTTTCTTTAGCTGTCTCTTGCTTCCTCTATCACCACATGATGCCTTCTACTGTGTTATAAAGCAGCAGGGGGCCCTTACCAGATGCTGGCACCATGCTCTTGGACTCCCAGCATCCAGAACTGTGAGCCAAAATAAACCTCTTTTCTCTATAAATTACCCAGTCTGTGGTATTCTGCTATAGCAACAGAAGACGGACTACCACAAATGGTATTCATGGAGAAGGTCTCATATTGTGTTGGCAGAGCCCTGTAGAGTTGCCCAAACCCAGGCTGGCATTGCATAAGTGAGAAATAAACTTTTGTTGTGTGAAATCTCAGGTTTGAGAGTTTTTCTTAAGGCAGCACAATATAGGCAATGCTCAGGATTGTGGGAGCCTGTATACTACAATTCTAAAGTACTATTCCCTGACTCCTGGTATCAGACTCCAGTTAGAGCCTCTTTCATTTACCCAAAACACAACTTGACCCTTGCTGGCCTTTGCTAAGATGTGACTTTCTCTGCCTAGAGTCTCTGTTCCTAGGTGGAGATTGTTCTGTAAAATCATTACATCTCTTTGTTTCTTTCTAATATACTGTTTCTATTCTGCTGTTGTACTTTAACACAGTTTACGATAATCAGTATCTCCCCTTTCCTCCTTTTAAATGATACAAATACTTTAGAATTCTTTAATACTTCCAATCTTTCACCATTCATCTTACATGTTGATTTTTAAATATTAGTTTCTCCCCCCTTTTTTTTTTTTGGAGACAGAGTCTCGCTTTGTTGCCCGGGCTAGAGTGCCGTGGCGTCAGCCTAGCTCACAGCAACCTCAAACTCCCGGGCTCAAGCAATCCTCCTGCCTCAGCCTCCTGAGTAGCTGGGACTACAGGCATGTGCCACCATGCCCGGCTAATTTTTCTATATATATTTTTAGCTGTCCATATAATTTCTTTCTATTTTTAGTAGAGAGGGGGTCTCGCTCTTGCTCAGGCTGGTCTCGAACTCCTGAGCTCAAACAATCCGCCCGCCTCGGCCTCCCAAGTGTTAGGATTACAGCACCTTGTTTTTATATTTCTAAATTGATCAAAACCATTGTTGTCTAATTAATTTGTATTATTTACATGTACCTACAAGTTTATCCATTTTTTAAATTTACCATTCTCCTTATAGCATGTATCTTCCTTTTTCTGGGTTTATTTTTCTTTTTCATGAAGTAAATCATTTAGCGTATTTTTGTTTGTTTTTGATTTTGTTTAAGTGAAGGTCTGTTAGTGGTTACATCTCTCAAAGTTTGTCTTACAATTTCTTTATTACTCCCTCACTCATGAAAGATAGTTTAAGTAGGTATATAATTCTAGGCTGATAGTTATTTTCTTTTAAAACTTTGATGATATTGTTTTATTGTTTATTAGTTTCTAATGCTGCTGTAGAGAAGCTTTGCTGGCCTGAAATATATTCTTTCTTAGCTGGTCTGTTTTGTTTTCCTCCTTGATTGCTGCCACGACCTCCTCTTTGTCTTTAGTTTCTTAAATCTTTCACTAAGATGTCTATATTAGGATTTATTTTTGTTTATCCTTTGCAGAGCTCAATGTTATTCTTAATATGAACATTCCTGCTTTTCCTCGATTCTGGAAAATTGTCAAGTATCGTCATATCTGGCCTCTCTCTATTTTGTAATGTTCTTTCCTTGTGTAATTACTAATAGACACATGTTGGAATGACACACTCTATCCAGTTCCTACATCTTTTGTTCTATTTGCTGCATTCTGGGTATTTTCCTCAGATCTATTTTTCACTACTACATAGTTCTCTTTAAAGAGTTAGTTGTGGCTAATTTGCTCTTTAACTTGTCCATTGAGTTTTCAGTTTCAATGACTGTTTTGTTTATTTATGGAAGTTCTATTCGTCTGTTCTTTCTTTCATGGTGTTCTTTTCTTATGTTTCTAATTTGTTCTTTTGTGTCTATGATTTCTCAACACATTTATTTTATAGTCTCAATATTATGTTTCTAACATTTGAAATACTTGGTGTTCTAAACAAATTTCTTTTGTCTTCTGACATTAATCATAGTTTGCTTGCCTTTTATATGGAGAAGCAGTTTAGCAATGAGTTAAGAAAGCATTTTGAGTCCAGAATGCATGAGTTTGAATCTCGACCTTGCCGTTTATTAGCTGAGTTATCTTTAAATAGTTACATAAACATTAACTTTTCATGCCTCACTTTCCTCAAATATAAAACAAGCATATTAATAGAACTTATTTTATTGAGACATTGTATATTAATATAATATTATATTTAAAACAATTAAAAGAGCCTAACACATAATAATTGCTCAAAAATGTTAGCTCTCTCTCATCACCACCACCACCACCACCATCATCATCATCAATTTGGCTTATGCACCATCTTTAGTGGGCTTCATCTTTCGGAATCCTGTGAGTCCTGGTTTGGTGGGGTACTCTTGCCTGGTGGTTTTCCATTTGTTTCTCTCAAGCAGCTCAGGAGAAATTTCAGTCTGGACCTGTGCCATATTTTAATTTATTGGGCTTTGTGTTACTAAACACAGTGTGAATTGAACCCCCAAACCTGCAACTCAGCAGGCACATATTAGGTCCAATAAATAGTAACTCTTTGTTGGTCTGTCTACATGGCTCTCAGTCTTTCTGTATTTCACTACTTTTCTATTATCCCTGTCTCTCTCCCACCTCACCTACTTTTACGTCTTTCTTCTTTGGCTTCATTTTACCACTTTTTATAAACTTATTGCAAGAATCCATTAGTTTATTCCCAGAGTCCAGCTCAATTCTTGATACAAAGTAAGAACTCATTAAATATCTGAATAAATGATGACATTTCCCCCTTTGTGGAAAAGGCAATTTGCTGTTTTGGGTCTAAGCTGAAAATGTACCACCTATTAGAAGACACCCTTACTACCGTAATATTCCTTCTACTTTCATCATTACTAAATATGATATTAGTTGCTTAAATGCCTTTAATACTTATTCTCTGCCAGGGACTTTACTGTAATATATGCACAAATTCATAAAATCTTCATAATCATCTTAGAGGAAAGATACTATCCTTACTTCCCTTTTTCTGATGAGGAAATGGAAAAGTTAAATAACTTGTTTTAGATGAGTATTTCTCAATTGGGGACAATTCTATTCTCTCCCCAGGGGACATTTGGCAATGTCTGGAAATATTTTTGGTTTCCACAGTAAGAGAGGCGGATGCTACTGTCATCTGTTCAGTAGAGTCTAGGGATGTTACTAAACATCTTGTAATGTACAGGATTATACACTTATAATTTAAGAAATCTGGCCCTGAATGTTAATAATGCTGAAGTTGAGAAAAGATGGGCTAAACAGTGAACAGGGATTTTTTTCATTACTTTTCACATCATATACACTTTATTTTGGATGCTCCTTTATTTTTGTAAATAGTGTGTATCTGTATTGTTTAAGTCTAATCTTTCATTCTTTATCTCTTCATGGGTGAGTTTAGTTAATTTACAGTTATGCACTTAGAGTAAATCTTATATCTACCATCTTAATTTATTATTGCAGTCTGCTACTTCAATCTTTTATTTCTTTCAAAAGATGATACCCATATCAAGGGCCATACGTCCTACTTAACATTCTTGTCGATAGTGGAAGGACTATATGGTGAGAAAATATTAATTGAAAATTAAATATTTTGGGGGAGGAGAACCTTCCCTTTTGGCTATCTATAAAATGAGGTGAGGGGTTATTGGATTGGACAATTTAAAAATTCTAACATGATGATTATAGTAATAAAATTGTACTGTATTTGGGATTCATTCTAAATGAGTATAGGCATTTCTGGTTTTATTGTGCTTTGCTTTATTGAGCTTTGCAGATAATGCAGTTCTTACAAATTGAAGGTTTGTGGCAAGTCTGCACTGGGCAATATCGATATCATTTTTCCAACAGCATGTGGTTACTTTGTGTTTCTGTGTCACATTTTGGTAATTCTTGCAGTATTTCAAACTTTGTTGTTATTTTTGTGTCCATTCTGGTGATCTTCAATCAGTGATCTTTGCTGTTACTATTGTAATTATTTTCAAATCCATGAATCATGTCCATATACGGTGGTGAACTTAATTGGTAAATGTTGTGTGTGTTGTGACTGCTCCATTGACTAGTCATTTCCCCATCTTGCTATCTCTCTTCAGGCCTCCCTACTCCCTGAGATATGACAATATTTAAATTAGGCCAATTAATAACCCTACAATGTCCTGTAAGTGTTCGAGTGAAAGAAGGGCTGCACACCTCTCACTTTCAATCAAAAACTGGAAATGATTAAGCTTAGTAAGGAATGTCAAAACTGAGCCAGGCCTCCTGTGCCAGTTAGCTGAGTTGTGAATGCAAAATAAAAGTATTTGAAGGAAATTTAAAAAGCTACTGCAGTGAACACACAAATGATAAGAAAGCAAAGCAGTTTTATTGCTGATATAGAGAAAGTTTGAGTGGTCTGAGTAGAAGAGCAAACCAGTCAAAACATTCCCTTAAGCCAAAGTCTGATCCAGAACAAGGCCCTAAACTCTCTTCAATTCTATGAGCGAGGTGAGAAAGCTACATAAGAAAAACTTGAAGTTAGCAGAGTTTGGTTCATGTGGTCTAAGGAAAAAAGCCATTTTCGTAGCATAAAGGTGCAAGGTAAAGCAGCCATGTAGAAGCTATAGCACATTATCCAGAAGATCTAAGATCATTGATGAAGTTGGCTACACTAAACAGATTTTCAATGTAGATGGAGAAGCCCAAAACTGGAAGAAGATGCTGTCTAGGACTTTCTTAGCTAGAGAGAAGTCAATGCCTGGCTTCAAAGCTTCAAAGGACAGGCTGACTCTCTTGTGAGGGGTTAATGCGGCTGGTGACATTAAGTTGCAGTCAATGTTCATTTACCATTCCAAAAATCCTGAAGCCCCTAAGAATTATGCTAAATCTACTCTATTTGTACTCTGCAAATGAACCAACAAAGCCTGGATGACAGCACATCTCTTTATAGCATGGTTTACTCAATATTTTCAGCCCACTATTGAGACCCACTGCTCAGAAGAAAATATTTATTTAAAAATTACTGTTCACTGATAATGCACTTAATCACCAATGAGCTGTGATGGAGATAAACAAGGAGATTAATATTATCTTCATGCCAGGTAATACAACATCTATTTTAAAATTATGGGATAATTTTAACTTTCAGTTCTTCTTCTTTGAGAAATACATTTTGTAGAGCTGGAGCTGTCATAGTGATTCCCCTGATGGATCTGGGCAAAGTAAATTGAAATCTTTTGCAAAGTCTTTGTCATTCTAGATGCCATTGAGAACATCTGTGATTTGTGGGAGGAGGTCAAAATATCAACACGAACAGGAGTTTGGAAGAAATTTATTCCAACCCTCATGGATGACTTTAAGAGGTTAAAGATTTCAGTGAAGGAACTAACTGCAGATGTAGAGGAAATAGCAATAGAACTACAGTTAGAAGTGGAGCCCGAAAATGTGACTGAAGTGCTGCAATCTCATGATCAAATCTGAACCAATGAGGAGTTGCTTCTTATGGACCAGCAAAGAAAGTGGTTTCTTGAAATGAAATCTGCTCCTGGCGAAGATGCTGTGAACATTATTGAAATGACAACAAAGGATTTAGAATATTATATAAACTCAGTTGATAAAGCAGCAGCAGGGTTTGAGGGCATTGACACCAATTTTGAAAAAAAGTTCTATTGTGGCTAAAATGCCATCAAATAGCATTGCACATTACAGTGAAATCTTTGGTGAAAGAAAGAGTCAATGGAGGCAGCAAACTTCATTGTCTTCTTTTAAGCCACCCCAGCCTTCAGCAGCCACCATCCTGATCAGTTGGCAGCCATCAACATCAAGGCAAGAGCCTCTTTCAGCAAAAAGATTACGACTCATTGAAGGCTCAGATGATTGTTAGTATGTTTTAGAAATCATGCCTTTTTAAATTAAGGCATGTCCATTTTTTAGACTTAATGCTATTGCACACCTAATAAACCACAGTATAGTATAAATACAACTTTTATATTCACTGGGAAACCAAAAAATTTGTGTGACTCACTTTATTGCAGTATTCACTTTATGGTTCTAGAACTGAACCAGCAGTACCGCCAATGTATGCCTATCGATTTTAGCTGCTTTTTGCCACACAAATAAGAAATAAATAGGTGACTGTGAGATGATAGATACGTTAATTTGTTTCATTATGGTAATCCTTTTACTATTCATAACATCATGTTGTGTTCCTTAAATATAAATGATAAAATTTACTTTAAAAATTAGATATGTGTTTTTTTTAGCAGATACTTTACTGCTGCTCTTTGAACATTGATGTGCCTTGTCCCGCACACACTGACTTTTATGCATTCTTGAAGATAGACAGGACCATATGGCTTCTTCTGGCCAAAATCACTTCTGCACTGACACATTTAAGAGCTACTTTGTGATCCTTTTTCTATGTCTTTTCCTGCCAGGAATAACAAGTAAGCTTTCTTTTGAGATGATATAGCCTTTTGAGATGACATCTCAAGTGAGTAAAAAGAAAAACTTTTATTGTATTAAGCCACTGAGATTTTTGAGTTTGTTTTGTTATTGTAGCACAGTCTAGTTACATCTTCTCAGATCACAGTTAGCCGAGAGAAAGTTTGAGTCAGACTTTTTTCCATTTTGACTGAGGTATAATTGACAAATAAAAAATACATATATTTTCAAGGTATACAATGCGATGATTTGATATATGTGTACATTGTATAATGATTACCATATACAAATTAATTAACATATCTAGCCCCTTTGCAAGGGAACAGAATTATAGAATTGTAGGTACAGAGAGAGGATGGTGAAATTATTCACCACCTTCTTTATGTTCCTACATCATTTAGTTCTCACTTCAAATGGAGCATGTGTTCTATATGCTATATCCCAGTGTATATTTTCACAGTGTTCAGTTCCACTAGACTGTGAGATCCTTATTCTGGATTTTATGTCAGGATGATGCCTTATTTATCCTCACAGCCACAGACCTGTTGTGGTGCTAGGCACAGAGTAGGTTCGTGAATGTTGAGCAAAGTCATGAATGTGTAAACAGAGAAAAGCAACTGACACAGGACACTACTTGCAATTGGATGCTCAGTAAACACTTGGTTGAATGAATGAATAAATGAGTATCTGAACACATAAAACAGTGAATGAGGCCATTGTATACCAGGAAAAGGGAGTGGAAGTTACAAGGGTTGTAAACAGGACCTTAAAAGCTGTAGTGAGAGAGCCTCTAAGAGAAACTCTGAATATTTAATGAACTCTGTGATGTACTCAATAGTGTTATAGTTTTTTGGACACAGTAAGACAGGTGTCTGGAAACCAGTTTCCACCCCCTGGTGATGGTGTCCTTGGCAGTGTTTGGGGAGAGGTAAGGCTTCCCTGGCCTCATGGGGGTGGGGGAGCTTTACTTAGTGAGGGTTCAGGGCAAGCAGACACATATATTAGGAAAGAAGCTGCTATAACCCCAATTACAAGTCTAGGGCTTAAGGAAAGCTGTCAAACCTGGATGTGGGAGGACAGGCACAGGGATAGAGGATAATGCTTCTGGAGTCTGAACTAACTTGATAAGGTGTTCCAGGTGTGGCTTGGAGTCTGGGAGGTGGTGGTGTTCCAGGACATAGGAAAGTAGCCTGGATAGAGTGCTGAGCCTGGCTACTGCTTTGGGGTCCAAATTCCAGGCAGTCTCTACTTGGCAACCACGAGCACTCCCCATGTGGCTATAGACATCCTGTAACCCGAGCTGCCTAAGTGAGTCAGGATGTCTGGTTTCTATGCATCTACTCTGAGATTGCTACTAGAAATGATTCCCGCCAATGCCTGTTTTATTTTTATGTCATACTTGATTTATTAACAATTATGAGATGGGGTGAGATAGTTGGTGTGATCAAGCCTGGCACCGTAGTTGACCCTGAGCTGCGAGGGATGTGGGCTGGGAAATGCACTCTGACTATCATAATGAAAGGGCCTCACGTTTATTGGACAGTTCCTAGATTCTTGGGTGCTCTGCTAAGGATATTTTCATAAAAGCACGACTCCGAAACTTAAATCCTATAGTGAGAACTGTGAGAATCATTTAAACTTCTCAGGCTTCACCTTCCTCATCTCAGAAATGAGGATAGCAGTGCTATTATGGATCTGCTGTATGAGTTAATGCAAATAGAAAGCTTAAAACAACCTGGCATATGGTGAGCCCTCAGTCAATGTTATTGATTTTTGTTGTTATTGTTTGATCCTCACCACAATTCAGTGGGTCCCATTGATAGTCTTACTTTCCCTATGCATAAATTGGGAGCAAATTCGTGAGGCCTGTAAGTGATGCAGCTCGGATAGGAAACTATGCCTGTCTGAATCTGGACCCTGGGCTCTGAGACATTGGGTTTAATTGTGTCTCCCAAATCTATGGTATGAACTTCAGAATGTGACCTTATTTGGAAATAAAGTATTTGTAGATATAATTAGTTAAGACGAGATTGTACTGGATTAGAATGGGCCCTAGATCCAATATGACTTGTGTCCTTCTAAGAGGAGAAGATGCACAGAGGTAAGCCCAGGGACAGCCATGCAAAGGTGGAGGCAGAGACCGGGCTGTTGCAGCAGCAAGCGAGGGAGCTCCAGGAGTTGCTGGAAGCCACCAGAAGTTAGGAGTAGGCAAGGAAGAATCTTCCCCTAGAGCCTTCAGAGGGATCACGACCCTGCCTACACCTTGACTTCAGCTTTCTGGCCTCCAGATCTAGGAGGAAATAAGTTTCTGCTGTCCTAAGACACCCAGTCTGTGGAAGTACTTTGTCATGTCAGCCTTAGGAAACTACAATTGCCACTTTCCTCCTTGCTTCTGTTTTGGGGGATAGAGGGTATGGGATTCTCGGTGCAGTCTTTCCTGCGCCTGACTGGCAAGGTTATTTTTAACTTTATCTTGTGAAGCTCATATTGAGGGATTTTCTCACTTTTCAGTAGGAGTTAGACTTTACACCCCAACATGCAAGTTTTTAAAATGGCAGGATTGCAGAAACGGCTTGTGCAGATGGCTAGAGGGTAAGAAAAGCTTTTGCCTGTGATGGTTGTAGTCTTTGGGCAAAATCCATCACCGTCACCATCATCATCAAAATAATTCCAAACATTATCATGCCAAGCTGTATCAGTCCACTTTGTGGTGCTGTAAAGAAATGCCTGAGCCTGGGTAACATAAAGAAAAGAGGTTTATTTGGCTCCCAGTTCTGCAGACGGCACAAGAAGCATCTCACCAGCATCTGCTTCTGGTGAGGGCTTCAGGGAGCTTCCAATCAAGGCTGAAGGCAAAGAGGCAGCAGGTGTGTCACGTGACGAGAGAGAGAGATGGGGAGGTGGGGCCAGGCTCTTCTAAACAACCAGCTCTCATGTGAACTAAAAAGCAAGAACTAACTCATTATCGCTGGGAGGGCACCAAGCCGTTCATGAGGGATCCGCCTCTATGACCCAAACCCCTCCCACCAGGCCCCATGTTCAACACCGGGCAACAAATTTCAACATGAGACTTGGAAGCATCAAACATCCAAACCATATCACAAGCACTAAACTGGGCCCATTAAATGAACTGTCTCATTTATCCTCATTGGACACCACAAGGTGGCTACTAGTATCCGCATTTCACAGATGAGGACATGGCTCAGAGTGTAAGCAGGGTGTCACGCTGGGATGAAGTACTGATGGGCTCTTGTCCCACTCCCTTAATCGTCAGCCCTGATGTAACGGAGCTTCTCCAAAAACTTCTGCGGAAGTAAAATCACTGGCATAAGCAAATCTAGTTTGCACCTAATAGTCTACGTTCTTTATTCTATCAGATGAGGGTGAAAATCACTCTGTCCACCTTGAGTACAGCACACTTTAAATGGCTGGAACTCAGTAAAATCAAATTGCTGTTTTCAGCTTGAGAAGCTACAGAAGAGCAGTAAAGAAAAAGAGAGAACAATAATCACAGGTTAGTTTGGAATCAGAGGTTAGTACTTTTGTACATTTCACCGAGAAAATTTATCAAAATGATGTCAGAGAGTATTTCCGTGGCTCAACGTAGGCAAGATTTTTCATAGAGAATCAACGAAATACAAAATTTATACCAGGAAGGAAAATAACAATTTAATGAGTGCCTTCAAAGTTCCAGACCCTGCTTTATACATATTTTCACATTAATTCTTACTACAACCCACAAGGTAGGTATCAAATATCCCTATTTTATAGATAATCAAAGTGGGGCTTGGAGACGTCATGTGACCTTCCTTAGGGAAAAAAATCCTCATGTCTCTGAGTCCAAATGATTCTTATAATCAACATGCATGTCACTTATGTTCCAGAAACCATTTGAAAGGAGTTAACATAGATTGACTCATTTAATCCTCACAGCAACTCTAAGAGGTAAGTTTTGTTACCATCCCCTTTTTAGGATGGAGGCATTCAGGTGGGTTAAATCAAGGACCCAGGTCTCCATGTGTCAGAACCAGGATCTGAAGCCAGGTGGTTCCAGAGCCTGTGCTCTTTGAACTTCTATGCTATCAAACAAGCAGCACACAGTAGAAGCAGAAGCAGCAGCAGTTATAGCAGTAATAATAATAATAAATGAAATGTGACTAGGTTAAGAAAGGTGTTTTTGCCAGATTTTCTCTTCGATGGAATGCCCAGACTTGAGAGGATAGTGGGGGAGTAGGGCAGATCATAGAGATAGAAGTATTAGAATTTCCTGGTAGGGAGGGATGGGGTGGTGAGGAGAGGTAGGAGAGGGAGGCAGGGTGGGCAGGGGGCAGGAGTCTGTGTGCATTAACATAGCTCACCCACGGTGGGTAGATGTTTGAAAGGAGCCTGAGTAGATGCAGGGCTGGCCAGAAGCAACATTGGACTATGCTGGAGCCCAAGATGTGGAAGAGATCAAGAAATTGTAAAAAGCCTCTATTTCCTAAATTGTTAAAAAAAAAAAAATAAGTGATAAAAACCACCCTCCAGACCTCCCAGGTGAATGGCTCCTCTTAGAGTTTTGCAATGCGGGGGCCTGGAGAGCATTGGTGGCCTGGACTTCTGCAGTGAGTGGCTCCTTAGGTGGGCCCCCAACCCCATTCATGTCCCTCCACCGATCTGTCTCCACACAACAGCCAGGAACACATCAAGACATGGGTCAGATCCCTCCTCTCCTTAAAACCCCCTGACTAAAGGTGAGGAGCCTGGAGAATCAAGCACTCTGCATTCCTCCAGAGAGACGAGACCTAGTGTCCAGCAGGGGCTTCTGGAGTCAGTTTAATGAGCCTCGATGCTACATGGTGTCCCTCCCCAGACATCCCTCCACAACACAAAGTGCATGACCAGGGTCTTCTGTGGGTGTAGTGAGAGACTGTGAAAAGAGCAGGATCTTTGAGGCTAGACTAGCAAGGGCTAGTAGTGTAGATCTTGGGAAACTCGTGTTTCCTCCAAGCCTCAGTTTTTGGATCTGTAAAATGGGGGCAACAACACTTTTCAGAATGGCTGTGCTCACACAACCTGCTGTTGACCTACTGAGGCAGTCATCGGTCTGTATCATTATTACCTCCTTAGCTGGCCATCACCACTGCAATGCTCTAAGTTGCACTAGGGCATTGTGAAAATCAGCTGTGTTTACTGCTGTCTCCTCAAATGCCTAGCACAGGGCCTGAAACAGAGTAGTATTAAACTGGTTTGAAGACTGCCCAGCCACGATCTCTAATAGGGATTATGTCTTATCAACCACCGTATTCCTAGATCCTGGCACATACACCAGGGGTTATTGTGTTTCTCCCCCTCTTTCTCATTGTTGGGGTCTCTGCAGAGACTGGCCTAGAGACAGCAAATCAGGACAAGCATAGCTCAGGAAGCTTGAGAGATGGACGTAGGCTGCAGTGGTGGGGGAGTTTCAAACTCATCATCTGTAGGGGTGACGTATTAGTTTTCTACTCCAAAGCAAATAATCCCAAACTTAATGGCTGAAGACGTCACACATTTATTAGGCCGTGGTTTCTGTGGGTCAAGAGTCTGAGCACAGCTAAGCTGGAGCTTCTTCAGAGTCTCACAAAAGTTCAATCAAGGTGTCGGCCAGGACTACGTTTTCATCTGAGCCTCCACTGGGGGAGGATCTGCTTCCACGCTCATGTGGTGGTTGGCAGCATTCAATTTCTCGTGAAGTGCTGGACTGAGGGCCTCAGCTTCTTGCTTCTGTTGGCCAAAGGGCACCCTCAGTTCCTAGAGGCTTCCGTCAATACTTCTCCAGATGTGTTCCGTTTGTCCCAAGAGATCCAGTTTCTCCCTGCTCTGTGCACCATGAAGCACATCAGCTGAGCTCTCTGCCTTCCAGCTTCTGGTTGGGTTGGACCAATGGGAGGCACTAGCAGGAAAGGCAGAGAAGGGGGAGACTGAGTCTGTGTTTCTGTTCCTCTGGATGTGTATCTCCCAGGCCTTGAGCTGGCTTTTTTTTTTTCCCCCTAAGAAAACATTACAGCATTTCTTTCTCCAGCCACCTTCAGCTTCAGCTACTGTCTCTGGATCCTGGTAGCTGTTTCTCCCCTTGCTACCCAGATGAAGGGTTGTAATGGCTCCCAGGTTTGTTACCCACCAGGGGCTTCACTGTCCCTCTCCTGTTCCCTTAACCTGCTCACGTTTTGAACATACTTCCTCTATAAACTCTTCCTATTTACCCCACTTGCATGTGCTGTTTGTCCAGGATCCTGAGACAACCTCCTTTTAGAAACACATCCTGACCTTAACCTGATACGGGCTGAGTATCGCTTATCCAAAATGCTTGGGACTAGAAGAGTTTTGGATTTTAGATTTTTTTGGATTTTGGAATATTTTCATTATACTTACTGGTTCAGCATTCCTAATCCCAAAATCCAAAATTTGAAATGCTCCAATGAGCATTTCATTGGAGTGTCATGTCAGCACTCAAAAGGTTTTGATTTTGGATTTTTGGATTAGGGATGCTCAGGCTGTACATGGTGGTATCAACCATTCCCTCTCCCTACCACTTTTGCTCCTCTGTGTAGTGACTCACCATTCCTATGCCCATCACATTGAACTGTAATTGAGTGCTTTGCATGTTTCCGACTGAGAGTTTCTGACCAGGTGTTAGATACCATCCCCTTGGGTCACAATATTTGAGTGACACTGCTGACATTTGTCTGCAAGACATTCTGCATGATCAGTACAATCCTCACAAGAACCTGAAATGTTTTCTAATACCTCACCATTCATGTTGGTGAAAAATCCATTTGTAATGGTCAAACTCTGGAATCCAGCTCTGCTTTGCACATAAACAGAAAGTGGCTTTTTGCACACTACTTTTATTTTTTTCTTTTGTAACTTTACCAAGATAGCTCACTACTTTGAAAATTAAGTCTTTGATGGCAGAGCTGATATTTAGCTGGTGTTCACTGGGTTGGCCTCACTGGTTTTGATGCTGGCCTCCGTCCTGACTGGTTTTGCATCAGTCACACAGATACCAGCTCTTAAATATTATGAAAATTGTCTCCCTCAAAGTTCCTGCCCATCGTGGCATTTGAGTCACCAGCATGTTTAGCTGTTACACTCATTATCATTTCTCAAATGTATGTAAATGAATATACATACATGTTAGTTTCTTATTGCTGCTGTAGAGAATTGTCACCCACCTGGTGGCTTATGGCAACACAGATGTATAGTCTTTTATTAGCTTTGGAGGTTAGAAGTCTGGAAGGGATCACACTGGGCTAAGAGCAAATTGCTGGCAGGGCTGTGTTCTTTCTGGAGGCTCTGTGAGGGCATCCATTTCCTTGCCTTTTCCAGATTCTAAAGGCTGCCTATGTTTCTTAGCCTGTGACCTTCTTTCATCCTCAAACCTTCCAATGTCTGCTTGAGTCTTTCTCATGCTGCATCCCTCTGATACATACTTGTTCTCCTCTTTCACTTATAAGGATCCTTGTGATTAGACTGGGTCCACCTGGATGATGCAGGATAATTTCCCCATTTGAAGGTCATCTTTTTTCCCCAGTGCTTTATTCCTGAGATTATTTAAGTAAAATTCCCTTTGTAATCTTAATCTTCCATTGCCATGTCATGTAACATGTTCATGGGTTCCGAGGTTAAGGAGTTAACATCATCTACTACAACATAGCTATTCACATAGCTCTTTACAAATATCAAACAGAAAGAAAACTGTCAGCAACAATCCGTTAAAAACTGTCTTGCTTCTTTTAAATCCTTTCATGTTCTTTATAAGTAAGGGTAAGCACCTAACAACATCGCATCTTTTCGTGTAATTCTCCTTTATACTACACTTAGAGGATTATATCAATTTTATATTAATTTTTTAAATTATGTGGAAGAGAAGGTTATATTGTGCATGAACTTCCTTTCAGAGCAGTAAAAGAGTCATTGGATTTATTTGTAATAAGATGGGAGTGTTGGATGTGCTGAGTCTGAGAACTACTCTATTAGATACACCTTATATCTTTGCCATCCCGTGATTGTGGCTGGCACACAGCAGGAGCTTGGGAAGTGTTTGGGGACTGGCTGAATGGGTGGATAAATAAATTGCCTTCAGCATTAGTATAGGTTGCTTGGTGGACACTTGCTGTGTGTTGTTTGAATGGCATCCCTTTAAGCAGAGATCACAATCTCTACGCCACTGACTTCTGCGATTGGGGACAATTTACGCAACATTCTATTCCTTGAGAATAAGGCAAACTTTACACAGAGGGAACTCCTTTTGCAGGTGGCCTTTTTGGGGAGATGAAACAGTTTCTTGTTTGTTTGGTGTAAATCTCCTAAGGAAAGGATTATAGCTTGATACTAATGAGCTCAGGAATGGAGCACTGAAAAAAGAAAAAGAAAAAAAAACAACCTAAGAGTTCTCAATATTATTTGAGAATACAATAGTCCCCCCCCTTATTTGCAGGGCATATGTTCCAAGACCTCCAGTGGATGTCTGAAACCATGAATAGTACCAAAGCCTATACATAATATGTTTTTTTCTATGCATACATACCTATGATAAAGTTTAATTTAAAAATTAAGTACAATAAGAGAGTAACAATAACTAATAATAGAGCAATTATAATAATATTAATACATTATAATAAAAGTTATGTGAATGTAGTCTGTCTCCTTCTCAAAATATCATATTGTGCTATACTACAGGTAGCTGAAATTGTGAAAAGCAGAACCAGTAAGAGGGAAATACTCTATGTTGTCCCTGGGGACCATTGATTTGCCTGATTCTTAGACTTTTTTCCTGTGCATTTCGTTGGCTGCTTCCTCTGTTCTGCTCTGGAAATGATTTTACCTTCTATACATTTATCAGTCCTCTCCAGCCAACCCCTATGCCTCTTCTGTGACATTGCTTCCTACCTCGTTGTGGCCCTGAGGTTGTGTATCTCCTGGAGATTCGCACCAGCTGATAGATGTGCAATGCATGCTTGTAGGCAAATCTTTATTTACAGGCTAAATCTTTAGAACCTCAACTGTTTCATTTTATCAAAGACTAAAAGGGGATTCACGAGGTGTCATGACTTATCTCAGGTTATAGAGCTGGTTTAGTGGCAGAGATAGACCACAAAGCCTTGAATCAGGATTCTCAGTATATAAAATTTTGTGCTTGACAGGCAGAAGGATACAAAGCAAACTATTTTTTACACAAAATGGAAGGATGTGGTTTCCTTGGTTAATAAAAATCCAGAATGAATATTATAGGTATGTTGAACATACACACATAATGCATATATAATTACATTTAAAATAATATGGCCATTAAAAGGTACTATCAAAGTACAGAGATAATTTGCATAAAATACACATATTTAAGGATGAAAAGGAAACAATAAAAATGAAGGAAAAAATGGAAAGAAGAAAAGGAGAACTCAATGTGCTGAGTAATTTATATACCGACAGCAAGTTTCTTTGAATGGCACATACAAATCTATGTAAATTGGCCTGCTTATTTAAGAAAAAGGATATGCAAATAGATGTCCACAGAAATTTGCTACCCTTCATGTTGAAGTAGAAAACAAAATGCTTAATATTCTCTAAAATTATTATTTTTCTTTCCAGAATGTCCCCCTCAGGAAACTCTAGAGAAAAATTCTTGCATATCTAGCATTGTAGCCATCCATTCATCCATGTATCTGTCTTACATGTACTCTGAGCCGGGCATTGTTCAGGGTTCTGGAGTTATAAAGGTAAAAAAGACTCAGAAGGTTCTAGTCCTCGAGGAGCTCAAAGTCTAACAGGGTCAAAAGATGTACATGGTCTCTTGTGACCATTGGGATCCTCATGCACTGGAGACACACAAATGCACTCAGGATGTGTTGTTACATACACCTGTGACCAAATGACAGTGGTGGGGCTAGTAAGGTTGACAGCTACTCTATTAATACATCTCATATCCTTGATGTTTCCATGGCCACCAGTGCCCTCCTTTGGCGACTCTACCACTGTTTGGTTGAGTTCCCTTCTCTTATGGTCTTTCCTTCATCTTATCTAAGTGCTTATTATGGGTTCAACATCTTCAAGTGCCTCTTGACTGTCTTCAGGGCTAACCAAGATCTGTGCAGCCTTTCTAGCTATATCTCTCTACAGTGCTATATTGACCTTTTCACAATCTGGATCACAGGGATAAAACTGAAAGAAAAAAGGGAGTAGAAAAAAGGAACTGGTTTCTATTGAAGAATTCACTTTCCAAAGGCATCTGCTTTGGGAGGGCAGACATGAATTCAAAATCCCATTTAGTCCTTTCATAATTATGTGATCGTGGGTGAGTTACAACCACTTTGGAACAAGACAGAGGGGATGCTACCTACCTCGCAGGGCTGTGAGGAGGACTGCATGAAATAACATAAGTAAAGCAAATTTATATTTCCACCCCAGATGTTTCCCTCAAACTGCAGGCTCATATAAACAACTGACTGTGTGACATCTCTACTTAAACATTTGAGATTAATCTCAAAACAGGTCTAACTGAACTTTTGATCTTCTCTCCCAAACTGTTCCATGCAGATCTTTACCTATATTAGTTAATGGTCACTTTTTCCTTCTAGTTGCTCAGGCCAAAACACTTGGAATCATCTTTGGTTCTTCTCTTTGTTTCACACCCCACATTTGGTACATGAGGAAACCTTGTGGTCTCCACCTTCAACAAACAACTGGAATCCAACCATTATTATTAACTCAACTGCTACCATTCTGATTGAAGCCATCACAGTCTCTCATCTCAGCTATTGCAATTGCCTCCTTACATGTGTGCCCCGTATACAGACATACCTCAATTGCCTCCTTACATGTGTGCCCAGTATACAGACATACCTCAGAGATATTGGAGACTTGGTTTCACACCACCACAATAAAGTAAATATTGCAATAAAATGAATCATACAAATTTTTTGGTTTCCCAGTGCATATAAAAATTATGTTCACCCTATACTACAGTCTATTATGTTTGCAACAGCATTATATCTAAAAAATAATGTACATATGTTAATTAAAACTAATTTATTTCTAAAACATACTAATGATCATCTGAGACTTCAGCAAGTTGCAATTTTTTTTTGCTGGTGGAGGGTCTTGCCTTTATGTTGATGTCTGCTCAGGGTGGTGGTTCCTGAAGATTGGGGTGGCTGTGGTAATTTCTTAAAGTAAGAAAACAATGAAGTTTGCCACATCAATAGACTCTTTCTTTCATGAAAGATCTCTCTGTAGTATGTGATACTATTTGATAGCATTATACTTTCAGGAGAACTTTTTTTCAAATTGTAGTCAATCCTCTCAAACCCTGCTGCTGCTTTATCAACTAAGTTTATGCAATATTCCAAATCCTTTCTTATAATTTCAACAATGTTCACAGCATCTTTACCAGAAGTAGATTTCATCTTAAGAAACCATGTGATTTTTGAAAATCTTAACTCAGGTCATGTCACAGCTCAAACGATGTAATGACTCTCCATTTCATCCAGAGTAAAAGCAAAGCCTTCACAATAACCTATGGGGCATGAAATGGCTCCTAGTTTCTTCTATGACCTCAGCCCCCTCTTCTTCTTCTTGCCTTGCACTTTGTGATCTGACCCTCTTGGCCTCCTCACTGCTCCTTGACTTGCCCTTGTGCGGCCTTTGTACTAGCTCTCTCTCTGCTTGAAATCCTATTTTTCATGAATTTTCATGGCTCATTTTCCACTTCCTTCAAGTCTTTGCCCAGATGTCATCTTCTTAATAAAACCTAACGTGACCTCAACATTTAACACTACAGTTCCCTCCCCAGTCCTTCTTTTTTTTAAAAGCTGTTTCTTACAAGCTAGAATATGCCTTGATTTTTTTCTGTTTATTGTTAAAACACACAGTGATCTTTGTGTGTTTTCCATATTGATGTGCCTAAATATGTGTCTAGAAGCATAGTAGGAACTTCATAATATTTGTCAAGTAAGAATACCTGGCCTAGAGCCAGGGTTCAGTCGTGATCAGTTTTCCCTCTCCTGCCTCAACTTCAAGTGAAAGCTACAGAATGTTTGTTGGAGTCAAAAGAGGACATGGCCCCCAGCCATCTTTCATTCCTGTCCTTGCAGTGACAAGTTCCCAGTCAGACTGGGAGACTGTTGATGCTCCTGAGGTGACATTTTCCACCTGGGAGGCATTCGTTGTTCTTGGAATGGGTTCATCTATTGTTAGGACAAATGCCACGTCCCTCGTCCTCCTCATGCCGGATGCCACCTTCCATGGTATCTCATGAACAGAGGCATTGTGCTCCTGACGGGAAACTCTGATCCTCTGTTCTGTTTCCTCTTCTCAGTTGCAGCCATTGTCATGCAGGCCCTCAATGTCACAGTTTTTCTTTGCTGAAAGGATTCTCTTTGCTTACGTGTGAGAAGTTTCTGCCTTTTGCGGCTCCACAGCCTGTTTGGGCTGTCTTCCAGGACGGCCTCCTCCTGGAGTCAAAGGCCTTCCCAGGATGAGATGAATGATGGGCTATTAACAACGTTTCATTGCCCAAACAATGCACGTTATATTTCAGTTTACAAAGCACCTTCCTATTCGTTGACTCATTTGTTCTCACAAAGCAATTAGTCCCACTTGTGATCATTGAAAGTAAGTGGCATTTAGAATCAGACAGCCCCGCATTCAGATCTGAGCTTGTTCACTTACCAGCTGTGTGATCTTGGATGTCCTTCATGGCCTCTCAGAGCCTTATTTGGATCAGGGATAATGACAGACTAATCATAAAATGTAACATCCAAACCCAGGTATTTTTGATCTTGAAAGTGATTAGTTTTTAATCATGTTAGGATATAACCATGTGCTGGCTCTGTTCTGGGCCCATAAGATACATGATCACTCTTGCTAATAATGGTACTTCTATCACCTATAATGCTAATGATAATACTAATGTTAATTCTATAACAAAAACAACTGCTACTACCACTACAAATACTAATGATACATTCTTACATCACTGAGTGATTGTGATGATTAAAAAGTAGATGTTAAAAACACATACTGTTAAATATTTCATAAATGTTCATTGCCTAATCAAAACCTGAGGAGAGAGACCAGGTAGACCATTCCTGAATATGTAGCAACTCTGGTTCAGAGATGCTAGAGTCCAGGTTCACCAGCTGATAACTGTCAAAGCAGGTTTTCTATCAGCTTAAAATGGATGCATGTGTTTCTTTTGTTGCAATATCCAGAGGCATATTGTCATCCATCTGGAAGTCAGCCCGGCCTGTTTGCTCAGTGAGGAACTCCTTATGAAGGTAGGGCCTGGAAGGTAGCGTGTTCATCACGCTCGATGTGCACATGTAACAGTGACTGGCCGAACATGTTATTTGAGAGTAAAGCTCTGAATGGATGGTATGCACGACAGGTACTTCCTTCTCTCCAAGAGGGCAAGTAGAAGGAAACACTCCGAATACAGGGTACAATCTGGGTAAGAGATTCTATATAAGCTGAAAGGGTCAGAAGTCCAGAATAATGGCCTTAAATCTTTCTAGTCTGTTTATACTTGTGTTGCCAGCTTTTAGCATGGTGCTTGGATGCTTGCACTTGGAAGGTTCTTAATGTTGTTGAATGAATGAATGAATCAAGTCCACAGTTTCAGTCTGTCTTACACAAAGAGGAGGGTATAAGTTTTCCTAGAAAACAGTCAATCAGTTGTGGACTTTTAGCCAAGAGGACCAAACATGGCAAAGGCACAGCAGATGGTGGCATACAAACCAGCTGTGGGCCTGCTCCCCCATCTGCTACAGTTTGATGTATGGCCTCACGCATTACTAGTCTCCTGCAGCAGGAGATATTGGTTGCTAATTTATTGGCAGTGGGTTGACCTGAGCCCTCTCAAAGGTGTAACGTAGCTCTGTCCAAACCACATAATTTCAGCTATTCATCTCTTAATACTTTAACTTTTCATAACAATTCAATTAAAGCAATCTCTAGAAAATTTAGTACACCTGACATAAACAACTATTCCATGCTCAAAGTGACTTACTTGTGTAAAGGAAGACTAAACCAGCATTTCCCAAACTGGTGTCTCATGGAACACTAATCAAGCAAGATGCTCCATGAAGAAAGGGTCCCATGGATAATAAGATGAGAATATGTGATATACTACTTTTCCCCACGTAAAAGTTCCCAATGCACCTTAGAGACTTTGAGAAGTCAATAAAGAAAACTTCTTCAATAAAGAAACCTCCTATTTAACTTTGTGAAACATAGAATTCTTTGCCCTTGTTTTATCTGGCTTCCCTCCCCCCTTTCTCACCTAATAATATATTGCATTTCCAGTGTTTAGGATGACACACATTGAGAAATGCTGGGCTGGAAGAATGTCCAATGTTCTTTTCAACTCTAAAATTTTACTGATCTATTTCAGGAGAGAAGCCAGTGGCATACCTGGAGAGCCCTGAGTAAATGCTAATGGTTCCTGACCCATATTTTGAGAATTTTTATTATATTTTATAGCTGAGCTTAGGTTGCTGGAACAGGTTATTTAGAAAACGTGAACCATTGTCATCAAAAGTGTCTCCTGAAGAGCAGTGGTCTCTAAAAGACTGAGTGATGGGTTATTGATATGAGTTCTGTGTCTGCTCATTCTGAGCAAAATCTTTGTAGAGAGGAATTCTATCTCAGAATAGGCCCTGAGATGCACGGGGTTCCCTGCTCCAGGGGACTCAGCAGGGGATGGGTTTGGGGAATTATTTATTACGTCTTAGTGTCTGGTTTGGGGCTGGAGGGAAGGTTGTGTTTGTGGTCTTGCCCACATGCCTGGGATCCTCACACAGTAAACACTGGTACCTTTAATTAACTCAGAGCAGGCAGTCTGTGTCCATAAGGATGTGTCTTCTATCTTTATTTCTTACTTTGTTAGGTCATTCTAATGAACCTTATTATTATTTTTTAAAATTACCCATCGCAGCTTTTCCAGGTCATTGCTATGGGGCTTCCGTGGAGACACGGACTGTGTGTAATGAGGAAAAGGGCAACTGTAGCTCTTGATCTTCCTTCTGATAGGCAGAACCCTTAACTGTGAGTTCACTAAACAACGTGTCAGTGACACGGGCCCTGGGCAGACTGGGTAGCAGTCTCTCGTCTTCACCAGAAGCTGGTTTCAGTTGGGATGGCTCTTTGAGATGGGATTCAAAACTGTTTCATGGGAAGACAATGGTAGAGAGAAGCTGATCACAGTGAAAATGCAGGACACAGACAAACCGGGTTCTGTCATGGGTCCTGTAATCTCCCACCTTGGGCTTTGAGCAGAATCCTAGGCACTGGGGATTCAGATAAAGTCCTGCTCTCATGGAATGTGTATTCTCATGGCCGTGTTCAGGGGAGAGAAGGAGAGATGGGGAGAGACAATGCACAAATATAAATGAATAAGATAATTTCAAATGGTTATAAATGCTGTAAAGAAAACAAAATACAAAAGTTAGAGAAAGTAAGTAGGAGTGGGTATGGGGTGGCCAATGGGTGATCAGAGAAGGCCACCTGGAGAGCTGGCCTTTGTACTAGAACCTGCAGGACAGGAATGGGCAGCACCTTCCCTGCAGAGAGAACAATAGCAGCCGCCCTACCTTGGGGATAATCGAGGCAGCTTCAAGGAACAAGAAGATGTCCCTCATGGCCAGAATTTATGGAGTAAGTGAGTGAGTGGTGAGACTGTTTTTTCCATGTGCAGTCAAAGCCACTGAGGATTTTAAGCAAAGTCATAATACGATGTGATTTATGCCTTAAAATGCTAGTTCTGGCTGCATGAGGATAGGTAACAGGGATGGGGGAAGGCGCAGAAGCAGAAAGATAAGAGAGCTGGGTTGCTAAAGTAATCCAGGCTGGAGAAGAGGTGGCCTGGGTTGGTGGTGATAAACAAGCTATAATCCTAAGCAGTTGGTGTAGTGTTTGCCACACACCTAGTCAACAAATGCTCGTTGGCTATTGTTAACATTATTATTTAATGTCTCTTTAGCTCCATGCCCCACAGAGTTCCAAGTTGCCCTTACATCCTTTGTGTGTAAAAAGGGTAAAATGTTGTCATGCTTCTGGAAGGCAGCTCTTTTCTTGGTCCGGGGGGCTGGAAGTGGCAGGCCAAAGGTGCCATGAGGCAGAGTCAGGAAAGCTCCTGGAAGCCCAGTGGGCCATGTGGTTGCTCATCTTGCCTCCAGGGTTAGCCTAGGAGGAGAGCAGTCCTCTGAGGAATGCACTGGAGCTAACTGGCCTGGAGAAGTTGTGTGAGACACGTCTTCTTTCAGGCTATCATTGTCCCTACTGGGGGTGTATATGATTGCTATAAATAAACACCTTCTAGGGAGGCTCCCATACAATAAATCACTTTACTCTTCACTACATCTTGCATCCTTTTGGATTTTTAATGAAAGGCTGTATTTTTAAACACTTCTTTTATCTAGCTCAAAATCTCCTGGACAAAAATTACCTTTGGTGTTGTTTTCTCCTGATACGTCTGCAATTGATTGAGTCCTGGGCTCCTCTCAGTAATAGATCGAACTCATTCTCCCACCACCTCTTTTGATATCTATCCCTGCTAAGTATGGACTTTCACTCCAGTACCGTTTCCCATATCTACCTTTCTCTTTATCTACCCACGGAGAAAGATGAGGAGAAAAGGATACACCAGCCTAGCCAACGGGAATGACACTAGAGACATGCCATTGTGCCTTTCCTCCAAGAACATTTTAGCAAGAAAGGGCCAGTCAACTACCAGGGAACATTCCTTGCAGGAATATTGGATGGGTCTCAAGTATACCTGGATATTTGAGGATTCCTACTGAAATATCAAAACCCTATTCTTCCTGCAGTCTTCATTTCATGTGTTATCTCCACATACATTCATACAACTCTAATTAGGAGCTATTTTACTAGTTCAGCCACACAGGATTTGAAGTGGATTTTTTATTATTTTGTTACTGTGTTTACTTAAGCTAGAGAAGCAACAAGATGCATGGAAAGAACAATAGATTGGGAGACAGGAAACCTCTGCTATAGTTTTGGCTATGATTCTATATGTAATTTTAACTTTCTGTATTTCTTTGTTTCTTATTTGAGATGACTTAAGTTTTATCTCTAAGCCTCCATCTGATGCTAACATTTTGGGACACTAGGATTTATCAACTGAGTTCTTAGAGGACTTGTAGTAAAAGGCCTGGACTTCAGTGATATGTGAAAAACTTGCACCTATGGAATTCTGCCTTTCATATCATAATAAAAACTCACAGTTTTTTAAAGAGAAAAAAAGGGAAAGACACACCGCCTCCTCGCCAAATACGTTGATCAGGCAACTGGGTTGGGATAATTTGGAAAAGGCCAGAGAAATAATTGTAGGCATTTAAGAATTACTCCAGGGAAAGGGCTGCCGGCCACTCTTTGGAGAGTGGAATGGATGAAGGCAGGGCTTAGTAGTGAGTGTCCACCTCCCGCCGGGGAAACTTAGGAGTTTTCCCAGCCCCCACTCAGCAGGGGCAGAAGGGACTGGCAGGTTAGCCGAAGCTGGTGTTCTGGAAGCCATCAGAAGGTGAGCTGCTGTGGCCAGATACTTGCTCTAGCATCCTGGCTTCCTTCACTGCAGTCCTAAACTGACCACCAAGGACACTCAGTGATTCTGACAGACTAAAAGGGCACAGGAAGAGGCAGACCATGGTAATCAAAGCAGAAAAACAGCCCTTTGACTTGTTGACTGGGTATATCTGGCCACTTGGCGATGGCTGGCCTCTGCTTCACGATTAGCATTATCTTTAGTCATCTCTGCAGCTCTGGGAAGTAGACATTTCTATACCACCTTTATAGATGAGATGGAGGCTCAGAGTGGCTTGGAGCTTTGCCCAACTTCACCCAGTTGGGACTTGGTTTGAACTGTGTCTGCCTAAATTCAAGCCTACGCTCTTTCCGCTGAACCACGCAGCTGAGTCAGTGTTTCTCCCCAGAGGTCAGCTCTTCTTATCACCCTTCTATAGCTTTCACCTGGAAACGGTTTCCTTCTTTTTTTTTTTTTTAATCAGGGTCCTTAGGACCCCTCTACAAACCCTCTATGGGCATTGTTTGGCTCTTTATTGAAAATATAAAAACCTACCAGTTTTAATTCTAGTCATATGGGAAGGGAGAACTTGAAAATTAAAAAAAAGAGAAAGAAAGAAAGAACATAGGAAACATCTTACTGCTGCTGCCTTTGATCCAGTTAGGTTTCTAAGGCTTAATAACAGCAAGTGCCTCCCTTTGCTCTTATAATAAACTCCAACCCCTTTCCCAGCCCCTCCAAGTCCCTCTGGGATCTGCTGTGGCTCCCTCCGCATCACCAGCACTGGCAGTTCCTGTCCTTGTCACCCTTCTCTAGCCACATGATCATCTTTCAGTGCTTCAAACATACATGAAGCTTGCTCCCATGTCACTGCTCCTGCTCCCCCTAAATCCTCGCTGCTTTGGATTTCAGCAGACACCTGGGACTCTGCTTCCACCCAACTCTTTTTACCTCCTCCCCCCTCCACTCTTCATGTGGCCGTGGCCAAAGCGTCAATGTCACCCCATCCCCCTGAAAACCTCAGCTAGAGTAGCCACTCTCAAGCATACCATCCAGTGTTTTTTTCTTTCAAAAAAACTTCTTACTATCTTAAATCATCTTTTGATGTTGTTTATGTCTCACAGAATTCCTGGAAAAGCAAATGTCGTCACTTTATTTTACAAGTGAAAGGACCTCAATCTCAGAGCTGATGAGATTTGCCCAGTTTCAAGATAAGACTCAAACTCAGTCCAAAAGTCTTTCCCCCAACACTATCCTGCCCACCCTGGGAAATGATACACATTTTAGGAGCTTACTTAAATTATCTTCTATTCATTTTATAATTACATATATTTTGCCTTGCTCTCTATGCCATAAATTACTTAGAGGCAGTTACTTATTAATAGAAGAGATATTTCTGTTGTACCCTTCACAATATTTGAATGTAGAGACAAGATCAGTGCTGAGGGTGTGAGCAAATGCATATATCTCTGTAATTGAAAATTCTGCCTATTCATACCTCTATTATCATCCCATTAGATACTGTGCTGGACAGAAGTTATTCTTCTCTGTGGCTCTGGGACCTAACATAGGGCTAGGCAAATTTAAGACTGAGATGATGTCTCATGGGGAAAATTTCAACTGATATTGTCTTTGGGCTGAATAATGCCTGCTTCTTGTAGTAATCAGGGGTAAGAAATGCCTCTATTTTTCATTTCATGGCATTATAGGACAGAAGGGCATGTGTTTCCAGACAAGATTAAAAGAGCCTCCCAAAGTCCTCCTGTAGGGCAGAATAAAAATATATGCAACACTATGGTCACACTAGGAGTTATAACACTAGATGATGATTAAGCATAAGAAACAATGTAAACAATTCACACCAGTAATTTTTGGAAACATTTTAGAATTGAAAAGGACTTGTGCAAAACCTGTTTTTTTCCCTGCTTAGGTGACCAAGGTCGGGTTGGATGGTAAAGTGTCTGTTTAGCTGGACACATGGGAGTCCTTTGCTGATTTCTGGAGAGGTGTGTAAAGGTCCGTATGGAGGATGTCACTGTAGCAGAATATCGGGAGGACACATGGATTGGGAAGGAGGAGAGGGCATGTGTGGTTCTAGGATGTTTGTTGCCAGAAGCTTTCGTTGTGCTCTGCTAACCTGGAATTGAAGAAGCAGAGGAAGACTTAATGCAAGTAATATGCCTGAGCAATTGGGGAAAGCTGATGGCTCAGCTTCCATAATGGCTAAGAAATTTCATTGACTCTAATTCTTGATTTTGTGCATTCCCAGCTAAAAGATGCCAACAGATCAAAGATAATGGGAAGGATAATCTTTACAATCATGCCTCAATTCCTGTTTGGCTTAGAGACAGTTTAGAGACCACAGAGTACAGGAGTGTAGAATTTGTCTAGATGTATTTTAAAACCTCTTAGTGAGAATTAGAGAATGTCAGAGCTAGGAAGAAACTTAGAATTCTCAAAACGCCTCCACTTTTTAAGTTTTTTATGGAGAAGGGAAGTGAGGCCCAAACCAGCTCTAAGCAATACTTTAGCCACTAGCCACACGTGGCCAGTCTGAATTGAGATAAGCCGAGATACACACCAGATTCCATATACTTATAAGAAAAAATGTAAAATATCTCATTAGTAATTATTAATTGATTGTTAAATAATAGTAGTTTGGATATATTGGGCTTAAATTAAAAGAATTAATTTAAACTGTATTTCACTTCTTTCTTTTTACTTCTTAAATGTGGCTACTAGAAAATTTTTAATTACATGTGTAGCTTGTATTATATCTCAGGTAGAAGAAACAACTTGCCTAAAGCCATAGTACCAATTCAAGCTGAGACTAAAAGCTGGGTTTCCTGACTTGAGCTCTCTTTCCTCCCCCACTTTGTGGTCCTGCTCATGTGCTTGGTTCGTGATCACTTCTCATCACTGGTCCTGATCCTCCATCCTCTGCCCACAGCCTCCTTCCACCCTTGACCTCTACAATGTTCATGGCAGGCAATTTTCTAAGTGGGGTGACTCTATCCCTAAAAAACAGCAAAATCTGTTCCATAAAGTTCAGGGCATGTTTGGGACTTGTGGCAGCTTAATAATTTGGGCTTCCTTCAAATCTGCATTTTAAAAATATTTGTTCAACATTCAGTGAGATAAAAGATAAATCACAATTTTATTATTAAAATTACTTACTGCTTGCTTTTGTTCCAAAATAAGGGCTTTATAACATTCACATGAATGTGAAAGTGATTTCTTATTTGAAATGATATTATAGGTTTTTAAGATCATAATTAAACTTTTAATTTAGTTAGAATTGCAAAGAAAGGTGACATGCAACAAACTGCTGAAATCAAATAGGGAAGACAGTTTATATTAAAAACGCTTTCAAAATAGTGAATAGTCTAAAACACAGTACTTTGAGAGGTATTATAATTTTATTATTTTCAAATATACAAAATTACTTCAACTTTTTAAAAATCAGCTATTTTGAGATGTAATTTACATACCACACAATTCATCCATTTATAATGTTCAATTCAATTGTTTTTAGTGTATTCACAGATACGTGCAACCATCATCACAGTCAATTTCATAATATTTTCATAAACTCAAAACGAGAACATGTACCTTTTAGTTTTCACCTCCCTACCCCCATTTTTCCCTAGCCCAAAGAAATTTTTTTTTTTTTTTTTTTTTTGAGACAGAGTCTCACTCTGTTGCCCGGGCTAGAGTGAGTGCCGTGACGTCAGCCTAGCCCACAGCAACCTCAAACTCCTGGGCTTAAGCGATCCTACTGCCTCAGCCTCCCAAGTAGCTGGGACTACAGGCATGTGCCACCATGCCCGGCTAATTTTGTCTATATATATTTTAGTTGTCCAGCTAATTTCTTTCTATTTTTTAGTAGAGACGGTGTCTCGCTCATTGCTCAGGCTGGTCTCGAACTCCTGACCTTGAGCGATCCACCCGCCTCGGCCTCCCAGAGTGCTAGGATTACAGGCGTGAGCCAGAAATTTTTATCTTTATAGATTTCCCCATTTTGGAATTTATTATAAATGGAATTATATAACATGTGGTATTTCACAGTTTTCATATCACTCAAGACTAGATATTGGTCACTCATACCTCTAATGGCACAAGCTACTTACAAATAGTTTCTACAATCATAGCAACATTCCATGCTTTAGTTGCTTTCAGCATTTCAAGCGTAACAGTTAGCTCTGAGTAACTGTCATTGGTGTTGCTGCCTCTAGTGGTGCAATTTAATTTTCAGTGCTATGCTGCAAAATTTCTAAATAGAGATAACAAAGAAAGCACTAGTAAGAAGTACACTTTTATTTCCCCTTTAGAATACTTTTATTGGTGGAAGTGGAAACTATGTAATTTTCTTCAGTTCAATAAATTCTGGATAATACCTTGAGTTTACTGGCCCTGTTCTAATCTACTGCGGTCCTGTTTTACTGCCCTTGGAGATGGACGCCCCAATGATCACCTCCTTATTCCATCGTAATTTGTGCTAAGCTGTTTCTTTCCGTAAACATGACTATCCTCATTTTGACCTTTATAGTCCTGTAGTCCCAAACTTCTTGTTATTTCCTAAGACACTTTGTTCTTTTATGCGCAGAGAAATGGGAGTCATTAAGAAGTTTTAATGAATGAAGGGACAAAATCAAATTTGTTTTTGTGAAAGATGGCTCTTCTAGACACTTACGGTGGATCATTTTGGAAGAGGATAAGACTAGCTGGATGCACAGAGTCCTGAGCAAAGATAGCAACAGTAGAATGGAGAGCAGAAATTGATAGTTGCTGGTGATTGAACACAGAAAGGAGACTAAAGCATCAGTGGTAATCACCAAACTTGGTAGATGGCATCTTCCTTCACTGCAATAGAGTATGCAGAAGAAGAAACACATCTGGAGTAGAAAAGGGTTCATTTGTTTAGCCTGAGTTTAATGGGCCTAAGTGAAATCTAAGTGCTGAGTTGGCAGTTGGGTATACACGTCCCAAGAAAGATTTTGATCAGATATGGATTTGCCAATATTCAGCATATTAATGGTTGCAATCACTCAGGAGAGTAGGGAGATGCTTATGGGAAACATCTATGAGACCGAGGTTTAAAAGATGAGCAGAATAACAGGAAATCATACAACAGGCTGAGATAGCCACAAAGCTTGGAGAAACCACCGGAAGAATGTGGTATCGTAGAAGCCAAGGGAAAAAGTTACTTCAAGAAGGAGGCACGTGTTCATGGAAGTTAACAAGTGAAAGTGCCCATTGGCTTCATGTCGAGGAGGTCATTGGTGAGCTTGCTTAGGGAAGTGTAAGTGGAGGTGGGCTTGCTGTGAGATCCCTGTGGATTGAGGAATTTCACTGAGGCGAGGACGTGGTGACAATAAATACAAAGAAGCTGGCTACATAGGCTGTAGCTTGAGGATGAAATGGAGTAAAATGAAATTATTTTTGAGTTGGGAGAAAAATGCCTATAGCATCCTATGCTGGCCTCTGTCATAGAACTTATTACATTGTATTTATGTCTATCTCCCCAGCATTTGACCTTGAACTCCTTAAGGACAGGAATTCTGTTTTGTCCATCTTAGAATCCACAGTCCCCTGAAACACCGTGAGTAGGCAATATCTGTTGTAGTTGTTGTTAAAGGCTGTTCAATAAGAGAATGAATAAAAGGGAAATATCTAGGGGTAAACAAGATGTGCTATTTAGTTCTTGGCACTGTATTTAAAAGGGATCACTACCAAATAACAAAGGAGATCACCCAAAATTTTCTTTGCCGAATCCAACATCTTTATGTTTTAGTTTCTGTGTGTTCAGTGCCTAACACGATGAGCAACAGATTCTCAAAATATTTTTCAGTTTAAATAACATTGAAGTCACTGAATGGATAATAGAGTGCATGGTTAGTCTGAATTAAACCTGGCGAAGAGAAAGTTCAGGGGTTCACAATCACTTTCTTCAAATATTTGAGGGCCTGTGAGGAGCAATGAAGAGTAACTGTCTTTTCTATGACCTCAAGGAATAGAAGTAGAACAAAGAAAGGAAGTAAGCAAAATATCAGTCAGCAACTGAGTTTAACTATTGTTCATGTCTGAGTATTCTGTCTACTTCATTTCAGTAAAGTCATTATGCACTTATAATAAAAAATCATTATTTGTGTTCTATTGTGACGATAATATTCTAAAAGATTAAAATATGAAATGGAGTTCTATTTAAAGTATACCAAATTTGAACATATTTCCATAAATAAGCTAAATGTAAAGGAAAATGTAAATTACAGTTCTATAAAATGCAAACATTTGAAAAATTAAAATTATTTTGCATTTGTTTCCAAAAAAGTTATTTTATACAACATTCAATATTGCTTATTAAAATAGAAATATGAAATATGTTAAATTGAATTAATAGGAAAATTTTAGCAAAATATTCAAATATAACTATTTTAGTTAATTTTTAATGTAATTGAATCTTATTAAAATATATTTATAAAAATAAAATATTCACGTTTCTTGTATTCAATGCCTACCAAGTTGCCAATGTAAAGAATTGGGATAACACTCCACACATTACATCTAAACTTAAAAACATACAATTTTAAGAGTGAAATGCATGGTTTAATATTGCATTCAGTTGTTCTGAATATTGAATACCTTTAATATCACAAACTGGAATACAAACAGATTCAAGAAAAATGGATGTTTGACATTTCTGAGAAACTGGTGTTTATTATGCCAAAACTACTGCATTCATGAGAAGAAAAAATTGACAAGGTAATTATTTTATCTTTTCCCTTCCTTAAGCATTTTCCCTCCTCAAGTCCTTCATGTAAAGTTATGTTCCCCTCCAAAGTCAGGAGTGGCTCCATTCACAAACCTCCATGAAACTTAGACTTGGCTACCTTTTATTTCAAGAATATGCGATAAGGGATTCTGAGAAACACTCCCTTGAGGCCTGAACAGTGTCTGTGAAAGCTGATGTTTAGGTTTATGGGTTGAGCTGTGCCATTGTTGAGTATAGAATCCCAAGAGACAGAGGTGCACAAATGTGCTTTCATAAGTGTCTTTTTATGTGCATTTGTGGTATTCAGGATCTTCTGAAGCACAGAGCTCAGGGAAAGGCCACCTCTTGTGCCAGGGTATAAAGGAAATATGGAGCAGATGTGGCAGATCAGCACCCAACCTCCCCTCCAACCTCCTTCCATGTACACTTATTTTTGTAAAACTGGTAATCTAAAAGTTACATTTCCCAGCCTCTCTTACAAGTAGGGTTCTGGTTAAATTTAGTTTCTGCCAGCAGTTGTACTCACATGAGATTTGGGAGACAGACATTAATCAGAAGGTATCTTTCTGCTGCTATTGCTGTCGCAGCTGGCAAGCTGAGTCATGGAGACGTTGGGCTTTATGTAGCAGTGTTCCAGGTTCCAGTGAGATTGTTGGCCTCTGGTTTTTGCTAGTCCAGAACTGGCATGCATGAAGTGACCCAGGTGATCCCTGGACCACAGACAAGGTGGCGTTCTCCTGGAGCAAACAGGTGCTGGGGCACCCTCCCCACTCCCTCCTTTTCGTTTGTGGCAGAGGTAGCAGCTCTCTCCTTGAGAGCCTGCCTTATGCCCTAAAAGAGCAGCAAGGAGCAGAGGCTTGAGAAGGGAGATGAAGTTCAGTACAGGCAAAGAAGAGAGGAAGAGGGAGCCAACGTTCAGTGGGTGACCACTTTCTGTGTCTTCTGGCACATAATTGCATTTTAGACCTTATCTCATTTAATGTTATCAACCCATTTTTTAATGGGTGAATGATATAGTAAAGCACCTAACATTTATTGAGGTCCAACTATGAACAATTGCTTGTAAATTTATCATCTCAATGGGCCCTCACAGTAAAGCTTTGAACTATTGATCTTCATTTTACAAATGAGGAAATTAAAGCACAGCAAGATTAACATCACATGGTCAATAAGTGGCAGAAGTAATTTGGGGCCTCTTATTATCTCCAACTTCAAAACTCTGTTTCCTACCACATGAGGGAAAGAGATGCTATCAAAGAATGTGGGTGATCCAGTTAATGCCTTGTAGACTCTGGGGCCAGCCATGTTGTATCTTCTCCTGCAAATCTACATTGTGTTCTTTGCTTCTGAAAAGTAGTAGTAGATCAACCTTTGTAAAAATTGTTTATTGATTTTATTTCTTATTAAGCAATATTTATTATGAAATTTATTTGAAATAATTTTGATAATACATGAAAGCAACATAAAAATTATCTGAATCCCATTACCTCCAAATATCTGCTGTGTACATTTTGGTGTACACTCATTCTTCTAGGTTTTATTTTCCCATGTAAATTAATGCACACAGTTATACTTATGCAGCTCACACTCTTTAATAACCTGCTCTTTTTACTTAACAATTGCTCATAATGATTTCCTATGTCATTATTTTTCTGAAAGCATCAGTTTAATAGCCACTGGGTGGCAATTTAATTGATATGTCATGATTTATTTCACTGGTCTCATGGTTCTGAGTATTGCTTTTCACATTTTTTTTGGCTGTCACACACGATGCTGCATTGATCATACATGCTGATATTTCTATGCATACTTAATGATTTCTTTAGAAATGGAATTTTTGGGTCAAATTACATTAGGGGGTTCATATATATTGCCATACTGCCTTCCAAAGGATGCCTCTTACATTTTCATCAATGTTATGTAAAAAAAGTGTCCGCCCTTCCTCCTTCCATTGCTGCAGTTATTGTCTTTAAAAACAGGCTAAAAGTGTTTATCATCTTAAAGAGGAATTTATCCTTAATTAAGTTAAAGCCATGCTAACATTGAGGTATGCGGGGAAAACATTGGTTTTTTTCCTGCCACTTGCACCCGATATCCATGGGACTTGGAAAAGAATGCCACCTTGTTTATTCTTATCCTACAGTTAAAACTGCCTGTTAAGACTTGTCCTCTCCTCACACCCTGAGTGAAGTTTGATCTTCACCATCAAGATGTGACGGCTTGCTGTCTGGCTAAAACCTTTTTTTTTTTTTTGCCTCAGTATGGGCTTCCCGGAATCCAGGCCTTTTTGGACAGTATGAGAAATGTTTGATCAGTTTAAAAGAAGAGGCAGAAAAAAATTCCTAAATATCTGAACTATGCCAGTACATTCTCAGAACTAGCTGTAGTGTACCTATTTTGAAAAATCAGTGTTTGTACCTAACAGTTTGATGTTATTTTCCAAATTCCTTTTGCATGATCAGAATCAATGTTGACTGGGCTATTTGGCTACCCTAGATAGAGAATTCTTCCATAAGGCCTTTGGCTAGTAATATATATGATAGGGGAAAAGATGAGTGTAGTTAGGACCTAAAGGTTGGAAGGCAACCTGAAAGTCACCTGGTCTAATCTCTTTCCTAGTCTTGCACCTGAGAACAAAAGCGTATGTGTTCTGATCCCTCTGGCAAAGAGTTCAGCATGATAGTTATACATATGCCATGCAGTTCCCAGCACCCTACATGCATTTTCTCATGTGTTCTCACAGAATAATGGCCTGAAAAGGTGGTCTATTACTGTTGCCATTTTCCAGATGAGAAAAGGGATACACAGAAAGATTGTTTTGCCTAAATCCATACAGCGAGTAAGTGGCAGAGTCTAGATGCAAACCAAAGAGTGTTATTCCAGAGCCCACCCCTTTTTCACCTTGCTCTTCACCCTGATGTGGAAAGTAGCTATGCTTTGAGTCATCCAGGAAGACTCAAGTTTAATCCCAGCTCATGATCCACCTCCCTGAACTGCTCTCCAAGCTGTGTTGTGTTCTAGGGTTTACCAGTGGTAGAGTGATGCAGGGAGAGAGGATGGAGCTCCAGTCCCTCCCAGTCTTGTCTCCTCTACTTCCTCACTCAAGCCTTTGGGAAAATTCCACAACCTCTCTGAAGCCTCATTTTCCTCATCTGCATAGTGAGGATCGTAATAATCACAACATTATTTAGTTGTTAATTTGTAATAGTAACTTAGAAAAGTGCCTAACAAACAGATGTTTTATTCTTCCTTTTTTCTCACTTTGTTGTGAGAGTCTGTACCTCAAATACCCATGGCTCAACTTGGTCTCACCTTCTCTTGACTTATTCTTAACTCTATTATTTTTTACTAATAATAGTAATAAATGCCTAACTTGATACCAGCTTTACATAAATCATCCTGGTCCATTACCGCATATAATTCTCACTGTAGTTCTGTAAGAACAGCAGTGATGTTATCATCATCCCCATTTTACAGGAGGAGGAAGGGAGGCTCAGGAAGATCAGGGGACCTGACCAAAGTTAGCGACTTCATGTGATTGAATCTGTGCCTTGAAAACAGGTCATTTGACACCATGGCAAGGACTCTTTCCACCAGAGCTTACCTTCTTCCACTTCTCCCATGACATATTTTCCACCCTTTCCCTTACTACTCTGGATTTTTTATTCTAGGCTATGGTTATTGTCAAGAACTTCTTGGAAGTGGCTAGAACTGAGTTCAGCATTTCAAATGTGACCTGCCATGAATCACACATTTTGCTCTCTGTTCGTTCCATGATGCCTGAAAGAGTGAGTTTTATTCTAGGCTCTGTCTCAAATGTGTTGTATGACATCGGTCAAACTGCTTAATTTCTCTCATCCTTGGTTTGCTCATTTTCAAAAGAAAGGATCGCACTATGCCTTATACATTGTTGGTTTTCAATAAATCTTGCTGTAATGAATGGATGAATGAATAAATTAATGAATAAACTAGATAGTTTCTTAATTCCTTATACTTCCAAATTTTATATTAAAAGCAGATATTTAATCATTAGTAAAACTCAATTTATATGATTGACTTAATTTCTTTAGAAACATCCTAAATTAAGGAGAGATTCTAACCATTCAGTAGTGAATCTCCTGCCCCCTGGATTCATGTTTTGATGCAGAAGGTTTTCTATCACAGTAATATCCTGGCCTCTTTGTCCAGCTCCATCCTCAGGGAAGAAAGAGTAATTTAATGATTGGTGAATTGCTCAGTCCACTCTGGCTCTTCTTTTGGGGCTATTTCTGCCTATAAAGGGGAAATACCTAGTTTATTCTCTCCATTATGCACCAACTTAGTGGGGCAGACTTCATAGTCCAAAGGGGGAAACAGCAATTTGGAATTAATTTTTAATTCAGAGAATGTTAGTAAGCCCATTGGCTTTATATGAAAGACATGTCAAGAAATATAGCTTTTATCAGTAGTGAAGCCGACATTTGATCTCCATCTCTCCAATCCTAAGTCCAGTTTTCATTTGGCTCCCTCACTAGAAAAGAGGGAGGTGTTAATTATTGAATATCAAAACCTAGTCATTTGATGAAAGCAGATAATCTTAAATAACAGGTAATAAATAATATTTGGGGGCAAAATAAAAGGTGCTGAGATAGAGGATTTGTTAGCCAGGAACTAGTCTTGGGCCCAAAGCTCTGATTTGTGGTGTCCATGTGGGATTTTGGACCTGTGTTGTATCATGGGACTGACTGGTTTTGGTTTTACAGTTGTGTAGCTTGGTCCTTCTGGAGGCTTTGTCTACCAATGAGTGAGTGTTACTACACAAGCAAGGCAGGGATTTGATAAGCATAGATTTTAGAATATGCTGGCCATTTAGATCTCCATTTTGGGTTGCTGTAAGTTGACCTTGAACCACACAAGTACAACTTGCCCTCGTATTCCAGGCGAGGCTGAGACAGAGATTAGAAACATTTGGTCATTATGAGTGACACAGAATTTCTGCTTTTCCTGCGGTCCTCAACCAAGAGTCAGGTTTTCAAGAGGGACCTAAATATGTAAAGGCAGCTGTGCTTCACTTGTACTACAGAGCTCCAATGTATAAAGTTCTTCCTTTCAACTGTGATTGCCAGGCCTAGGTAGGCAGCACTAAAATTATTGCTCCAAATTCTCTTTGTCACACTAAGGACCAAATAAAGAACCTGAAGGTCCTAACCTTTTACAAATATGGGCTTGTCTGCCAGTTGCTGGGAGTTATACTCCACTATATAGTCTCAAATTGGCATGGAGTTTGTCCATTTTGAGGGTTATTGCCAGGACTTGAGTTTCTCAATACTGAAACTGTGCAGTCACCTACAGAAGGGTGGTAGATTTTATTAGTAAACAAAATAAAGGGAGATCTTCATTGTAAAGAAGAAAAAGCTATTTTTTCTGGAGGGATTTATTGAAAATGCAGAGATTAAGAATGTAATTAAAAGGTATTTATATCAGGAATATTAGCATGAAGGAATTATTTTACTTAGGAAATCAAGAAAGAAGTAAAATATATTGACTACTATGCTTTAGTCTTACTATCTGGACAGCAGCAATAGAGGAGTGAAAATGAAGTACAGGAAGACAGTGTTAAAACAGAAACAAGACAGAGATGTCCTTAGGAGAAACATTGACATCTTAGAGGAATAATCAGGCAGATATAAAAGAGAAATGAAATATTAAGGACTATGATAAGCAGGTATGAATGGTAACAGTAGCTTCACCTAGGTAGAATTGCTCCAAAAAAGGGCGTTAGGAAAGAAGGCATTTTAGTTGTTATTAGATCAGAAAATGTGACAGGTGTACAAAGACGTATAATAAAGAAAAAAAAAAAAGAAATATCTCAGAAAGTAGACTACAATGACTGTGCCAAGATCCTAGGATTCACTGAGAAGTGACCATATATATAATCCATATCAGGAAGCATGCCCTGGAGACTGGGAGAGACATGTAAGTGATCCAGAAAATCTGGAAAAACAAGAGAGATCAACAGAATATATTCAAAAAAACTTCTGGGTCAATTTCATGTGACATGGATGTTATAGGTGTAAAAGAAGCTTTTGTCTATGGTACTAGAGAACGTTTAAAATCTTTCTGGATTTAAGATTCTAAGGCCACCATCTAGAGATAACTCTCCACAACCAAATGATTAATTTCATGATAGCACAGATAATCTTCCTTTTGATTTAGTGAATGTCAACTGATGAGTAACGTTAATTATATCTTCAGAATTTCTTTTGCCATAGAATGTAACATAATCACCAGTGTGATATTTATTCTCAGTGCCAGGGATTAAGCTGAGATATCGTAAAGACTATTTTAGCATTCTATCTACCACCACACATCTTCTAAGGAATCTAGGCAGAATAAGGATAGATTAAGTATAGCCTGGGTTAGATGTAGTCTGATGGGAGATTATCTCCTGGGTCAGACGCTTCAACTCAGGAAATGATAATTAATGGGTAAGATTTGTTGGAATGGTAGAGGCTTTTGATCAAGAAATTATTATTTTCATGTCTCTCATGTGGGAAACTATAAGACAAAATTTAGAGGATGATGTTGAATGAATAAATATCTTGGCCAGAAAGCAGAGAAAGAAAAGAAAAAAGGCATTATATTTCAGAAAATAGTAGAACTCCTCCATTTGTTGGGGAAGGAAAAGGACTGAGCAAAGAAGGCAATTAAATTAGTTAGTAACTCAGTTGAGCATTTGTGTACGCCTTAGCAGAAAAATAGAGGGAAAAGAAACATTGGAGGCATCATTTTGTCAGGGTTTTTGAAAGAGAAATATTATCCTGGTTCTTTGACTCCTGGCTTGGCAGAATCACAAGCAGGGCTGGTGTCACAGAATGAACAGAGACAGGAAGCATTTCCACACAGACAGCTCTCATTGTAGAAAAGAAGGAGGAAAGAAGAAAGCTACACAATTGTAGAAAAGAGGGAAGCTATGCAAAGTAAAAATGAGTTCCAGAGAGAGGAACGGGTCAGTCTTCATGAGTGGAGAAAGACATTAAGGACTCCCAGCTGGTTTCCTTTTATTGGCCTGGTCTGGGGGTGGGATTGTGGGAGGTGTGGGATGTTACCAGATGATTGATATACATGATTGTCAGGTGTTCTGTGTTTTCCTGCAGTGCCTACCACTGATTGGTCCCTGGCTTCTCCACCTCTGGGAACCGCCCTTGTAACCTATATATGCCACCTGCAGATTTGACCCCGCCTAACAGTTTACTATTGCAAAATATCATGTAGCAGAAAGAAGTTCTACTCAAGACCAAGATCATTTAAAAGAAGCAAAAACAATACCTTGAGTGGCTCACAGCAGAAAGCGTAGTGACTCCAGAACCAACATTTCTGAAACAGCAATGGCAGCCTTAGTTCTGGAACATAGTGAGTATGACTTTTTAGCTGAAACAAATGTTTGGATGAGGAGATATCCTGGAGACAGATTTCTTACGATCTAAGGAATAGCAGAGAAGCAACAGTCACCATGTCAGAAATGAACATACTTGCTCAGAAAGATAACGTGGAGGCTGTAATACTAATACTGACAGGGGTACCAAGAACATTGAGTCCATCATGATTAAGATATTATTAAGAGGTTTTGAATTAAGAGGGGCTTCCATAAGTATTTGTATACTTTGGTGAAAGGCTGGTGTTTCATAAATGTAGCCCTTTAAGAAAGCAGATAGTATAGATTGATGGGACATTTTCCCCCTCAGATATGGCAAATTCATCATTAACACTTGAGGGAAGATTTCTCCTAGATGAGTTTCAGCTCAAGTCTACACACTCTGAACAGCCTAAATAAACTGATCAGCATCTTGTTGGACCCAATGCTCATGACCTCAGATATCCTTGACTGTCTGCTCTCCCCTGTGGCAATTAAGTACCAGAATAAAATTTTATCTGTGTTAAGTAATTTAAGGGCTAAAGCTTCATGCTTTTTAATTTTGTGGGTGTGAGGTAGGTGCCAAAATAATATTTTTATCCTTATTAATTAGTAGACTTCTTTATAAATGGGAGCTCATTAGAGATTTGGAATTGGACTTATACAAGATTCGAGACCCTTACAGAGATATACCTGTTATAGTTAGAGAGCCCAGGCTACAGATGCTAAGGAGATCACTACCTTCCCCAGGCATCCAGCATCCTTCTAGGAGAGATTATGACGAATAGGACATTGCAAGATGTTTTAATTTGTTTGGGTGTTACTTAAGAAAATTATTGGACTTTAAACTTTATCTTAAAATGCCAAATATTTTGGTTTAGTAATTAATTACTTTGGACTTTAACATTCGAGGGTACTTGATCTTTGAACATGTATTTCATCCTGAGACTTTGGCAATGGGAGGGGTCTCTGTATTTCCAACATTGTAGCACCAGGGCACCATTTAGGTTGTCATTTGATCTTATTGCAGAATTTAGACAATATGAGGGGACATAATTTGGTAGAAGTAGAGAATAAATTTACATCTTTGGGTACAGCATGGCCTTGGAGTTGATAATATTTGTCTGACATATGTTAGGGCTGCTTGACCCATTCTGGAGGTAAAATATTCATAGCATAACAGGAGGATAATCTTAGGGATAGTTGTTAGTATTAAAAGAGTGGTTTCATGAAAAGAGAAGCAGGGATGACTTGATAGATTGCTGATTTTCTCTTATAATGAATTGGCTGTACTCTGGGAGATCTTTGGTGGATGATTAAACTCTATGAATTAAGATTTAAAAATCTTGAAATGTTAGGGAGGAACCTTTTTTTCTCCTGGTTTCATGTTTTCTATGAAAAGATGTCTGCTAGAATAATACCCCTGGCCTCTGGTCCCATCTTTTTGATCCCTCTCCATCTCCACTCTAACCAGAAGAGGGTGGACCTACCTGATGGGTAGGTTTGGGAAAAGGAACCTGGCAGGAATGGCTTACCCTGCTCTGGGCTTCCTTTGGGATCTGCCTGCCCTCGAGGGGAAGCCTTCTGACTTGATCTCGCTATCAAGTGGTTACCTTAGTGGAGCAGACACCATCCCCTACAAGGAAAGTCTGAAGTTTTAGGGGCTAAGATCATTTCAGAGGAATGTTACTAAAGCCAATTTGAGTGCTCACCAAATGAGGTTTTAGTGCATGATGCAGCTAACATGCTTATCTACATGCCTCACCTCCTGAGTCCTCAGTTGGTTTCAATGCATTGATTGAATGCATTGAATGAATATAATGCATATAAAAGAGGAGAGGTCTGGGTTCTAAATCTAGCCTTGCCACTGACATGCTGCTCAATGCTGGGAAGATCATGTCCTTTCCCTGCATCTAAGATGTCTCAGACATACAATGAAGGGGTAGGGTCAGATAATATCTAAGGTTTCTTCTAGCTTTGACACACTATAGAATGAATGGGAGAACAATGGGGGAGAGAGTTCATGTTTGCAGCCTGAATTGCATATTGATCAATTACTTTTGCACATCATAGTTGTTATCTATTTATTGTGGCCAGATTTGGGGAAATGGGTTCCCAAACAGTGGTGCCATATGTGGGGCCAAGTCAATTAATCATCGCTATTAGGTCAGCCCAGCTGTAGCTGGTGACATTAAAAATAGAACACAGCCTTTTTTGGTCTCCCTGTCCTCTTATGTTTAGATAGGATAATTAAGATTCTGATAATCTAGACATTTTTTCTCAGAGAAAGAATGAAAATACTGCCAAAACCTCCAAGTGGGTCATGTTTGAATTTGGCCGTATTTAAGAAGTATGTTCACAGTTTGAATTATCTCTTTCCCTTAAGAATTATTTTGGGGCTCATATTCCTGCCTCCAACTCTGATGATTTTGTGTTTGTTTTTCTCTCTGGCTTTCTCATTCAGCCATGCTCTCTCTATTAGACTTTAATCTCGTTTATATTTCTAATCTCCATAGTACCTGGGTACCTTGGTATTCAGCTTTTAATTTTAGTACGCAGCAGAGTGAGGGAGACAGATGAATATCAGTTCTAAATAAATCTTGGGCTTCTCTTTGTAGTTTTAAAATATTTTGGAAAATTGGAAGTTGAAAAGAGCCAGTATTTTGGGGACTTTTTCCTTTTGTGTAATTTTTTCTGTGGGATATAGTCCTTCATGCTCACATAGATGTGGTGATGTGAAAAGGTAGATAAATGGATCACTTTAAGATGGCATGGTAGGGAAAAAATTCTATGCTTTGAGATCTACCTCTGTAGTTCTTTTATTATGACCACCTCTGGTAATAATATTTCTGATAGATGACTGAACATTTAGCAATTATGAAATGAAAAACTCTTTAATATTGAGGTCCCACTGTGTGCAAAGGATGTTCATATAAGGTAACATATAGTATCTCTTCCCTGAGACCAGCAATGTGTCAGATAGATGCTGTTCTGTCTTTCTGAGCCCTAAAGTGAGAAAGGGGCATACTGTAAGTTAAAATATGTGTGTGTACACACACACACAACATATATATACATACATACATATACATATATATATGCATAGTATAATTGTAAAAAGAGTTACAAAATAAAAATACACATGGGACCTCTCCTATTAATTAGGATACCCCACCAATATTCTCCTACTCTCTAACATATCCATTTTTTTCATTTTTCAAAGTCCCAAATTTATTTCCTTAAATATATTTTGCCTTAAGACTGATGTAATAATATCTCCCTCCTGTGAACGACAATAGTGCTCCATGTGAACATTCACTATGATACTAGGTCAATCTTTACATATTATTATTATTGTTGTTATTTCAATCCTTGTGTTACTTCCATTTCTAATCTCTGATGTTCTTGTCTGCATATTCTACATCTCTTTGTTCTCTTTATTGCCATAGGGCCAATTGTGGTGCTTTCCTCATAATAAGGAATTCACTATACAAAATATTTATTAAATGAATAAACTCATGTATAACACCTAGAAATACATTTTAAAGTGTCCCTTCTATAATAATATATGAGCTGATTATATGAGGGGACTTCAGGAAATTTGTAGGAAAATTGAATTAAAAGACAGAAATAAAAAAATATAAATTTTATTCCTCAATGTAAGCTCCAACAAGGTCAAGACACTTTTGAATGCAATGATTCCAGCCATTTAGTCCATCTCTAAATAAATGAATGTCTTGGGAATTTCAATGCAGTCTTTTTTACATTATTAACTAAAGAAAAATGGATGTCCTTTTAGATTTTTTAAGATTAGGAAACAAAAAGAAGTCAGAAGGAGCCAAATCAGGACTGTAAGGTGGAGGCCTAATGATTTCTCATTGAAACTCTTGCAAAATTACCCTTATTTGATAACAGAAATAAGCAGGAACATTGTTCTGGCAGAGAACTCTCTGGTGATGCTTTGTCAGGTATTTTTATGCTAAGGTTTTGGCTAATGTTCTCAAAACACTCTTATAATAAGCAGATGTTATCATTCTTTGGCCCTCCAGACAGTCAACAAGCAAAATGCCTTAAACATCCCCAGAAATGGTTCTTATGACTTTTGCTCTTGACTGGTCTGCTTTTGCTTTGACTGGACCACGTCCACCTCTTGGTAGCCATTGCTTTGATTGTGCTTTGTCTTCAGGATCATACCGTTTCATCTCCTGTTACAAGTCTTTGCAGAAATGCTTCACAATCTTGATTCTGGTTTAAAATGTCCATTGAAAGCTCTGCTGTTTTCTGTAGCTGATCTGGGCTCAACAGTTTTGGTATCCATGGAGTGAAAAGTTTGCTCAACTTTAATTTTTAATCAGAATTGTGTAAGCTGAACCAATTGAGATATCTATGGTGTTGGTTATTGGTTCTGCTGTTAATAGTCTTCTTCAATTAGGGCATGAACAGGATTTATTTTTTCCTCACTAATTGATGTGGATGGTCTATGGCTGTGGGCTTCATCTTCAACATTGTCTTATCCCTACTTAAAACAATTTATCCATTTGTAAACTGCTGATTTTTGGGGGTTATTGTCCCCATAAGCTTTTCATAATGCATCAATGATTTCACCATTTATCTACCTAAGCTTCATCATAAATTTGATGTTTGTACTTGCTTCAATCTTAAGGCAATTCATATTGCTCTGATGGGGCTCTTGCAAGATGATGTCTTATCCTTCTTAGTACCTCAAAATAGATCCTGTTCAGACACATTACAACAAGTTAGTGTGAGTTCATTTTGCTGCAAAAAAATTTGAAACTCATGTAGTTTTTCATAGTACACATTTTCCATGAACTTTTTGAAGTCCCCTTGTATTAACTTAATCCTTATTAGATCATCTAAAATAATTACTAATTTTTAATAGAATATAATCACTGCATATTTTTGGCATGGAATGTCAAAATCAAGATCAATTTTGAGGACCCTGCACAGAAAATATGTTGAAAACATTCCAGTATAAAAGTAAATAATATACTTAAAATATTAAACAATAAATGATACACCTGAATAAATTTAGCAGCACAATATTTTTGAAATATTAAGTGCTCTTTGTCTATTATTACTTTTTATCCTTATGTTCTTTCTTCCCTCCCTACCGGAGTATAGCTATATACACCTATCCTTTTCTTTCTCTGATCACTGCCTAGGAAAAAGAATGTGATAGAGAAGTGTAGTTAACAAAAATTAGGGGATGCTTTTCTTGCCTTTTGGGCCACAAACATTAAGATCTTTGGGGAGCATAAAGTACTGCAGACATATACTAAATTTTAGAGAAAACCAAATGGATAGGCAAGAATACCCTATCTTTTCTCTTCCTACTCTCAACCCCAAAATGATTTCTCTAACTAGAGGAAGAAAGTTTAAGAGGGAATGACAGGATTTATTTAGACTTTAATGAGTTTCTATAAAAGAAAACCTTGTCCCACCCTTCCTGAACTAAGCCTGGTGGTTCAGGCCCCCAAGAGGTTCCTGGATAGAGCATCAAGAAGGCTGAAGGACTCCAGATAAGATACAGCAGGATAGTGAGTTTTAGTTGATATGTCATCACTCAGCTTTGCAGATTCTCATGCCCCAGATTGGCAGGGGTTGCCACAATTCTTCTTGGGTATTCAGTAGTGACCCAAGCTTAAAAAGAGAATTGTCATCAGTGATGGCAACCTGACTGAACCAATGACCAAGAGCCACGTGAGTAATGGACATCACAGTAGATGGCACTGGACAGTTAATACTGAGGACAAGGTGATCTCTTCCAACACACACTTGTCTCTATATACACCCTCCAGAACTTTGATGATGGAAGAACACACTTCCCAAACACTTCCATAATTTCATTTCCTACATTGCTTGGGGAGACTATCTTGCAAGTAGAGTTTTCCCTTGTTTAGCAATCAATAAATTTAGCTTTTTGTTCAAGATCTTGATGGCTTTTCTCTTCCTTTGATTAAACTGAATTATAGAAAATAAAAAAAAATAAGTATTGCCTACGAGAGTTGTAGACTCCGATGTGCATATAATACCGGATCCTACAAGCTCACAATCTATTTTCAGATGTTAGCTGCTGGGCCACACAATTTTTGGAACAGTGACATATAACGTGAGAAACACACAAAGAAGCTAAGAAGCTCATTTGAAAGAGCTCCGTGAATGTCACTCTTTTTATTTTATAGAAGTGTAAATGAAGTCTGACAGAAGTTATGGAGAAGCTCACCTAGTTGTAGGGAGAGTAGAGATGAATACCCTGACCCTGTGTCCAAGACCGGGGCTCTTTGCTACACACTTTGACTCTGATTCCGAATGGGCTGCAGGGGTTGGAAGGGTATTTCTCTTTCTTCTATGTTAAGCCAGCAATTGTTAAACTTTAGGGTTCACCACAGTCATTCCCTCAAAAGGCTTACAACAACTCCACAATTTCTGATTCTCTAGGTCTGGGGTGAAGTCTAAGAATTTGCATTTCTAACTAGTTCTCTGTTGAGGTTGACACTGCTGGCCCAGGGATGACATTTTAAGATCCACTGTTCTAAGGTGTTCTCCTGAAAAACAGGGCTGAGTTAGGGTTAAATGTGAGACAGAGGATGAGAGAGTAAGTGAATAGACACAGTGGAAGTGACATTGCCAGGGCTTCCTGCCCCATCTCTGTGAAACTAGGGCAGAGAGGAGGCACTGTATTAATACATATTCCTTTCTTCCCTATCAGTAGAATGAATAATATTTTTGAATCTCAAATTAGGATGTATTTTGTGATAAGTACAAGCATACTGGAGGGGAAAGCGCATTTCACTATCCTGGATATTCTGTTGCTCTGGTTAGCACAGAGAGCAACTCCAGGGCCACACACACCCATGTGTGAATTGTGGTTCCAATAGCTGTGTGACCTTGTGTATGTTTTCTGACTTCTGTGAGCTTCTATTGCTGAACATGTGAGATGAGGGGTGGGGAGAGAGGGATGATAACACTGGCAACAGCTCTATAAAACGGGTATGGGGAACTAGATAGAGGTAATGGTCACACAACATTGTGAATATACTAAATGTCACTGAATTGTACACTTTAAAATGGTTAATTTTAAGTTATATGAATGTGAATTTTTACCTCAATTTTAAAAGTATTATCTATTGCTGTGAGTGCCCACCCCACAGCAAATAATCTGGTAACTGTTTGCTCATTTCCTGATTTTTTCTCCAATGTGTCTTGATTGGCTTCATACTGAGTGGTCATTTGGTGCTTGTAGACTCTAAGGATAAATATACTCCCACTACAATCAATAACAGCCTCTTTACCCATTCTTATTTTTGGTTGCTTATGCTAGTTTCTGTGATGGGACATATACTCAAAAACTTATTTAACAATAAAATATATACCTCAAATCAGTGCATAATGTTCATGTACTATATAGGAATTTAGCTCAGAGGGAGAGAGAGTAAAGGACCTATTATAAACTGGATGCTTTTTATCCATGCCATTTTGTTTAATCTTCCTAATGACCCTGAATGATAGATAATCTTATCCTTTTTCTGGATTGATGTCAGCTGGGGCTCAGAGAGATTAAGAAATTCACTAAGAGCCAATAAATGTTGAACTGGAATCAAAGACCCACATCTCCCCAAGTCTAACGCCCATGTTTTTTGCATCATATGCTACTCTCTTGAGGTGGGCTGATGAGATTTCAGGTGAGAGGTTGAATACCGATGGACTTAACAAAGGAGCAGGTGTCGAAGAGGTGGACGTGGTGACAGAGGGGGTTCCAAGCAGACGGAAGGCATGGAGCTAGGAAAAGACAGTGCAGTGTAGTAGGGCAGTCTCTACAGAGTGAAGACCTCCTCCCAGAATAAGAGAATGGCTGTAAACCAAATCATGGAGGAACGTGAATGGAGAGGTGGACGGGCTCCTTTAGGCCCGCATGGCAGTACCCTATTCACAGTCTGTCCTGGGCTTCTTATGTTGCTCTTAGTAAAGAATCCAAATTCCTTAACCTGGTTCACTAGGGCAGCCAGACCTGGGCTCCTATTTACCTTTGCAGTCTCTGTTGCATCAATCCTTTTACTCTCTGCTCTCCAGAGTGGATTAGCTTATTTTCAGTTCTGGAATGTGCCAGGTCGTCTCTCAGGGTCTTTGCATATTCTGTTCTCTATGTTTGGAAACTTCTCCTCTGCTGTCCCCTTCCCTCCATCACATTTCTCCCCTCAACACTCTTCCTGTCTTCTTGGCCTATCTGTTACCTGTTATCCTTCAAGTCCTTGCCCAATGTCACTTCTTCATGAGGTGTTCCTGGACCTCTTGGTCTGGATTGCTTCCATAGATCCCTAGGGATGCTACTTGCAAGCATTTGTTTTGTGTCTGCTCACCACTACAGATTTTGAGGCCTTGGAGTCTGGAATTGTGCCTTCCCTGTTTACCACTATATCCAAAGTTCTAACATGGTACTCAGAACAAAGTAGATGATGAACAGTTATTTACTGAATAATTTCTAATGAAAGGAGATGATAAAAACATAAACTTCACCCCTGGTGTTTCCTTCCATATGAAGTGACTTTTCATTGTAGCCACATTTAGGCATCTCTTTAATCTCTTCTTACTTTTCCCCCTGGGAGGAAGAGTCGCTTGTTGAGTATGGGATAAAGAAAAGGCATTTATGCATAGCTCAGCCTTCCTCGTGGAAGCTGGCCTTCTCAAAAAGCACATAAATTCCTGCTCTGTTCTTCCTTTGCTCCCTGTTTCAAAGACCTATGCCCACTCCAGGGAAACCCCGGGCCAGTGTTCAGAATTCGGAAGCCCTTTCTTGTTATCTGCCTTAGTCACCTCTTCAATTCAACTTTGTCAATAATAAAGTTGCCTTACATCTCTGTCTTACTCCTTGTGTAATGTTTTAACTGGTTCAGAACCTGAGTAAAGAGGAGAAGGGATTATTTATTAGACCCCTCAAATCCCAACAGAAGGTATGAGATTTTTATTTATTCAAGAGAGCATGGGTTTTAAAAATGTTAGAAGCAGTGATATAGTTAATGTGGGACCTCTGAAAAATATTGTGTGAGGAACTAACATGATTGGATTCAGCAATCTGGCAAACATTTGTTGAGTATCTGCTCTGTACAAAGGACTACACTTGACACTGGGGGGTTACAGAGATGAATAGGAGCTATTCCAGGCTTGCTGAGAGCTCACAGTCTGTCAGCAAAGACAGACACATACATAAATAACTCTAATTCAAAAGCAGACTGTGATAAATGCTATTGTAGGGGAATAAACAACATACTATGAAGTTTAGGGAAAGAAGAAACTAACTGAAAATAAGGATCTTAGAAGGGCTTGTAGGAGAGGAGGAATTTGACCTGATCCTTGAAGAACCCAATTACCCTGGGGCCCAGATGAGAGCAAGGGTGGTGGGGTGATGTCCAGTGAGACCCTTGGATTCTAATCCCTGGTACAGAGCAAGGAAAGGCTTTGAGATGTGGTCAGTAAGGGTTCATGTCCAGATTAAAAGTGCTATAGAGTGAGAAACATTCCCCAAAGAACCTCTATCTGTTAAAAGATAAGCAGTGTATGTGGGGTGAATTGGTGGACAAATTGTATAATAACCTGAGTTGAAGAGTTTTTTTGCCTTTGAAAGTTCTCCGAGGTTTTTCCTCCCATAACCATGACTCACTCCTCTCTCTCCCACCTCAACTAGTATAGATTATTTTCTTGGTAGCCCCAAACTTATGCCCAATGCATAGATTTTTTTCCCTGAATACTTGATGTAGGTAAGATGTGTGTCCATTTACAAACCGATGTTTTTTGTGTGTTCCACATTGTCAAGATGGGAAGATGTATTTCTATGGTTCACCATCACCCATGACCCCTCTCACGGGTACCAGGGTATAAAAGAGAGATCAAGCGTGGGACCTGTGAATGATCAGAATCACCCCCAATCCACAAGATTCAGGCCTCCGGCACGTATTTTTCCTGAATTGTCTAGCTTATCTTATGCATTACCTTATGCAGACATTGGCTGTTTTTCACCTAACCAGCAGCTAATCTCTTTTCTTCGTAAACGTGCCTTGAGTTTTCTGGTAGCATATTTCTTCTCCTTGTTCACAGTGATTGATTCAGGTGTGGCGATCAGGCCTAAGCAGTTTCCTGGAGAAACCATCCTGAAACTCGGTGCAGTCATGGTAAAGAGGCACTCTTTTCTCTGGGGTTGCTAAACTGGTCGGACGGAAGCTTTGAGTCTGCTTGCATGAGAAGAAGACCTGCTTATGGAAACACAGCAGAAAACAGAACCAACCTATGGAGAGAGAACAATGTCCAAGGACATTATCTGTACATTTGTATAACATTCAACCAAATATGAAGCCCATATACCCATGGATTTTTAAGTTACATGAGCTAATACTTTCCTTTGGTGACTCAGGCTGACTTGAGTTAGGTTTCTATCAATTGCAACTAAAGGGGTACTTATTATTTCACCCGGACAGTATACCACATCTGAAAAATTTCTTTCATGTCTTTTCGTCTTATAATTTGCTACTCTTTCTTCATCTTATGATCCCGCTTTCATCTTTAGACACGATGCTAGGTTGTTCTTACTTGGCTACTTCCTGGATTTCCTTTCTAAACAAACACTGACCCTGGGTACTGTGCCTGGCTCTGGGTGCTGGGAAACAGGGTGAGGGCTGGGGGTAGAGTGGGGTTGCCCTGTGAGCTACCAGATGTAGAGTTAAGGTGCCACTGACAACCAGCATCCAGGCTTTAAGTGGTTCATACCAAATTGACAAGCTTGTAGAAGTGTTGGAGCCAAGGCCCTGTGTAGCCCTGGCTCTGGGACAAGAACCAGAGCGATAAGGGGATAAGGGCAATTAATCCAGGATGGCAAGTTTGAGGATGGATCCTGAGGTTTGGGGTCTGTTCAGTGAATGGAAAATAGAGTGACCCAGTAGAGCATTCTTGGAGGATATCTCAGGAGAGAGCCGGTAGTGGTAACTAAGAACCAATTTGTAGAAGGCTTTGAGAACCAGACTGAGGAGTTTGGGATTTATAGTAAAAGAAACGGAATTTCATGACTGTAACTCTGGAGGCAATGTGCAGGGGCTTAGTGACAAGAAAACTCATTAGAGTCTCCTATTCTGATACAAGAGGACCTTGGCTTGGAGTCTGGGTGCCTGGGAGAGACACCCAAGAGCAAGGGGTTCCACGTGGGAAGCTGTCTTTGCAGGACAAAGGGAGGAGAGGTTGAGTTAGAGTTTAGACACAGGGAATTTCACATGCCAGAGGGTGGAGATAGCATGGAACACACTGACCTGAAGATCCAGAGAGAGAGAGTTGAGGTGACAATTTGGAGTTAGAGGTCATTCCCTTGGAAGGACAAAATGAGATTGTGTGTGTCACTAACATTTCTGAGGGGTAAAATGCAGAGAAAATTTGCCACTTGATTCTTTCTCTTGCTTTGTGGAAGGAGACTGGTAATTCATCTAATAGCACCTAAACTTCAAAAAATATACAGTGATTTGGGAGGAAACAGAGACACCTAAAATAGGATCTAATTGGCTGCAGGAATGAGTCCTTTTGGGGAGATAGAGCTCTGTTTCCAGCCCATTTTGATAGGAAAGCTACTCTTCTCTAAAAGACCACACACAAACTGGAGCTTTGGAAACAACTGAGGAAAAAAAATTGAAAAAGGCAACTACCATACAGAAGATATCATTCATATTTTTATCTTTTATTTGCAACTCCATGGCAGAAAGCCTTAGTGCAAGAAATCATGGCTGACAGATCATATCGGGTTTGTAAGGAATGTGTGGATCACTTACTGATGTCAAGAAAACAAACACTGTTGTAACCAGGCAGGAGAAACGATTGTCAGGGATTATTTATCATTAACTGTTGTCCCTCTCTTTTCTTCTGTATTCCATTGGTCATTAATGCCTGCCAACATTTTCTCTCCAATATCTCTTGGAGCAGTTTGCTAACTCATATTTATTGTGAACTTACTATGTGCCAAACTACATCAGGCATTTGTGAGAGAGAATAAGAAATGCTTTCTACCTCAAGGTTGCTCAGAGACAAAAGAACAGAGATCAGTAAACATGACTCATTTGCTGGTGCCTACAGTAACTGGTGCTGTGCTAAAGGTAATGATGGAGAGATACTTTCAGTCTTGGTTGATAGAAAAGATTTCTCCCAGGGAGTGATATTTTACATACTATTTGTGATATGACATAAAATACGAGTAGGAATTTTCCAGTCAAAGAATCATGCAGGGAGGGCATTCCAGTTAGGGTACTATTTGGAAAGTGTTACTTTATGAATCCATTCATTCTACCTACACTTCTTAAAGACCTACACATAGTACCAGGCACTAGGGATACAGAAATAAATGACATGCATACAAAGAAGTGAATACTATTTTTAGAATCCATTTCTATAACCCCCAAGACATTGGTCCTACATATTTCTCTTTGTCTCTCTTGAATCCCTGTTTCTATTGATGCTTCTTTAAAATAAATATGGATTATTCAAGGTTCCGTGATGGCAAAATTGAGCCCCTTCATACCACGAGCAGACCATATCACCATGAGGTCATTGTTTTTCGGGCATTTTATTCATATTTTTGAAACCTCATTTTTTTCTGTTTATGGAATTAATGACCTTCCTCTCCCAGGCAGCCGGGACAAGCGGGGATGGTTGTTGTAACTTTGGATACCTAGAGCAATTAGAGGTCCTCCTGCTCAGTGCCTGAAGAAATGTTCTGATTTCGTTGCTGTCACATACAATCCTGCCTTGATCAAGATGAAGCCCTGTTTGAAATGACAACATAAGCCCTCTGCCCCATGTGGCAGTTGCAAAAATAGACCCATTGCTGCAGGGAGTGTGAGAATGTCACCTTTTTGTTTTGTTGGGATTTTTGCTTTTCTTTTTCTAATTCCCTCCCCGCCCTATTCTTTGAGCCTCCAACATTCACAGATAAACTCAAGATCCTGGGGAAACAGACATACTCTGTGCAGTCTAGTGTCACGGACCATCATTGTCCTGGCTCAGTTCACCATCTTCTGATGGCCAGATAGAGTGAGTTTGGGCCAGGAGACACCATGAGGAAGTACAGAATTCATCCTGTCAGTTTCTTGCTTCTACAGGGGCAGTAGCCAAGAGTTGGGCTGGATTTTAGAGAGATCGACTAGATGTTGTGACATGGTGTGGACACAAGCCTCAAGTGACTCCGGGGGAACCCAGAGAGAGTGCAAGTATCTCTTGTTCTTCTGTTGTTAAACTCACAGTATTTTCCCTGCACGGTGCCTGGGACAGATGTCTTCTGCCTTTGATCTTCCTCTTATGGGCTCTGTCATTCTCCCAGCCCCAGGAGCCTTCTTATCTCTAAACAGACCAGTAATCAGTTTTCAGGCCCTGCTGATTCATGCTTCGTCCTCTCTCTCCCCTCCGACCCCGCGTTCTCATCGCTACTCCCTCTACCAAACACAGCCAACTGGCACCTCTCGACATCATGTTGCCTATCTGCCTCTAGATGCTCTCACCCCATCCAGACTTCCATGGTCTCCAAGGCCACCAAGGATTCTGTTCAACAGGGTTTGTATCTGTCACTTTCCTGTTAAAAATAGTCAACGGGTCCCTACAAACGCCAATCCTCAGGAGGGGATTTCGAGCTTTTCACATTCCTTCCTCCCACTGTTCTGCATTCCTCCATCAACCCAGTGCTCCTGACCCCACAAGCTGTGCTTTCCCCTCTGTGCCAGGGGAGGACTGCCCTCTCTGTCCAAAGCCATTTGTCTGGCTGCCTCTGTCCTGTCTTCACGGTGCCCTTGAAACCAGCTCTGAGGGACTGCCAGATTGAGCACCCTTAGTATTAAGAAGAGACTTCCCTGTCATTAATCTGGCAGAGTCTGATTGCCTTCATGTGTCACATATCATTGTCCTAATGTGACAATGTCCTTCTAATGTGACATTGATGCTACTGGCATTTCCCTGGATTCAGATGCAGTTTCCTAATACTTAGAGGGACAAATTAGTTTGAAGCTGGAGCGGGAAACAGAATGGCTACTTCTGTTTAGGGGAACTAGCATTTAATAAGCCCCTACTGCATGCCGGCCTATTGTACTACTTTATTTCATGTAGTCTCTGCAGATGCAGGTTTTGCATAACTGCTTAATGACTATGGAATGCCCCTATTCTGTCCATGAAGATCATAATTTTTTTAGAAGTTTAAATGCAACATAAGACCAAGTTCCTAATAGTCAGTATGTTCTCAAGACATACTAGTTCACTGCCTTCTACACTAGCAGTATTTTCCGCAAGCAGGGGTTTTAACTTTACAGTTACTCATAGGCCTTGTACTGCAGCTGGGCTATTTTAGCAGATGAACTCAAGTCTCCCAAGGAAAAGTATAAGAATAGTAGAACATATATACATGTATGTGTGTATTATTATGACAGACAGGCATGTGGGCTGCACTTCACCTTGTCTGCTGAGATATGTAAGTCTAGCTGTAAGAGATATTTATGCATGGATGGAATCTGACTAGGGTCTAAGTGATAATGTCCATTCACTAGGCTATAGTATGTACAATAAAAGAAGTGTCTATGGGGAAAATTATTCTCTTTAACTGCTGAGCTGAATGCTAATGGGATCAACACAAATATGAGGAACTTGAGTTAGAGATAACTAAAATTATATACACACACACACTTCCACATGCATAAGCATGTACCCATCTGTCAATATATCTAACTAATACCCACCTATCTCACACCAGCCATCAGAGCCTATCAACATTTCTTGTTCTTCTACATCCTGATAGGAGAAGGGCTTCAATTTACAGTTCGTTGCTGCAGTTTTTAATTTTATCAGTACTTGCCTTAAGCCTCCCCTTTTCAGATATCTGCATTCAAAAATTAAAAATAAATCCAATAGGAATACACATTGTTTTTTAATTTTCTGAGGTCCCTAAGGCAGTGGTTGGAGCTGAGGAGAAATAGATTTTAATTTATTTTCAAAACTTGAATTCTACTTATCTACTCCTGAGAAAATGCAAAATCCTTGGAGTTGCTCCCCTTAATTTTTGATCTCCCCTATCTCCTCCTCTGTCCCACCTGGATGGCAAAGCTATAAAATTCTAGAATTTGAGTGGAACTAGGAGATCTTTGTGTATCATTGCTTATTTTAAAGAAGAGGAAGATGAAGTCTGGAGCGGAAAAATAACCTGCTCAAGGTCACATGGCTACAAAGTGGTAGAGCCTGAAATGATCCACGTCTCTTAATTCCTGTTCAGGATTTTTTAGGAAGCACTACTCATGTCTGTGCTTACACTGTTCCCCTGCCTGGTGTGAACCTGCCATCCTCATGCCTCATCCTGTTCACTCCCTCCCTGGGATCACATGGGTCCTCAAACCAGTTCCAGCCATGTGATTGACCCCTGAGATCCTGGACTTCATTGATCATACCTGACCAAGTCATTGACTCTCTTTCTGCCTTAACTGCTTTGAACCAATAGACAGTAGTATTTCCTTCCTTTCCTTTCTTTATAGAGGGAAAGTGTAGACAGAACCTCATGGAAGGAAGCCCTTTATAGCATAAGTGGCTCTGACATATGTGCTAATGTACATACGTAACTGACGACAAGAACATTCTGAAGCCACGTGGACCTAGTCTACTACTACTCTTCCAGGTGCACTAGCTTTCTTCCTGCTCCTTAAATACACCAAGCACATTGCAGCCACAAAGCCTTTGCACTTGCTGTTGTCTTTTCCTGGAACTCTCTTCTCCCTGGAATCTGTGGGGTTTGTTCCATCAACTCCTTCAGGTCTCAGCCTGTGGGTGAGTCTTTTTCTGACTAGTCTATTTAAAATAACCACCCCTGCTCCCAGCATTCCCTATTTAGAATCCCCTGCTTATTATTGCATTGGCACTTACTACAGTACATTTTATATATGTATATATGTATGTGTATATATATACACATATATACACACACATATATACACACACACATTTTTTTTGCATATTTCCTGTGTTCCCCGAAAAGGATATAGACTCCATGAGGGTACGGATTTTTGTGTGTCCTATTGTTTCTTATATTATTAGTGCCTACAAAAAAATTCCTGACATATATCACATTCATTAAATATTTATTAAACATGTGAATAAATGAATGGATGAGTAAATGAATACATAAATGTCATATTCTGTCTATTAAACTGTGGTGTCCTTCGGTGTTCTCATTGACCCTGGTCCCAGGGACCCTTCTCTATTAAGAGGGCTGGCCTGTTTGTTCAGTATTCCTATCTTCTGTCACCACTCAAGATTTTATAGAATTCCATTATCAGGCTGCACCAGTGGTGGAAATAAGGTTTTTCTCTCCCTCCCATTTACTTTTCACTTAATGACTCAAAAGACCATTGAGCTGAACATCAGGGAGCCTGAGTTCCAGCACTGCCCAGCTCTCTGTCCTGCAAACCCCCTCTCTGTGGGCCTTGATTCCTTTATTTAGAAACTGTGCCTTAGAGCTGTAGCAACTTGTCCTTGGAGGTACATTAGCATCAGGAGGGCTTCACATCAGGGGGCACGACCCCTCTTGGGGAAATTGGAGCTCTAATAAAGAGGGGCAAAGAGGGTCTCAGGCATGGGAAATAACACAGGGACCTGCTCACTCAGAGGCAGACAGAGGGTGATGACTGGTTAAGAGAACAGAAGGTGAGGCCCAGTGACTCAATCACAAGGTCAGAGTGGGACCAAGGGTAGTTTTAGTTTCCTAGTTAGCTTGTTAAATTCCCCCAGGTAAGAGGATTAGTGAAGCAGCCCTAGGCTATCACATGCCGGCATGGGGCCATGGAAGAGAGTGGGCTTCAGGCAGTCATTCAGGCTGTCGGGCTGGGGTTAGGAAGCAGCTCCCCTGAACTAGCTCTGGGTGCCCATGAGGAAGCATTTTCCTGAGCATTTCTAAATGACTTCTGCCCGTTGGGCAGCCACTGAAGAGCATCTCCTGATTGGTGAGTTTGTGGGAGGAATTGGGCACAATGGGCCAGCCTCTTCCTCCTGCTTTCTGGAATGGATAATGCTATAACTTCAACCTGGGAAGGCTTGCAGTTTTCTACTTCCACCCCCAAATCTACCTAATCTTGGGGTTCAGTCTTAGGAAGCCCACTTGCTCAAAGAGAAGAGCTGCATTATCTAATATCAGCTTCTTGTTAATATTCAAGATAACTTTTTGGCATGAGCCTATTCCTTAGTCTTATCATTTGGTTTGGAACTTGGGTAGGAAAGAGGAGTGTTGTTTACTGGTTCCTTCAACACCCACATTGTCAGTGGATCAATCCATCACCAACACCTACTGAATACCTACTATGTGCCTGGCACTGTGGCAATAGGGCACGTGGATAGAGAACTGTTATTGGCAGAGCAGGCAGGCTCTGGGTCTACTGCACTTGTTCTCATTTAAACCACACAGTGACTTTGGAGGTAGGATTATTACTCCCATTTTACAGAAGAGACAACTGTGGCTCAAAAATTTTAAATGAAAACAAAAACAAAAAATGAAAACTCATCCCTGGTAAGATAGGTAGTACATGTAGGAGTCAGAACATATATTTGGTGATGTCTGATGCTGTCATATTATCAGATGTGGTTTCTGCTCCCCAACTCACAGTCTACTGGTATCAACTGTTAAATAAATCCCAGATAACCATGTCTTCCAGACTGTGGGCCCTGTTAGTTAGGTGTAAGTTGAAATGGGAAAGAAAGAACATCTACTCAGATTGAGGGAGGTGAGGCTATAAAAGACTTCTCAGCAGGGTGAGGATTTTGCAATTTAAGTATGAATCAGGTAATCGTAGGTTATTATTTTACCACTTCCTGTCTGTTTGACATTAAGCAAGTTACTTAACCTCTCTGAGTCTCAGTTCTCCCTCATTTGTAAAACAGAGATCATTGAAGCACCACAGGTTTATAGGGTGGATTAAATCAAATCATGTTCCCAACATACTCTTTGGTCCAGAATAAGTGTTGTTAAGTATTGGTGTTCCCCTTGTTCACTCTCTGGGTCTAAGCACAGGAGTATGGTTATAGGGTCAAAAAATCAGTTTTTCCTGTAGATACATGATTCAGGTCAACATACCTTTGATTTCTGGGCATGAGTGGCTTTGGGAGTGATTTTCACAGGTGACTTCCAGAAATTCAGATGAGATATAATTTCATAATGGAACCACAGTCACCACCCTGAGGCCTGACATCAAAACATCCTAATGTCAGCTTTATCTGATGTTTACAGACTTTTTGAAAGAGTAGACAAGCCCAGATGTTTAAGAAACATTTATCGCTTATGTTGCAGTTTATACAACTCTGATGAGACTATTACAATCCAAATGTCCCTGTGTTTATCCCAGGAAAGAAGAAGGTAATTATCATTTCTGTGAGTGTTCGGAGTGCTTTGAAACATTTTTCATCACCAAAATATGAAAAGGAGGTAATTTTCATTTTATTTGTTTAGCTCCTGATTGTTTCTTCCTCTCTTTTTATGGGATCAAAGAAGAGAGTGTTGCATACTGCATTTGTCTTGAGCTTAAAACAAAACTGTGTCTTCAAATCATTTTGTAAAGAACATTGTTGCATTTGGTTACATTGTTTCCTGGACTGGGTGGTACAGTGGCCAGATCTTGCAAAAAAAAAAAAAAAAAAGTGAGATTAAAGTAACAATTGACTAATGGCATTCTGCGGGTTTTTTTTTTTTCCCCTTTTCTTTGTTTCTTGCTTTTGAGCAGGAGGGAATATAGAAAATAAAATAAGTAATCTGGAAAATCCAGTATGTATTTCAAATCTCCTTCTCTGTCCATATCCCCAAGCTGGTGTTCATGGAGTGAAGGAAACTAGGCATCATTTTGGAATTGCATCCATTGCCAATAACTATACTCTCAGCTTTGGCATAGACTGGTCTTGCCCATGGTGAGAAGAATGAACTATCTACACCTGGAGCACCTGGGTATGTGTTAAAATGAGGAGCCCTGGTTCAACTTCAGCTGGATAGACTGCATCAGCAGTGCTGGGGATGCAGTCTGAGAATTTGCTCTTTTATTTTTATGTTTTAAAATAAGTTCATCTAGGTATTCTTATTCACCCTGAAATTTGAAAAATACTGATGCTAAACTTGCATTAAAGCACAGAATAGCAAACACAACTGTTGGTTTCCCCAATAGTTGGACTAGAAACTCAGTAATTTGGCTCAGTTTGAAAAAGACAGCCCCCCCCCCCCCCGCAAATGTACAAAAATAAAAGGTAAAGAGATGTTTTGTGCAAAGCCTGCTCATCTTAAAACTTCCTTCCTCTGCCTCCTGCTTTTTATCCCTATGCTGCCCTCTCTCCCTTGGGATTATAAAATATTCCAAATAGTCGTGGTAATTTTGAGCATATTCCCTAAGACCATACCCCTGCCAAGCTCCAGGGAGAAGAGAAGGTCAGACATAAGTTCCAGAGGTGGGGGTTTACCATGCAAGGATGTAACTCTCTAACTCTGGCCTTGACCTCTGCTCTGTTAACTCCTCCCCAGCTTGCTTCAGTCTCCTTGGTCCAGAATCCCTTTCCAATGACTGCAGCTGGAATTAATCTCTCCCTCTTCTAGGCTGCCACACGCTTTATCACATGTGGTTCACTTATTCCTATCTGCTTTGCACTGAATCCAATCGAATGTCATTTGTGTAATGTTCTCCCAAGCATTCTCACAAACACGACCTCATTCATCATCACAATATTCCCTACCTGGGCATTCGACCTCTCCTGGGTTTAAGAACAGGTGCTGAGGCTTCAGTAGGTTAAGTGACTTCTCCAAGATCAAGAAACTAGTTAATGCTAGAAGGAGATCTTCTTTCTATTACACTGTTTTTCATATACGTTGTATAGTTTTATGCCTCTTTCATCAAACTACAAATTTTTAAAATTAAACAACCATATGTGCCAGAATCATACTAGATGCCATGAAATATAAGTGTATCAGTGGAGCCTCTTCCATTAAAAAATTTATAGTCTATTAGATAATCAGGTTCACACTAAACTATATTGTAGTTTATTTTTTTATCTCTCGCAAATATTTTTAAGCCTCCACATGTTAGAACTTTACCAAGAACCACACATACTTAAAAAATCATATTGCAACAAAGTAACTGTTATTAATAATCTAGGTACAGAAAAGAGATTGATTTTAGACATACCAGAGAGTCTGTAACATTGTAGTTAATAGCTTATTCTCCAGAGACAGAATTCCTGGGTTTGTTTTCTATATTTACCACCTAATATCTCTGTGACCTTGGCAAGGACTTACATGTGTGACTCCTTGAAGATTAGAAGAGTATGTTAAAAAACTTAGAACAGGTCCTGACACAGACTAAGAGTTCAATAAATCTCAGTAATAATAATAATGATAATAATTAAACGTTACTATTATTATTTAAGTCTTTGGCCAAATTTGGTAAGATGTTAGCCATGATATTTTCAAAATATTTTTCTTCACCCCTCTTTCTCCTTTCCTTTGGAACTCTGAGGACATTACCATTAGACTTTTCGGCATTGTCTCACCGATACCAAGCCTCTATTTATTTGTTTTTCAATTTTTTTCTCTCTGTTGTTCAAACTGGATAATTTCTATTGATCTAGCATCAAGTTCATTAACTTTTCCCTCTGTTAGCTCCATTCTGCTGTTGGGGCTAACCAGTGACTGCATATATTTTGGTTAATATACTTTTCAGTTCTAAATTTGTCATTTGGTTCCTTGTTATATCTTCTATTTATTCAATGAGATATTCTTTCTTTCATTCAAGAGTTTTTACACTTACTTTGCAGAGCATGATTAAAATAACTGTTTTAAAATCTTTGTCTAATAATTCCAACATCTATGTCATCTTGGAGTCAATATCTGTTGATTATCTTTTGTTCATGTAAGATATTGATGTTTCCTCGTTCCTCATATTTAGTAATTTTGGATCATATCTTGGGCATTTTGAATATTATGCTATAAGGATCGAGTCTTTTAAAAATCTGATATAGAATATTTTTTGTTAGTTTGTTTTAGCAGACAATCAACCCAGTATCATGCTAGAAGATCCTACCTGACTTCTTTCTGGGCTGTGGTTCCCATATAGGTTCAATTTTCAAAGCCTTTATAGTGCTATTTAGATCTGTCTATTGTTTATCACCTAGTGCACAGTTTAAGACCTGGGTGAAGATTTATCACATCATCATTCAGTTCTAAAAGCCTTTTCCTATGCAATTTAGGGCTAAGTTCCATGAATGCATAGCTTAGAAGTGAACCCAAGAATTTATACATAACTTTGTGGAACCACTTTCTCTCCTTGTTGTGATTTCCTTGACACATTCTGGCTCCCAGCCTCCATCCCATTTCATCTCACCCCTGCCTCGGTTTTCTGTCTGGGAAACTGGGGCTTTAGGTGCCCTGCTCTCCCATGAACTTTCTGCAACTGAGTCTGCATCAGGGACCAAATAATGAGGGGATAGGAAATGATAAAAAAGCAGCCAGTGTCTCTCCCACTCTCCTGGAACCACAGTTCTTCTGGTCACTATATTTTTCCTCCCTTGGATTTTAGGTGCCTGCCCAGGCACTGCTGCCATTTCCACTACTACTGTCATGGGATTGACTGGGGACTTGGGTGGGAGAGAAGGAAAAATAAGACAAAACCAAACAGGAGACTTTTATCATTCTCTCTGACCTCCTTCTTGCTCCTTAGACCAAAAAGAGAGGGTTTCCTTGGATTTGGGCGTAGGTTGTATCATGTGACCTCAAGATTCATGTTGAAGTCCTAACCCCTGGTACTTCAGAATGTGATCGTATTTAGAAATACGATCATTGCAGATATAACTAGTGAAGTTGAGGTCATACTGGATGGAGTAGGGTGGTCCCTTAATCCCATATGACTGGTGTCCTGACAAAAAGGGACGTGTGGACACAGATACATATAAAGGGAAGATGATGTGAACAGACGTGGGGAAAAGACAGCTATCTCTGTGCCAAAGAGAGAGAACCAAAACCAGCTCCTTCCCCCAAGACCCTCAGAAGGATCCTACTCTGCTGACACTTTGATTCTGGACTTCTAGTCTCCAAAATTATGAGATAATACATTTCTGTGGATTAAGGCATCTAGCCTACGGTGCTTTGTCATGACAACACTAGCAAACTAACACTCTTTTTGCCCAAACTTGGTGTTCATTTATGAATTTTAGACTGTCTTTAAGTCCAGGCTAAGAGATACCAGAGGAGGGAAAAGAAGAAAGTCATCACCAGTTATACATAACCAGTTGGGTGTTATTTTGAGTTCTGGTTTCCTTTCTCATTCTGCCTACTACCACTTAATTTTCGTACTCCCCAGATAGCTGTTGTAGGCATTTTCTCTAGGGTTTTTAGTTGCCATTAGTGAGAGAGACAAGCTGGAATGTTTTCTCTCAGTCTTGACCAGAACACAAACTGACAGTTGGTCATGTCCCTCTTCCCTGCTTAGATTTTACAGGACGACTTTGAGAAAAAAGGATTGAGAAAAAAGATTTTATGCTATTTCATCATTTCTTCAAGAAATGGAAACAGAAGCTCACAGTCACCTTTGATTCTGAGACGAATTTTCTCCAGGCTCATTTCAGAGATTTTAACATCTTCTGGTTGCAATTTATATTTCTGAGTTCATTCTGCTCATTATTGTTCAGATATGAGGGCCTTTTGGACTTTGGGGCAATACAAATGAATTATCCCTCTCCTCCTTTGGTGATAAAGAAATGGACATCAGGGACAAAGGTGTTTTTAGGATGCTTATTCCTGATTCACCCTGGTTTTATCCAATTAAATTTTATAGACATTTATTGATCTCTATTTTTCTTTAAAAAAGCACTTTACTAATGACACTAAAAGTATGGATTAGACACAGTCTTTTTCCCCTAAAGGAATTCGGGCAAACTATCTTTCAAAGTCCTGATACCCTCAATTTAAAGAATAGGGATAATGATACTCACCATACAGATAATGTATACCGTGGAGTACTACTCAGCTGTAAGAAATAATGGTGATATAACACCTCTTGTATTTTCCTGGATAGAACTGGAACCCATTCTACTAAGTGAAGTATCCCAAGAATGGAAAAATAAGCACCATATGTACTCACCATCAAATTGGTTTCACTGATCATCACCTAAGAGCACATTTCAGAATAACATTAATCGGGTGTCGGGCAGATGTGGGGCGGGGAAGGGATGGGTGTGTACATACATAATGAGTGCGATGCACACTGTCTAGGAGATGGATATGCTTGAAGCTGTGATTCGGGGAGGGAGCGAGGGCAATATACATAACCTAAACTTTGGTACCCCCATAATATGCTGAAATAAAAAAAATTATAAAAAAAAGAAATAAAAAACATTTGGTAAACATAAAGTGTCAGGACAATGAAGGTAACAATAGTTTATTTGCCCTGAATGTGCCTTCTTTTAAGCTTAAGAGGGCCTGAAAATAGGATTCTGAGTTTTGCTGAATAAAACTGTGTTTACTCTTCAAAATGCCTTCAGGTTTTGTTCCCACATCTTGTAAATCTAATATTTCAAGGCAAAACAACCCTTATATTTTTAGTCTGGAATTGTACAGCTGCCTTTGCTGGCCCTTGCCCTTTTGGGGAACATCTCAAGCATCATTAAGTATTTCTGAAAGAAAAAGTACCAGAACTGCACACAGTATTCCACCAGCAGACACCCTGAGTCTTATAAAATGGGAGAATACGATGTATCCAGATTTAAGAGAAAAATGCTAGGTATGAAAGTATATAAACCCTTACACTGAAAGATAATTTCCCTTTGCTCTTGAAGCTACACTCAAGTCTCCCATGTCTTTATTCTTCCCACTTCTCCAGCCTGTCAAAGTAGTACTCACTTACCCAATAAGTAATTTATGAGCCCATACTTGGTGGCTGCAGCAATGAACAAGATAGATAAGGTTCTTGTTTTCAAGGGGCTTGCATTCTAATAGAATAGGGTAGAAGGAAGAAGGAAAGAGGAGGCAGAGAGACAGAAAAAATATCAGTCAATAATAAATGTTGGGAAGAAAATTATACTAGGGTGAGATAATAGATAACAATGAGATGTCAAAAACAGCCTCTTTGAGATACCTGAAGGTCAAGAGAAAGAGTCTTCCATGCAGAGAAAATAGCTATTTCAAAGGTCCTGCGGAAGGGATAATCTTGGAATAACTGAGAAATAGACAATAATAGGTCAGGGTCTGGAAAGGAGACAGCAAACAGGAAGGTGGTACAAGATGAGGTCACAGAGATGTCACAAACCAGATTCCATGAGATTACGTGAGGCTTTGGAAGTCAAGACAAGAAGTTTGGATTTTATTCTAGGCGTCATGAGAGCTATTAGTGGTTTTCAAGCAGGGAAGTAACAAGTTCTCATTTACTTTTTAAAATCTTTACTTTGCCATCTATGTGAAAAGTGCATTGTACTTCTCCTTCAGGGCCCACTTTAAATGCTTCTTCTGTCATACATTCTCCCCTCAAACTCCTGGGCAAAAAAACCCCCTTTCATTTTGGGCTTGAGTGCAGATCCACTATCATATATAGTCACTTGAACTTCAGTGGCTAATCCAATTTAATTGAGCCTGAATATTTCTCTTCTGTAAATGTAAGGATGGCATAAGAATAAATTAAATAAGTACATGCATAGCAAAGGTCGTGGCAGTTAGTAAGCTCTTATTAAATTATAGTGCATTACAAGTCCTTAGTATTTTAAACCCAAAATTTAGCATTTATTTTGTTTAGTGTTAAATTTTAATATGTCATTTGGACGTTTGATTCATCCAAATGACTCCAACTTCCTGTAAGATAAAGATTTATCACATTTGTACCTGCATTACCTAGTAGAGTTTTAGAAATACCATGACATGGCAGAGATTACTGTGTGTTCATCCAAGTGCCTTTCTTTCCCATTCCAGCTGTATAAATAGCTGGAAAATATTTTCCAGCCTGCAGTTAGGTGTGACTATGTGACTGAACTCTAACCAACTGGATGGGAATATGATACGCATGATTTCCCAGCCTGGCCTTCATAAACCTCCCACGGATGATTCTTCCATTCCCTTTTCTTATTTGTAGCAGGAAGTGAAGAATTATGAGACCTTAGTGGTGTGGATAGGGGCTGAGCAGAAAGAAGCCTGGAACCCCGGATCACTGCGAAGCCAACTCACTGGAGTATTGCATGAGGAAAAAATAAATCATATTTTCATATGCTATTAAGACGTTATAAATGATCTCTTATACTGCTAGTGTCACCCTAACTAGCACAATGTGCCATCATACATGTTGAATTTGTGTTTACTTTCGTACCTTATCTCCTTTACTCTTTTTCGTTACAAAGACTGCAAGGCAATCAAATTTTTCCTGTTTTATAGGGGAACACTCTAGAGAAGTTGGTGATTTTCCCTGATTATTAAGGTAAGAACCAAGCCTTGAGATCCTTATTTTTAGGAAAAAGAGACAAATCTATTAATAACAGGAGAGTGAAAAGTGGGTTACAAAGGAATAAGGCAAGATTATGAGAGACCAGTAAGGAGATCGTCATAACCACAGGGATGGCGAGAGATGAGGTTTTGAATAAGTAAAAGTGTGGGGGGTGGTGGGAAGTGGTGGAAACCGCAGAGCTGGTCACTGAACACCACACCCTCCGCTGCATCGTCAACTGCCACTGACCCTTGAATAGCATGGGTTTGCACTGAGTAAATCCACTTATACATGATTTTCTTTTGCCCCTGCCACCCCTGAGACAGCAGAACCAACCCTTCTTCTTCCTCTTCCTCCTCAGCCTACACAATGTGAAGACCTTTTTGATCCACTTGCACTTAATGAATAGTAAATATATTTTCTCTTTCTTACAATTTTCTTAGTATTTTCTTTTCTCTAGCTTACTTAATTATAAGAATATAGCATATAATAGGTATAATATACAAAATATGTGTTAATTGACTGTTATAGGTGAGGCTTCTGGTCAACAGTAGATGGTTTATAATTAAGTTTTTGGAGAATCAAAAGTTATATTTGGATTTTCAACTGCACAGGGTGGGGGTATACCAGTGCCCTTAACCCCCACATTGTTGTTCTCATTAAATTCTCCATTTTATCATATTGGGAAACTAATTGGCTCATTCTAAAATGGGCGAAATATATCAAACATTGCACAGAATTGAAGGTGAAATGGACTCTTTTTGAGCAGGCATGTGGCTAAGGAAAAATGGGTAGAGAAAGACACTTGGTAGGTATAGGAGAAATACAGTATTTGTTTATTATTATTGTTATTACTTTTAGAAAGTGTTAGTTGTATTACAACTTTGATTCACTTGGGTTCCTTTTGGCATATTTCAAGATGGCAACATGTGAGGAAAATAAATGCTTTGATGTCTTTTACTCCAAACTTTCAGGTTTCAGACAGCAACTGGCCACAGCATGACTTTCCAATTCTTATACTAGCCCAGACTTCCTCTCAAAGCTTATATACACACATTCATTTGCCAAAACCTACAAGTCTTGTTAACTTCTCCCTCTTTTTCTCAATTTGATCTACACCAGTCCTTATAGATTTTACCTCCTGAACATCTCTTAATTTCTCACATTAATTTAAAAATTAAAAAATATCATTTAAAAAAAGAAAATTGTCAACATCATCGAACGTTAAAACTGTTAAAATTACTGGAATCCAAATAATTTTTTAAAAATTACCAGAAATTTAAAAAATAGAAGCAAATAATTTTTTTATTTTTATTTATTTATTTATTTATTACTTGTCCACAGATGTTCATTGCAACTTACTCATAATACCTAAAACTCAAAATAATCCAAATGTCCATTAGCAGATGAATGGTAAACAAACTGTGTATATCCATATACAATGCGATACCACCCAATAATAAAACGCTTGTGATTTGCACACTGGGCTTCTGTAGAACCCTGATAAAGAATGTGGACCAGATGTTGTGATGCCTCAGTAGGAAAAAAAAAAAACCCTGGCTTTTAGTGAGTGATTACTATTTTGGGGCACTCTACTAAAAACTTGTCGACTTATTTAAAATTCACTGTAATTTTATGGGGTTTAATGTTATTGTACCAATTTTTCCAGTAAATTGAGGTTTTTGAGAAGTTGAATAACTAGCCAAGGATCAACTGGTCAGCAAATCCGTGGGTGAGCCAGAAATGAACCAGGATGGACTCCCAAACCTAACTTTGTAACCAGTACTCTCTGATTGAGTTTTTCTCCATTCACACAAATAAAATCCTAATATTTTTTTTTATTTTCCATTTTCTTTCATTGAAAATGTTCTCATATATTTGATACTCTCTACCCTTTGTCTATATTAGGGCAGTGTGTGGCAAGTTTAGGGAGAAATGACTCTTACTCTTTAATATCAGGGAACTTCTTAACAGATTTGTCATTCTGGGCACTGCAACCAAGTTTACAATAAGGTCACATTTGATCCATTTCGTGTATCTGTCTACAATGCCTAGAGGGTTTCTTCAACCCCAGATTTTATAAAGACAAAATAAGTCTTTGTCATCCACCTTCTGGGATAAAAGCTCATTAATATATTTCTATTTGGCTCATGTAAACAAATATATATTCCAAACTGCTCCACAGGAGGATCTGATGTAAACTAGAGTTACTCCTCCTTAAGGGTTTAGCAGAAACCCCAAGGCAGAGGATTCATCTCTTAGGACAGCCACCTTGACTTCCTTCCTTCAGGTGCAGCTGAATCAGTTCTTTGTCTTTCACTCTCTCTGCCCTTACTGGTCTATTCTTGAATGCCACTTCCTTAGGATGCACTTAGCCTTCATCTCCACTCAGGCTCTTGGGCAATACTCACCTTTAATTGGCTTTGTCACTAGAATGTTACTTCCTCCAGTAAGTCAAGCAATTACCTGACTCCTGGATTGCAAGTTAACTGTGAAATAGCTTCCTGCTCTCTAGGTAAAATTCCTGCTAGACTTGTCCCTCTATAATCTTAGTACTTGACTCCTTTTTATTTAGCACTTTCTCTTTTATGGAGTGTGTAAGAGGAGGGAGTGTAATTTGGAGTAGGCAGCATAACTATTTATTTGGGCCCGAAGTCTTTCACTGTGAAGAAAAAAATGCCTTGAATGTAATTTGACAAATGTATTGAAGGTTCAGCGTTAGCAAGTTTGAAGTGTCCCAAAGCATATATCCAAGACACTTTCAGGTAGAAGGAGGACAAAATTTTTCATGGCGTTTTAAAATAATTGCATTTAGCTTTTTTCTTTAAAAATATAACTGGCATGTCCAAACTGTGATTTTAGAGATATTAGTGCTTAAGACTGGGTAAGTGCCATCTGTAGACACATATGTCGGCTGTCAGATCCACTGGGGTACCCAGTTAGCTGGAGGATCTGGTGAACATCGTGAAAGAGGCTTACAAGTGAGTGCAGTTTGAGAGATGCTGACCTGGACATTTGGATATCAAGACATATTCCGTGAGACATTGTCAAGCCTGCTGTTGTTGTCCCCTACAGGAGCTTGTGGGGACTCTCCTATTTACCCACTTCATGTTCACTCACATTATCCGGATCCAAATCTAGGGTCTACCAATTCCCTTGCCATATGACCCAGGACCAATAACTTACTACTTTGAATCTAAGTCTCTTCATTAATAATCTGGAGGATTTAGAATATCACCTACTTCTCAGGGTTCTTAGACAATACATGTATTAGCCTAGTACCTAGCATGCTGTAAGGGCTTAAAAGGGGTAAAATGATCTTTAAGGGGCAAAATACATATGAAGTTACTTTAAGTCTCATAAACTCAATTTCGGGGTATCCTGAGAAGTGAAGCTGACGTCCAAGTGTCCTTCTCACTGAACTGTGGGTCCATTGAAGCTGAGAGAAACTAGGTGAGTTGTTTGTGGTCCTAGATGTGCCCAAATTCCAGAGTCAATCCCTCTTCCTCTGACTCCGCAAGCAGAGCTCTTTCCGTGGTCCTAGTTCTCTGAATCAAACTCATACTATTTTTCTTACTGATAATCCGATTCGTATTCAGTTAATCAAATGTTGTATGTTCCAACCTGGAGACTCTTTCAAAAAATCTGATTGTAACAATCCCAAGAATCACAACAGGCTCAGTCAAAGGTAGAATGCCGGGGTTTACTATATCCTTGTTCTCCACACCTCAGAGGTGCATTGTATTGTATAAATGTCTTTCAAAAAAGAAAAGGAACTCGGGACATTTCCTTCTCTCCGCCCAAGGTAGTTAAAAAAATAAAAGAACCCTTTATAAATATCACAATAGTGCTTTTTATAAAGGGCATCAGCTTCACAATACATTACCTTATTTATTGTTTCCTTTCTCTGGCCTGAGGTGGAGGGTCCTGTTGTCATATCATCGAATGAGGTAACAGTGTATGTATTTGTTTCTTTACATATAATCAGACCAATTGTTGCCATTTCACTATTCCCAGGGTGTTCCTTGCAGTTTTTTTTTTTTTTTTTTTTTTTTTTTTTTTTTTTTTTTTTTTAATGGAGACAGAGTCTTGCTCTTTTGCCCTGGCTAGAGTGCCGTGGCGTCAGCCTAGCTCACAGCAACCTCAAACTCCTGGGCTTAAGCGATCCTACTGCCTCAGCCTCCCGAGTAGCTGGGACTACAGGCATGCGCCACCATGCCCGGCTAATTTTTTCTATTTGTATTTTTAGCTGTCCAGATAATTTCTTTCTATTTTTAGTAGAGATGGGGTTTCGCTCTTGCTCAGGCTGGTCTCAAATCCTGGCCTCGAGCGATCCTCCCGCCTCGGCCTCCCAGAGTGCTAGGATTACAGGCGTGAGCCACCGCGCCCGGCCAGATTTTTTTTTTAATGGGGAGATTTATTTCTACCCTGTGCACAGTGTGAGACAAGTCTTTGCTTTCTCAGATGTTAGGGGCACCATTTGCACAAGGTCCCAAAGTTTGTGAAAGAGAAGATAAATGACACATACCTATCAAACCTTAATGCAGTAAAAGATGTGAGTGATGGGGAACAGAAAGTTGGGTATTTCTGAGGTGGATGAAAGCACGATCCTTACTATTCAGGGTAGCTATGCCACCTATAGGCTAAGTCATGTCTAACAGAGAAACCGGAAAGCCATAGACTTCTTGACTGGCAAATGGTCATAGAGATAACACACAGTACAGTCCTCCGCTCTTATGTTTCAGATGAGGACAATAAAGTTCAGATAAAGAAAAAACTCACTGAAGTTCAGTTAGTTTTTTTGTTTAGGTGCATACAGGGTTCTTTCAGTAACATCTGACCACAGCTTTTTAACAGCATAGCAAACTTGGATAAGTAACTAAAGGTTTCTAAACCTCTATTTCCTCACCTTTAAAATGGGACAATAGTGCCTATCTCAAAGAGTTGTTGCATGTGGTTGTATGAGCTTCTATAATATATGTAATATATATCATGCAATGCCTGTCATGGATTAGATGCCTAAAAATTTCAGATTGAACCGATGCTTTACTTTTAGCAGTCGTTTGCTATTGAGGATGTTCTAGTTGTTTTCATTTTTTTGTTCATGCTTTTATTAGAAAAAAAAATTTGTAGAGCAAATACTCTGTCCTAGGGCTGTTTATGCCCAAACTGGACTCAGAGTCCAGGAGGACAGATGATGTTAACATTAATACTCAGGTTACATAGTAAAAGAGAAATTCTCTTAGGATGGGGCAGTATTATAGGGGGGGTTTTGTTTTTCTGTTTCAATTTTATTCACTTTTATTTTTTGAGTTATGATACAAAATTAATTTTTAAATAATGGAAGAATATGTTGACTCGGGGGGTGAGGGGACAAGAACAATATACGTAACCTAAACTTATGTACCCCCATAGTATGCTGAAATAATAATAAAAAAAGAAAAATAAATAAAGTATAACATGCATAAAAAAAAGAAAAAAAAATTTCAACCAAAGCATTGGAGCTCTAATATGGAAAAAACCTATAACTTTGTTGACTTTCTTACTCTTAATTTGTGTTTAGTATTTGTGTCAGAGACTAAGAGTTGTGCCCTTTATCCATCCATTTCTTATTCTATTGAAATAGAATTTTATCTGGGCACATGACATCCCAGAATTGAAATTATATTTTCTAACCTTTCCTGGAGCTTTCTGAGACTGTGTAACTAAGTTCAGGCTAATGAAAGGTAAGAATAGAAGTTTTCTATTTTATGAAGATCAAGTTATAATTTATAAAAATTTATTGGCCATGGATTTCCATGGTAACAGGTTTTCTCTATGTTTTCCTCCAGCAATTTCATAGTGTTATATTTTACATTGATGTCTATGATTTATCTTAAATTATTTTTCATGGATGTTGCAAATTTGGTTCAAAGTTCATATTTTTGTGGATATCTAATTGAGTACCATTTATTAACAAGGTTATCCTTTCTTTACTGAATTACATTTGCATCTTTGTTGAAAATCAGTTGTGCATACATATGTGAGTTTATTTTTGGACTTTCTATTAATATTTTCTTCTACTAATATATTTGTCTTGATGCTATTACCTCATTCTCCTGCTTACTGTGGCTCTGCAGTCTTGAAACTAGGTAGTGTTTGTCCTCTAATTATGTTCTTCTTTTTAAGGATGCTCAGGCTTTACTAAATACTTTGCATTTCCTTATGTCTTTTAGAATCTGTCAATCAAAAAACAAGGTTTCTGGAATTTTGATTGAGATTCCATCAGATCTGTAGATAAATTTGATATTTGGCATCTTAACACTACTGAGTCTATCAGCTCATGAACACAGTACATCTCTCCATTTAAGATTTTTTAAATTTCTTTTTTTATTTTCCCTTTTTTAAATTTTTTTTTAATTCAGGATATTATGGGGGTACAAACATTTTGGTTACATGAAATGCATTTGCCTCACTCAAGCCAGGACTATAAGCATGTCCTTCCCCTACATGGTGTGCCCCGTTTCCATTAGCTGTGGGTTTACCCTCCCACCCCCACTACCCCCTACCCCTCGCCTCCCCCACCTGACCAGCACCCAATGAGTATTACTAGCATGCGAGCACCTTAGTGTTGATCAATTAGTACCAGTTTGATCGTGAGTACATGTGGTGCATGTTTTTCCATCCTTGTGAGACCTCACTTCAAAGGATAGGCTCAATCTCTATCCAGGATAATATAAGAGGTGCTAGATCACCATTGTTTTTTGTAGTTGAGTAGTATTCCATGGTATACATATACCACATTTAATTAATCCACTCATGTATTGATGGGCATTTGGGTTGTTTCCACATCATTGCAATTGTAAATTGTGCTGCTATAAACATTCAAGTGCAGATGTCTTTATTATAGAATGTATTTTTTTCCTTTGGATCAATGCCTAGTAATGAGATTGCTGGATCAAATGGTATTTCTATTTTTAGCTCTTTGAGATATCTCCAAATTACTTTCCACAGGGGTTGTACTAATTTGCAGTCCCACCAGCAGTGTAAGAGTGTTCCAATCTCTCCACATCCATGCCAGCATTTGTTATTCTGGGACTTTTTGATAGAGGCCATTCTCACTGGAGTTAGGTGATATCTCATTATAGTTTTGATTTACATTTCCCTAATGATTACAGATGTTGAGCATTTTTTATATGTTTGCTGGCCATTATTCTGTCTTCTTTTGAAAAGTTTCTGTTCATGTCCTTTGCCCATTTATTGATGGAATTGTTTGATTTTTTCTTGTTGATTTTCTTAAGTTCTGTATAGGTTCTTGTTATCAGCCCTTTATCAGATGTGTAGAAAGCAAATTTCTCTAAGTGATATTTTGTAGTATTCAGTATACAGATTTCACCCAAGTTTTTTAGACTTATCCCAAAGTATGTTCAATTTTCATGGAATTGTATAATCATAAATTTTTGGGAGGGAGATTTTAAAAAAATTTCAATAAACTTTCATTTTTAGAACAGTTTTAGATATATAGAAAATAATGTAGAGAGTATAGAGAGTTACCATAATCCCTGAGCCCAGTTTTACCTATTATTAACAATCTTACATTGTTATTTAATGAACAAATATGACACAATATTATTAAGTAAATTTAACATTGTATTCAAATATCTCCAGTTTTTATTAATATATTTTTTTCTGTTCCAGATTCCCATCCAGGATATCTTATTATATTTAGTCATTGTATCTCCTTAGGCTCCTCTTGGCTGTGACAGTTTCTAAGACTTGTTGTTTTTGATGAGCCTGAACGTTTTGACTCATAATGGTGATGTATTTTGTAATGCATCCCTATATTGCAATTTTTCTGATTTTTTAACATGATTTGACTGAGATTATAGGTTTGGGGATGGAAAATCACAAAAGTAAAGTGCCATTCTCATCATATATTAAGGAAACCTAATACATGACCTATCATTACTGATGTTTAGCTTAATCACCTGGCTGAGGTAGTGTTTCTCAATTTTCTCCTTGGTAAATTTACTCCTTTTTTGTCCTTTGAATATTATACTCTTTGGAAAGAATTTCCTATTCATAGTCCACATTAAGGAATATGAAAGCTCCACCTCCTCAGGGTGAAATATATACATAAATTATTTGTAATTCTTCTACATGTGAGATATGGCTTTTATAATTCATTTATTTATTCATAAATATTTATAGTGGTATGAAATAATGAATATTTATTTTATAATTTTGTTTATAATCTGCTACTACTAGAGCCCATCACTTTAGTATATAGCTTAAAGTAATGCCTCCAAATTTGTTCCTTTTGCTTAAGTTTGCTTTGGCTATTTGGGCTCTTTTCTGGTTCCAAACTAGGTATAGAAATTATTTTTTCTAAATCTATGAAAATGACATTGATATTTTGATGGGGATTGCATTGAATCTGTAAATCACTTTGGGTAGTACGGACATTTTGACAATGTTGATTCTGCTGATCCCTGAGCATGGTATGTTTTTCCATTTGTTTACATCATCTGCAATTTCCTTCCTTAGTGACTCATAGTTCTCTTTGTAGAGATCTTTTGCTTCCTTGGTTAAATATATTCCTAGGTATTTTATTTTCTTTGTAGCTATCATGACAGATATTGAGTCTTTGATTTGGCTCTCAGCTTGACTGTTGTTGGTGCATAGGAATACCACAGACTTATGAGACTTTTCTGAATTTATTTATCAGTTCCAGGAGTCTCTTGGAAGAATCTTTGGGGTTTTCTAAATATAAGATCATATCATGAGCAAAGGGCAATAGTTTGACCTCTTCTTTCCCCATTTGGATATCTTTGATTTCTTTTTCTTGACTGATTGCTCTGGCAAGGATTTCCACCACTGTGTTGAATGGAAGTGGTGACAGTGGCCAACCTTGTCTTATTCCATTTCTGAGTAGGAATGCTTTCAACCTTTTCCCATTCAGTATGATGCTGACTGTGGGTTTGTCATATATTGCTTTTATAATTTTGAGGTGTGTTCCATCTATGCCTATTTTGTTAAGAGTTTTTATCATAAAGGGTCCTGAATTTGGTCAAATGCTTTTTCTGAATCCATTGAAATGATCATGTAATCTTTGTTTTTGTTTCTGTTTATGTGGACTCACATTTATGGATTTATGTATGTTGAACCATCCTTGCATCCCTGGGATGAAGCCCACTTCATCATGGTAGATTATATTTTGATGTGCTGCTGAATTCGATGTGCTAGAATTTTATTGAGGATTTTTTTGTTCCTATGTTCTTAAGGGATATGCACCTATAGTTTTATTTATTTTTTGTGTGTCCTTTTCTGGCTTTGGATCAAGGTGATACTGGCTTCATAGAATGAATTGGAGAGGATTTCTTCCTTCTTGATGTTATGAAATAATTTCTTTAGTATGCGTATCAATTCTTCTTTGTAAGTCTGATAAAATATGGCTGTGAAACCATCTGCTCTGGGACTTTTGTTGTTGAAGGATTTTTTATTACTGCTTTAATTTCATTGCTCATAATTGGTTTGTTCAGGAGTTCTATTTCTTCCTGATTGAGCCTTGGGAGAGTGTGTGTTTCCAGGAGTTTGTCCATTTCCTCAGCATTTTCGAGTTTATGTGCATAGAGATTTTTATCATACTCACAGATAATATTTTGTATTTCTGTGGTATCAGTTGTAATAAGACTATAAGTAACCAAGACAGCATGATACTGGCACAAAAATAGAGACCATAGACCAATGTAACAAAGCAGAGAATCCAGACACAACACCATCCACATATTGCCATCTGATCTTTGATAAATTAGACAGCAGTATATGCTGGAGAAAAGAATCCCTATTCAATAAATGGTGCTGGGAACAGCCACATATAGAAGATTGAAACAGGATCCATATCTCTCACCGCTCACAAAGATTAATTCAAGATGGATCACAGACTTAAATCTAAGATATGAAACCATAAGAATTCTAGAAGAAAATGTTGGAAAAACTCATCTAGATATCTGCCTAGGCAAAGAATTTATGAAGAAGACCCCAAGAACAATCACAGCAACAAATAAATAAATGAATAAATGGGACTTGATTAAATTAAAAGGCTTCTGCACAGCCAAGGAAATAATCAATAGAGCAAATACACAACCTACAGAATGGAAGAAAATATTCATATCAGATATTGGGTTTTCTCATCCTCTATCCTCTTCCTCAACTTCTTCAAACTATCCCTGGATAATTTCTTTCCTTTGTTTTACATTTATTTTCTAAATATTCAATAATCTATTTCCATTGAGTGTAATTTTATAGTTAAGGAAGATTCCTATATGTAGTAAGATGACAACAATAATATAGTTTCTCATATGGTATAAACACTTTTTTTTTTACAAATGTTAGTACATTTAGTTCTCACTATAGGCAATTGAGGGAAATTGAGGCACAGAGAGCTTATGGATCTTCCTCATGGTCACATAGCAATAATCATTATGGTCAGATCTTAAAGTTAGATCTTTCAGTTTTACTGTAGAACTGGGCTTCAATTATCATGCACAGATTACCTCTGAATCCCATTGCTTTACCTTCTAGAAGACCAAGCTTGCTTTACCATCTACATGGAATTAGAGAAAAAATCCTGAGATGTCATGGTCATCATTCAGGGAACCAGTTGGAATTAGATATTATTGAGGAATTTCTCTCTCGATTTGTGAGAAGGAGTAGACTGACAGTGGTAAGGCTTCATGAAACATCTCAAGCTAGAATTTATAGAGAGCCACCCAGAAACTCATAGGCTAATTTTAACATTACAGTTGAAGAAGCTCTGGCTTGCATTACACTAGGCTTTCTAGTGCAACCTAATGAAATCAATGGAAGCAGATTTACAATGTATTATGAATCAGATCACATGCCAGAAACGGTGATAGTTATAAACAGGATGCTGGAAAAGTTGATACACAGGTTGCAAACATTTATTAATGTTTTTTGTTGTCTTTTAATTATTTTTCATATAAATGCATTATAATGCTTCCAGGGACAAATACACTGTTGGTGGGAATGTGATTTAGTACAACCACTATGGAAAACAGTATGGAGCTTTCTCCAAAAAATTAAAAATAAAACTACCATATGATTCAGCAATCTCATTACTGGTAATTTATCCAAAGGAAAAGAAATTAGTGTATCAAAGGAATAACTGCATTTGCATGTTAATAACAGCACACAATTAGCAATAGTAAAGGTATGAAATCAACCTAAGTGTCCACCAACAGATGAACTGATAAAGAAAATGTGGTATATATACACAATGGAATACTATTAGACCATTAAAAAGAATTAAATCAGCCTGGAAAGTATAGTAAGACCCTGTCTGTACAAAAAAATTTTTTAAAAAATTAACTGCGTGTAGTGGTGTATACCGGAAGTCCTAGCTATTCAGAAGGCTGATGCAGGAGAACCCAGGAGTTTGAGGCTGCAGTGAGCTATGATCATGCCACTGCAATGTAGCATGGGTGACACAGCAAGACTCTGTCTTGAAGAAAAATGAAATTATGTCATTTACAGCAATATAGATGGAACTGGAGGTCATTATATTATGTGAAATAAGGCAGGCACAGAAAGACAAATACTGCATGTTCTCACTCATATGTAGGAGCTAAAAAATCAATTGCATAGAGATAAAGAATAGAAGGATATGACATCTAAATATGCTACATAAATAAATAAATAAATAATAGAAGGATAGATAACAGGCTGGGAAGGGTGTGTGGTGGGAGAAAGGGATGAAGAGAGGTCAGTTAATGGTGATAAGCATGCAATTAGATAGAAGAAATAAGTTTTAATGTTTGATACAAAGCTAGAGAAACTATACTTAGTAATGATATTTTGTATATTTTGAAGTAAGTAGAAGAGATGACTTAAAATGATATCAATACCTAGAAATGATAAATACTCAAGGTGACGGATACCCCAAGTACCCTGACTTGATCATTACACACTCTATGCATGTAACAAACACTCACATGTACCCCATATATGTATAAAATATTATATATCAATAAAAGAAAAAAATTAAAAGCAAGTATACATAAAAATAATCAAAGTTATAAATGAAGCAAAGTGTTTTTACTCTTTGAAAACAGAATGGCCCTTAGCCTTTCAGTATATTCTTTGCACATTTTCTAAGTAAATCACCTGGGTTAGAATCTGCCAAGTCCCCTCTCTTACTACATTCAGTTCTTCTAGTATAGCTAGAGGACACTTGAGCATATCAAGGATGTTTAGACCTATTCTGAGCTCTGAGATAAAGCACGTTGTGTAGTCAACGGGGACTTAAAAAGCAGACGAGTGCACAGGTTAGGGAATCAGACTGTCGGGAGGAGGCCACATTTAGAATCCTAGTACTTCTTTATCCTTCTGTTTCCGTATCTGCAGAATGGGGATGATGATAATACCACCCTATAGGCACTGAGAATTAAATGAGGTAAATTATATATAAAACAGTTACCACAGTTTCTAACACAGAAAATATTTAATAAATGTAAGCCATTATTATTATAATCACCACTATTATTTTCATCATAATTAATTCAATAATCATATGACTTGATGTCAATCATTTTGACTGCTGGGCCAGTTCATACACTGTGATCTAGTTTTAGTAACTGAATCTCTGTTTGTACTTGTGACAAATCTACTGTTCTGCATGAGAAAGGCCCCTTTCTCATACAGTAAATGCTCAAAAAATATAATTAAGTGAATGGCAAGAAAACAAGCATTGATACATCAGAGGACAGAATGATGATAAAATCAGAGGCTTTAAATCAGAAGGCAAAAATGTAATTTCATTTGGTACTAGGCAGCTGTGTAAAGAGCTGAGTAGTGCTTGTTTAGCTCCCTAATACACCATTCAACGTGTTATTCCTCTCACCCTGGGGAAGAGTAAAGTTTGGGGTGGAGAGAAGCCAGAAGTGTGACTCCAGTGCAACTTTTTTCACATAGAAACATAACTAATGAGGAATAAGTGTTCTTGCTTGGAATATAAATTGATATCTCTTGAGTTTTTTGTGATAACCAAATGAGAATTCACTATTTTATTTTACTTCATAGGTTTCAAAGAACTAGATAATTATTGTGGATTAAAATTTCTGCCTTTTATCTATTTGTGATTATGCCTGAGGACCTTTTTATATTTTAAATTTATGATGGTCTGCTGCAAAGAATTGGACTGATTTTTGATTTTGGAAACGAGTTAGGCAAATCAGCCAGACAACATGGTATAGTAGAAAGTGGATGTTTTATAATATCATCAGGGATAGAATACAGTACCTGTTCTTACCATCTTAGTCCTGTGGTCTTGGACAATTAGTATATTATCTGTCGACTTCAATGTACTTACTATTTATGAACACTTGAAAAATAAATGGAATGATACATGAGTTTGCCGGGCAGGGAGTAGGCACTCAGTAAAAATTAATTTCCTCCCTGCATTTTCTTATTTTCATGTAGAAGATATCCCACGTAGAAGATTGCCTCTTCAATTAACATCTCTGATTTTATTCTTCTCAGTGCCAAGTATATAATTGGATTAAGAATGTAATAAGAGCACAATACACTAATTTATTATCATTGATGGGGAATGGTTAAAGTATATGAAGTTAAATTCCTTACCCAACATTACCAAAGCATAATATTTGTAGCCAGGTGTCCTCACAGCTATAGTAATTATAAAGAGCTGAGTTTTGCTTGTTCAGCTCCCCAATTCACCATTCGATATGTTATTCCTCTTACCCAGGGAGTAATTGGATAATTAATGTTCATCAGGTAACATTGAGGCAAAAGACCACAGTGTTTTACGAATTATCAAAAGTAATCAAATTCCATTTAGTTAGGTTAAATTGTAATTAGTCTCATGTTTTCTTTAATATTGATGAAAGCTTTAGCCCCGCCTATGAGTTTTACTTTAAAAATTATAACTTCTGTGCATGGATTTTATAACCTGAGATTTTGCTGAATTTGTTTATCAATTCCAGTAGTCTCAACATACAAACATCAGTAGCATTCCTATACACCAACAACAGTCAAACTGAGAACCAAATCAAAGACTCAATACCCTTCACAATAGCAACAAAGAAAATAAAATACCTAGGAATATATTTAATTAAGGAGGTAAAAGACCTTTACAGGGAGAACTATGAAACACCGAAGAAGGAAATAGCAGAGGACGTAAACAGATGGAAAATCATACCATGTTCATGGGTCGGCAGAATCAACATTGCTAAAATGTCCATACTACCTGAAGTGATCTACAGATTCAACGCAATCCCTATTAAAATACCAACATCATTTTTCACAGATCTAGAAAAAATAATTCTATGTTTCTTATGGAACCAGAGAAGACCCCGTATAGCAAAAGCAATCTTAAGCAAAAAGAACAAATTGGGAGGCATGAATTCACCAGACTTCAAGCTATACTACAAGGCTATCATAACTAAAACAGCATGGTACTGGCACAAGAACAGAGACATAGACCAGTGAAACAGAACTGAAACCCCATAAAGCCATCCTCATATAACCATCTAATCTTTGTCAAAGCAGACAAAAATATACACTGGGGAAAAGAATCCTTATTCAATACATGGTGCTTGGAAAACTGGATAGCCATATGTAGAAGACTGAAACAGGATCCACACCTTTCACCTCTCATAAAAATCAACTCACGGTGGATAACAGATTTAAACCTAAGGTGTGAAATTATAAGAAAACACTTTTCATCCTCAATGGTCACCATTATCTTATTTTCTCACTGTAACCACAATACTTTGTAATTACTCATATTAAATGAAGGACTATTTGCAGGCTGAGATCTAGTGTTTTGTTAATTTGTTTCTTTCCCATCCCCCTTATAGGGTTTTAAGATTTTGGATGGTCCCCAGAATAGAGGAGACACTCAGATTTTGGATGATAGAGGGAAGGAGAGAGAAGGAATGGGTGAAGAGACGGATGGGAAAAGGATGGAGGAAGGCATGGCTGGATGGATAAATGGCTCCAAGGGAGAATAGGGAAAGAAAATATGAATTCTGGTTGAGAATAAGACAGAGAAAGAAAACTTGAGCATCTAGGGATCATTTGAGTTATATCTAAAGGATGAATGTTATTTCAGGACAGAGAAGTCTGTATGTGGTGGTGGGAGATTAATGGTGACAAAGGCATTCATTTTAGGCAGAGAAAAAGCATGATTAAAGCACAGAGGCATGAGATTGAACGATATATCAACTGAGTGGTTAGTGAATCAGTGCAAACAGAGTTGGGACTGGAAGCTGGAGGGTAAAGGCAGAGGATTACGAAGGGCTTTGGAAAACATCCTCATGAATTTGGATCTTCAAACCATAGTGCCTCCTCAATAGGTGAACCTGACTGCCTTTCTTAAATACTTAACCATTATTGAGGACATTATTTTCTCACTTTCAGCTAAGTACTAAGTACTTGATTAAAACCAGAAGCAGGAAGATAGCTCCAGTGGTTTTTCTTGGGAACCTAAATCACAGGGTTTTGTCACCTCTGAATTTAAAGGGAAATTGAAATAGCTTCAATACTTATTCAGGCTGAAACTACTTTCAGAATTTCTAAGAAGAACAATTGAAAACACAAATCTGTCTCCCAACAATGCTCAGGCTTTGAGATTCTTCCTGCCTTTATTCTGTTGAATGAGATAGAATGAAAGGCATAACAATACCTGACATGCCTTACGTTATGTTTGTAGAGCACTCTCACAAAAATGATCTCATTTCATCTTCATAGAAACCCTATAAGCTGAGCACTATTATTTTCATTCAGCAACAAGAAAACAGGTACAGAAATAGTAAAGCAGGCAAGTCTTGACTGTCTCGCCTGTCTTTTTCTCTGACCCTCCCAGCTGGGCAAGGTCTGAGGATCTCCATACTCAGATAAAAGCCCCCTCTGCTGCCCAAATCACTCACAGAAGCAGCAGAAGATAAAGGGACTATGTAACATATGTTAAAAATCTTCTCTGTTGGACACTTTCCATGATTATCATTATATAATCCTATTGGCACTCCTGGACTTAGTTATAGTTGTGTCTACTTTGCAGAAAAGGACACTGAAGCTTGGGCAGGTTAACAAACATGTTCAGATTAGGCCAGCTGCAAAATGGTAGGACTGGGTTTGAACTTCCCTCTGTGGCTTCCAGTATACACTTTGTTTCATTACCTCATATTGTGATGATGCTAAACAGTGTGGGCTCAGAGCTCAGACTGCTGCTTTTGACCATTGACCAGCCTTTTGACCTTGGGACTGGCTTTATAACCTTGAGAACCTGTGCTTAACGTTCTTATCTTTACAATGGAGATACTGCTAGCACGTACCTCCAAGAGTTGCTCTGCAGATGAACCATGACAACATGTAAAGTTCTTAAGCAGTTCCTAACACAGAATTAGCACTAGGTAACTAATGTTTACAGTTATCAAGTGTCTTATGGGTCTCGAAAATAATTTCCTTCCCCAGACCCATACCCAGTCTCCTGATCCAGGCACAATTTGTCTTCTCTAGTTTTAGGTCAGAGATGTCAAACAGACTTGCCCCCAGAATCTCAGAATGACTCAGCCTGGGAGCCACTCTGGTTCTTGACCAGGTTTCCCTCAACTCTCATTGTGTCGGCCGAATCTGAAGGCCAGAATTTACCTCCTAAACTTTTCTTGCTTGTCCTACAGTCCCTTTGAACCCCAACTCATTGGATTAGAGCCCTAAAAACTCAACTAAATTTTGCTAGACACCTCCCACAGAATTATGTCCTAATGTGGTCCTAATGCCATGTCCCTAGCATAGTGGCCAGTATTTCTCTTCCTTTATATATCCTTGGAATGATAAATGCTCATCTCTGGAGCATTTACATGACTGAAGATTGACTTTGTTACCTCCTGACTTGATCTTCCTCTCTGCTGGTATTTTACAAAGGACACTGACTATATGTCAGGAACTATGTGATGTCACAGAAAACAGCTCTAATCAACCAAACATGGTTTCTGTCCTCAGAGGGAGTAGCCAGATTTTAAGCAGTCAGTTACACAAATAATTATTTAATCATAGTTGAAAAAAATTCTTAAAGAAGTAGACGGTGCTTTGAACAAATAGAACCAGAAGATCCCACCTAGTCTGAGAATTCAAAGGAGGTTCTTGAGGAATTGAAAATATAAGTGGCCTATGATTCCCAGGGATGCAGCCTTGCTCGTTCACACTTTATTCAGATGTAGTGTATGTACAGTTTATGTATTCCTCCTATATCTATGCTACTACCTGGTTTGGAGAGAATGAAGAAAAGCGTAATCATTCTTTGTGGTTTCTCAGAGCTGTGATACATTTTTCAGTCTACATATGAGTGGTCATTATAACATGATTTTAAAAGTTTTATTAAGTACATATCAGGTACATTGTTAAACACATTATCTTAATCTTTTTTTCTCAATCTGGTTAAACTCATGAGTAATAAGCACATACCACATGTCAGGCACTTTTCTAGGCTCTGACAAAACAAATGCTTTAAGGCACAGTCTTTGCTTTTAAAAGCTCACAGTGGAGTGTTCCTCCCCACACATCTTAATTGTGTGTCAGTCTGGATGGGCTAGGTTGTGGTGTTGTAATGTACTAGTTTGCCTTTGCTGCATTCCAAATTACCACAAACTAGGTGGCTTAAAATTTGCCTATTTGTTAGGTCACAATTCTATAGGTCAGAAATCGAAGTTATCTATCTAGGGTCCCATAAGGCTGAAATTGAAGTGTGAGGCAGGTGGAGCTTCACTTCCAAGCTCATTTGAGTTGTTGGCAGACTATAATTCTTTGCTGGCTGTTGGGTTGGGATCACTCTGAGCTCCTAGAAGCTATTCTCAAGTCCTTCCACATTATCGTTTTTGTGTCAGCAGCAGAAAATTTTCTTCTCATTAACTCCTCATGCATTGAGCCTGACTTCTTCTGCCACCAGCCAGAGAAAACTCTTTTGCCTTTAAAGGACTGGCGTGATTAAATTAGGCCTGCCCAGATAATCATCTTATCAACTGCTTGGTAGCCTTAATTACAACTGCAAAATCCCTTTTGCTACTTAAGGTACCATGATCCTGAGAGTAACACCAGGGGGCAAAGGTTAGGGAACCATCTAGAATTCTTTTGACCATGTGTAATAAACAGCCCTACTATCTCAGCGACTGGAAACAATAAAGGGAAGTTACATAGCCAAAATTACCTCCAAGAAACCAAGGAGGTACAATCCAGCTTGGAAAAAGGGGGACTCTGAAATATTTGGGGGGCAGAATTAATAAATTACATAGGTTCTCTTTTGATAGCCAAATATTTGGTTCACTTTCCTTCCAGCACACAACATACACTCGCCCCTCCTACCTTCTAAAGAAGACAACCCAATGATCCCCTTTAGTTGCTCATCAAATCAAACTTCAGAGTTTGGGGATATATGAGAGTCTCCACACCAAGGATTAAGCATGAAACTCTTTGTAGAAGGTCTCATGACCCCCTTAGTATTGTCCTCATTTGACAGAGAAGCCTCATTTGGCTTCAAAACATTAAGTTGCTTGATCTGAATCAAGTAACTAATAAGTGATAAAGCCAGGATTTAAATCTAGGTCTCGCTCTCTTCACACCAATCTCATTATAATATTTTATGCCCATTTGACAGAGTAAGAAACAGTATAGGGGTGCAGTTTACCTTCTAAGATCATTAGCCCAGGTGGGGAGTCAAGCTCATAAGCAGAAAGCCACCCCACCTTATGGTCAAACCCACAGTGGATATCAGCAGTAGAGTGCTGTGAGGGTAATGGGGACATCAGACATTGTGTCCCTTCTGCAGGTGGGTGGGGGGCGGTGGTGAGAGAGGGTGGTTGAGTGAATTCTTGAATAATTAGGGGTTTTTCAGGTAGGCAAGGCAAGGGGGGGAAATTCCAGAAATGAGAAAGGGTATGACATGCACAAAGGACAGGAGAGGAAGGAGCAGGTTATGATCAGCAGGGTGTCTGGTAGTTGTGCAGGGCTGTGTATGGTCTTCTGAGGAATTTGGACTTCAACCTTCCCGTGGCAACCACCACAGAAGAATTTAAGAAAGAGACTCTGTTAATCCAAGGCTTCCAAGAAGGAGATGCCAAAATGTGATTACGCATGCAAGTATCTAACGAGGAGAAATGAAATGAATGTGAAATAAAATGGGGAGGGAGCCAGGGAAGGCAGAGAGAGCCTGACACCCAGTGGATGAAAGATGGAGAGAAGTTTGAGTGGGAATGTCCTCGAGTTCTGAAGTCAACTGAAAGTGTCTCAAAGTGATAAATTATGAAATAACAGTATGGGCATGTTTAAAGATAAGTAAATATTAGAAAAATATAAAGAAAGCTAAAGTAATTAAAAGTGCTTATCTGTGTGGGGCTGGATGGGCATAAAACGCGTGGGTAGAGAGTCCTTGCTCGCTGTTCTCCACTGTGTGTGTGTGTGTGTGTGTGTGTGTGTATAATTAAAAACAGGATTCTTTTTCTAACCTGTATAGAAGAGGGTACCATTCCAAATGTGGCTTTGAGGCATCTTCCACATGAGGCAGGCTCTGCATGAGATAGCTGGCCAGTTTTCCTTTCATAATTTTCCTTTTTCTAGAGTTGTTTGAAGCTTCATGAACTGTATAAAAGAATGGGTTTAATGTGACCTTTCCAGTTGTGCCTATTAACCACTGACCTTTCTTGATGAATCTTCACCCATTTCAGCCTTTGTATACAGTTTGGGGAAGAAAAGAAGGTGCCTGAGATGGCTTTCAAAGGGAGGATGAGAAACCTGTCATAAAACTGGCACTGGGGGAGAGTGTGTGGGCCTTGACAATGTGTACTGAAGCAGATGAGCTCGTGTCTGCAGAGAGACGAACGAGATTTTCAGGAGGATGGCAGTGCAGAAAAAACAAAACAAAACAACTCCTAAGGAACAAAAAATGGCCAAGCAAGCCCAAAGAGAATAAAAATAGATTAACTGAAATAATAAATGGCCAGAGAAGGTTGATACATGAGAGCCCAGAGCAGCAGAAATCCCCCAAAGGAAGATTATTACCAGATATGCCACATAGACCCAGACGTCTCTCCCACCTTCATACCTGTGCACACACAAACACACACATGCACACTCTCACACCTCCTACACACATGTTGTCTGTCTGCATGTGGTGCTGTAGCAATTGATTCTGATCACATGTCACATGACTTCAGTACTGCCCCATATCCTTGAAATAAAGGCCCAGACCCCTGCCTAGACATCTGAGGCTCTCCTACACATTCATCGATTTCTCTGGACAAAGCATCAGAGCCTCATGGTCCTTCCATTCTCTTTTAGAAAATGCACCTTCCTCTCTCAGCTTACATAACCTTGTCCCTGGTGGCATCTCAAATACTGGCTATGCACAAGTTGTCCTTTCCCTATTAGAGCACTTTTTTGCATTGCCTTAAAACAAAACTTTGATATGCTTGTATCCCTAAGATCCTACTTTTAGTACCTTGAGGGCAGGGGCTTTATTTAAATTCACATTTACTCTCGGCACTGAGCACAGGACTTGGCACTTAGTAGGTTCCCAGTAAATATTTCTTCAATGAGTAATTAGACTGGACACTAGTAGGGTTGGATTCCGCTGGGTGACAAAAGGGAGGGATAAGATTAAGTCTTTCCTCATAAACTTCCTCCAGGGCTTTTTTTCCCCCTTTTTAAAACTCATGTCATATTTTCATTCTTAGATTTATTCTTTTTCATCCTGCGTATTAGAGAAAACAGAAACAAAAACAAGGAGAAGGAGACTTGTTATATTTTCCCGTGTCAATGTTCTGCATTATATAATTCATCCCAAAGAGTTGACTTTCTCCTTTCTTTATTGTTCTTGTTTTCAAAGGCTTCTTGTTAAGAGGGAAAGGCAAGAACACGAAATGTGTTGATGATATTTTCCTGGAGCTGCATGGAGCATTTTCAACACATTTTTTTCCATTAAGTCTACCGTAATTCACAGGTTAGGTATTTTTATTCCTATTTTAAAGCTGAGGAAATGAAGGTGCAGATAGATGCAATTTTTGCCCAGAATCACACAGCTAGCAAGTGGAAGAGCTAGGATAGAGCTCACTCATAGGTGACTCAAAATCAGCACCCACTTCCCGCCATGCAGGTGCCTCTCAAGCACATTTTCTCGTGGAAGAACTTTGCAACTACTTGTAAAATCCCCTCATTTTACACACCAGGAAGTTGAGGTCCATTGAAGGGAAGTAACTTGCTTAATGTAATTAATTTTTAATGTGCCCTTGCCTTTTCATAGTTCTTTCCTTACCTTGCTCAAAAAATAGACTCACTACGCTTTTAATAGCTAGACCAGTAGATCAGAGTACTGTAAAAACCAAAAATATGTGAGCAACCCTTAGGTGACTGGTATAATTAGCCATGCTTATTTTGAATGCGAAACTTTGGTGTCAGGCAGGCTCAAGCTTAACTCTCAGCCCTGCCACTTATAAGCTGTGGGAGGAAGGAGTTAACACCATCGAGTATTCGTTTTTTCCTAAGGTTATTAGCATTAACAGAGCTGAAATATGTGAAACACTTAGCATTTTGGCTGGGGCTTCGTATGTACATTGTATGAGTGCTATTATGTTTATAATTAAGTATGTCAAGTGTAGAAGTTTGTAAAGTGTCATTTATAGTAAATGCCACGGAGAATAGTCTTTCCCTCCATCCTCCATCACATAAATATCATGCAGCCATTATAAAAAGTTTCCATGTCCCTATCTAGTATCTTGGGTGGGTTAGGCTTCATAATTCTTAAATTCTTCATATTTCTAAAATTCTAGTCTTTTCAAATTTGTGCTTTGGAAAAAGAAGTTTCTCTGTTCTTATATGCCACCAACCTCCTTCCAAATGGCTTTAATCTTTTTCACTCACAAGATACAGAACTTAATGGAGTGTTGCTATGGAGAAAATCATGATGTCATTAATAATAGAAATATTTTAGGATTGCATCCATGGCTGAAACATTGACTTTGAGAGTTCTAAGTTGCTGGAAGTACTTGGAATTTTAGAAAGAAGAGCTATCGTGTTGAAGGACAATATGCCTGTCGAAATAGATTATCTGCAAGGGCAAGAGTATAGTCAGGAGAAAAAGCTCATAAGCTTTGGAGTCAGGAATATCAGCTTTCAAATCCTGAGACCATCGCTTGTAAGCATGACTTTGAAAGAGGCTGGTAAGTCCTCTGTGTCTCAGATTTTTATCAATAAAAGAGGTTTTCAATATCTACTTTGCAATGCTGTTATGAGTCTTAAATGTGAGTTAAATATCCAGTGTCTGTCAGGTTGAATACTCACAAATAATAATTCCATCTTTTATTTGAAGCCATAACACCTTGCATTCGAATTCAACTCCACTCCTTGGTAGCTGTGTGACCAAGTTACTTACCTCTTTGAACCTGTCTGTGTATCCTATATGTAAAGTGGAGATGATACTACTTACATTATGAGTCTGCCATTAATATAAGATTAATTAACTTCTGAATAGTATTTGGGATGGAGTCATGATTCAATAAATGTCTTCCTCTCTCTCCTCCCTTTTTCTATTACTTTTTATATCTTTTTCCCCCTCCTCTTTCCTTTTCTTCTTTATTCAGAAATAACTATGTACATGCCAGGACATTGTCTCCTGCACAAGGATGCCTAGTTGCAATAATGAGCTTTCTCTTGTTCCCTATTTCCTAGAACAAGGGTCCCCTGAAGCCTGTCTTGTGTCCTTATTTCTATGAGCAAAGTCTGTGCAGCCAATAAAGGTAACTGATGACAAGCCTATGTCATGTTCCTCTCTCTCCCTGTGGAGAAAACTCATCGAGTTTAGGGTCAGGCTCCCACTGCCACCAATGCATTCTCAGGGGGATTCAGGCTGGCTGCACTCTGTTGGGTGCCCTTCCTTCGCCTGTGCATGCACAATAGACAAACGTATCAGCTCTCCTCGCTCTGAACGGGACTTACTAACCTCTAATCCACTGTACTACGGGAGCTCTTTTACATCACAGGGAGATACTGCTAAATGTGATAGTTTAATTTGATTATATTCTTTTTTAAAACATTTTGATGTTTATTCTTCCCTATTTGTATGCATATTTTAATGTGCTCACTTTCTACATTCTATTTAACTTTATTTTTGCTTAAATGTATCATGAGCTTCTTTTTGTGGCAAAAAGTTCAACTGTATTGTTAGTGGTTATTTAGCATTCCATATATATATATAAAGTAATTCATTTAATCAGTTATCACAGATTTAGGTTACCTATTTGTTCTTAGTACAATGTTGTGACATATGTTCGTTAGTCTGTTGTTTTGTATACATTCTTGTTTATTTCCTTAAGGCAAATTACTATTCGTATAGTTAAGTACAGGCCACAGTTGACATATTTTGAAGGCTTTACATTCTGGGGGGGGGGGTGAGGGTTGAGTATATTCTTATGGTTTGTACATTTATTCAAACATTACTTATAGTGCACCTACATTGATCCAAACATTAGGATTACAACAATCAGTGACATGGGCACATTTAGGAGGTGGAGGAGAGACAAACAATGCATGCAGAAATAAATAAGGCACAATTATCATGAAGTGTATTGGCCCATATTTGGATTTATGTCTTTTAAATAGCATGGGATCAGACAGACCTGGTTTCAAATATTGAATCCTTTAATTATTTGCTGTGTGATTTGGGGTAAGTTACTTAGTCTCCCTGAACCTCAATGACCTTGTCTCTGAAACAAGGATTACTGATAAGTTTAAAGTAAATGCAATGTGCAGTTGTGTAATATGTGTCTGACACATTCTTTTAATATTTTAGGAATCAAAGAGGCCTAATTTTGAATCCCAGAGTTATACACACACACAAACATACATATATACACACACATACAGACATCCACATGGGCACACACATATGCCTTTATGCCCCACCATATCACTAACTCATTCTTCATGTACTCCCCATTCCTAGTCTCTCACGTTTCTTTGCTTATACCATTCCTTTTTCCACTTGCGTGAATTACTTAACTTTTCTGAGCTCCAGTTACCTCACATGTGAAATAATGATAATAATATTTCACAGGGCTGTAGTAAAGATTAAGTAACATGTAAAGTACCTGCCTAACATTGGGAGCTTAATAAATGCTAATTTCCTTCCTTTTTCTTTCAGCCTAAGAAATGCATGCTGCAACATGCTGTAAACAGAATGACAGAGACTATCTAAGAGTGTAAAAGAGCACTCAGACTCTTTCAGGAAGAGTATCCAGAGCTTTCTGTACAATTCTTTCAAATTCAAGTTCAGCTACCTTCCCCTAGGTCCAAATGCTGCATGAATAATTAATTTAGCATTTGGTAATACCATTTGTAATAGTTGTGTTAATAGAATGCTGCATGTTTAGTTGGCACATAGTGAGGGCAGAGACTCCCAGGAGATAATCTGAGCTCTCCAAAATCCGCTCCAGCACGAAAATATTATGGTGGACTATTATGATGAGGCAACCATTGTCCACATCTGAGGAAGTTTACAGTATTGATTTGGTTCAAACAAATTAGGCAAACAGGCATTAAGAGTCATAGCACAATCTTCAAAGTACTACTCCTTAGAAATTGAGAATTTTAATATTAATTAAATGGCGATAATTTATTTTTGTCATTAACATAAAGTTGATAATTCCTACATCAGTTGTTTAGAATTAAATCTGTATGTTTCTAATTTCTTCCACTTGACTTACTAAAGTGCTGAGGCTGTATTAAAATGAATTGATGCCCAAAATATCCGGCAAACCTCAGTCTTGCTAATAATGTCTGTAGTTTTTTGTTTTAAATTTGTTAAATTTAATAATTTAAAAATTTTGCTTAAATTTTTTGTTTTAAATTGATATTTTCCATATTTTAAAACAAATTTTATTTACTATAAATAAACTAACTCTGAAATAATTGTAATAAATGTACTTTGAAGAAAAAATTTATTTAATTAGCATATTAACTTGTCTAGATTACCTCCCCTACCTTAATCATCCTCTACTCAGCTGTCAAATTTATACTCTTATAGTTCTTATTTTTTCAGCCCCATCTTTAAAACTCTTAACTCCTCTGGTCTATAGAATAAATTAGAAAAATTGTCAGGAAAAAATACTCTCTCAGATTCAGGCTCTAATTTCCCTTTCCAACTTTGTTTTTCACAATATGTACACACATGTACTCACATCCACACACAATTATACACAAAGATATATACATGCATACATACAAATGTAAACACATACACACACATGCATTTTTGCCACACCTTACCACTCATCTCATTCCTCATGTTCTCTCCATTCCTATTCTTTCATATTTCTTTTCTCATTGTGTTCCTTATTCCAGGAATTCCCTCTACCTTACATTAACAAATATATATTTTACTCATTAATTAAGATGCAGCTCCAGAATAATCTCTTCCAAGAAACCTATCTAGAAAATCCCTCCACCACCTACACAGGTACTACAATTGTCTCTCACTTCTGAGAAACATTAGTATTTTATCTGGGGTTACAATTGAACACAGATTATTTATCATTTGTATTAACTATTTATAGTATGTAGCTGATATCTATTCTGAGTATTCTTCAGGAAAATATTCCACATGCAATTTAACTTTGCATTCACAGAGTACCTTGCAGAATTGCAGAATTTGTAGGAATACATAAACAGTCATGAATCACTGAATGACGGGGGTACATTCTAAGAAACGTGTTCGTAGGTGATTTTGTCATTTTGTAAACATCATAGAGAGTCCTTACTCAAACCTAGATAGTATAACCTACAACACACCTACACTCTATGGTGTAGCCTATTCTTCCTAGGCTACAAACCTGTACAGCATGTTACTGTACTGGATACTGTAGGCAATTGTAACACAATGGTATTTGTGTATCTGAGCATATGTACACATATAAAAGGTACAAAAAATATAGTATTATAATCTTATGGGACCACCATTGTATTTGCTGTCATTGACTGAAACATTGTTATGTAGTGCATTACTACATACACACTTTCACACACACACACACACACACACACACACACAAATACGCATTGCATGTGTGTAATTATTGAGCACAACTTCTCAAAAGCTGCCAGCTAGCCATTTTTTGGGTCACATTATCTCTCTTAAGGTCAAGAACTTTCTTTTAAAATTTTGTAAGGAATTTTGCTCCCTTTAATATATATATATATATATATATAGTATGTATGTGTATATATAAAATAGTTGTGTGCTTTTTGAGATACATGTGATATTTTGGTACCTGTATAGCATGTGTAATGATCAAATCAGGATAACTGGGATATCCATCACCTCAAACATTTATCTTTTCTTTATGTTTGGAACATTATGATTCTTCTCTTCTAGCCGTTATGAAATATACAATAAATTATTGTTAACTATAATTCCCCTACTGTACTACTGAGTACCGGAACTTATTCTTTCTACCTGGCTATATTTTTGTACTCCTTCATTCTTTTTTTCATCACCCCGATGTCTTGTATCAAAATGAAATACAGCATGGTAAGTGCTATAATAAGTGGACATTTAAAGGGCTATAGACTCAGAGAAGCCAGAGGACATTCATCCAGCTTTCGTTGGGAGACAGGAGGATGGTGGGGAAGCCTGCCTCATAGTGACATGGCGTTTACTTTGGGAATTAAAGGTTGAATGTGGCAGACAGTGAGGCCTAGAGAGGGGCAGAAAAGGTAGGGAGAGAAAGTAAGTGGCATCCCAAGAAGGGCAGATAGATGAACTAAAGGCATGAAGAGTGAATGTTAGAGAAACTAATTTGAGGTACTGGCAGCTCTGGGTACCAATCTCTGGGGAATTGGTTCTAGGGCTCCCTGCAGATACCACAATCAAGTCCCTTATATTAAATAGTATAGTATTTGCATATAACCTTTGCATATCCTCCCTTATACTTTAAATAATCTCTAGATTACTTATAATACCTAATATAATGTGAATAGTTGTTATAGTGAAATGTTCAGAGAATAATGATAAGAAAAAAGTTTGTACATGTGCAGCAGTACAGACACAACCATTTTTTTTTCTGAATATTTTCAATCACCAGAGGAATCCATCATGTGGAACCCAGGGATGTGGAGGGACAACTGCATTTATAGAATTACTTGCATAAAGAGATAAGTACTGTGGTTTATTAGGCTTATGACAATGATGGTTTCCTAATTCTGTAACTAACTCATTTCTAAGTCAAAACTAGCCAGGGAAGAGTGAGCTGCTTGTCACTAAAAGTCATTCTGTTGTGGCCTGGGTCTCCACCCCACTCTGTAATTACCTGTCCTTTACCAAGAGATAGGGCTGGCATTTGTTGAGTGTCAGGATGTGCACTGAGCTAAGCACTTTTCATAAATCATTACAATAAGAATAAGAAAGACCTACTTTATTAGATCTTTTCTCTAGGAATGGCAACACTAGCGTATGTTCTCTAATTTAATTATCACAAAAATTACATGAGGTAGATATAATTATTATCCTCGTTTTCCTGAAAAAGAAACTGATTATTGGATCATTTAAGTAACTTGTCCCAAATCACACAGAGTATAAATGACAGTGCTGAAATTCAAACTCCTGTTTGTCTGACTCCATTAGATAGCTACCACGTTTTATTGTTTTCCCCATAGTGATAATAAATAATGTTTGAATAGCACTGCCAGAATTTTTCAAATCTGAAGAACCTTATTTTATCTAATTTTACATTTTATCCTATGTCTTGCAAGATGTACCAGGTGATGGGATTCCCAGCCAGCTTATGGAGATACCTTGGTCCATGGAGTTGAGGTAGGGCAGGCTGAACATTAGACAAGCAAGGAGAAGACCTGTCTTTGTAACAGCTCTGCTGTTTACTGCTGTGATGTGGGGAAATCACTGAAGACAAATCTTCATTTTGTCTCCTTTCTCAGCATCTCCTAACTTTGAGTTTTTATCTTCTCCACTAAATAAGACTTAGCAGCATTGATACATAATCTGACATATACCAGGCACGTGCCATGTTCTAGGAAAATCCAGATATACTTTGAATCAATGATCTCATTTAACTCTTCTGATGACTCTATGATGTCTATGCAATCAATGCCTCCTCACTGTACAGAAGGGAAACCAAGGTTCAAAGGGATGCTAAAATGTGCTGAGCCTCATAGTTAATTGGTTACAGAGCCAGGAAACTTGCCTTCTGAAATTGTAACCTGAACATTAAGCTAATTCCAGGGAAGGCTGTGAAGATTAAAAAAAAATAGAAGTTATAAGCACTAAAATATTTTTGTAAAATTTTAAGCACTCAGTTTGTTTCTTGGATGAATGAGTGGATTCTTATTACTGAAGGCAGCTGAGTAGAGGTAAAGTCAGAATAACACTGTATTCCTTACCCCTGTTCTACAGGCTCTAAAATCAGACACTTATTCATTAGAATATTGGCTCAGCTATTTGCTACCTTTGTCATTTTGGGTCTGTCACCTCAATGCACTAAGCCTCAACTTCCTCATTAATACAATGGGGACTATGATACTTCCCTCCCTGGTAGGAGGAAGGATTAAATCAAGCAATGGAGGCAAAGTGCCCGATACAAGGGCTTGAAAAGCAGGTTTACTTATTTCTGTGTCCTATTGCACCATGAAAATATTTTAATATACTTTCAAATTTCAGCTCCAAAGGAGCAATTAGAAATGAATTCAAATTAGAGCAAACAGTCCTGGGAGAGACCTGGAGGAGGGAAATGAAAATGGTTCCTGACATGCGGCAGAAGTCAAAGGGGACATAATTTTTAGCCTAAGAAGTTAAAGGGACTATAAACCTACACTAACAAGAAAATATTTCACGCTGAGTTTCCGAGGAAATAAATGTTACATGGTTTTAATTGGCTATTTATTAGTGGCTGTGATTGCTGGACCCTCACTATGGGGCCTGGCCTTTTAACCACCAATCTGAGTTATAAAATATCATGAATTAGTTGGGAAAATTGAGATGAATAGTAACCTTTTGGAAGAAAAATTTTGTAAAACATACATTTTTCCTTTAAAAACGTATGTTTTATTTTCCTTGTCTTGAATTCTATCATTTTTGTAGTTACCTAATGAGTGCCACATTAGTCAGGATAAGCTAGGTTATGCTGCAGCTACAAACAAACCTTGAAATTTTATAAGTGAAAATATGTTTATTTCCTGCATATATTCATATCTAATGTAGATTGATGAGAGGAGACTCTATTCCACAGGGTCAAGGACCTAGGCTGATGGAGACTCCAATATTCAACATTTGACTTGATAATTCACTATGACAGAGGAAGAGAAAGACTGGAAAATTGTTCAGAGTTTTACACAGGCTCAACCTGATCACATTTCATGGACAAGAAATGGCTGCATGGCCCCACATAGCTGCAAAAGGCTGGGAAGTGTAGTATTCCATTGGCCAAGGAAGGAGGGATATGCAACAAGATTTGGTGAACATATAGCATTGTTCGTGTTCCAGGTTAGAAAAGTTTTGTGTCACATGAGAACCACAGAATCCCTGGTGCTTAACATAGGGCCTGTCATAGAGCTAGTACTCAGGGTAGAGCTGTCAAATTCTAACACTGAAAAAAATATATATATATATTTTAAATATATATGTATGTATATGTCATTCATCTGCTCCATCAACAAACATCTAAAGACCTCTATCTATGAACTCAGCAACAGTGTTAAACATTGAGGAAGAGAATTAAAGACATGAAAAAGAGCTTGCAATACAGAGAGGGTGTGCTGACATGTACTTAGTCTGATCACTAACAAGTCAATTCACTGCAAGTGCCAGTGGAACATTCAGGTAGAGATGTCCACTAAACATGTTGAGATCTTAGAGAAGACATTAGGAGGAAATCAAGGCCAGGGTTCTAAACTTAGAAGTAACCTCCAAAGATATCCTATTTAAAACCTTTAAATTGCGTGATATTGTTCAAGATGTAGAAAGACTACATTGGAAGAGATGCAGACAGAAAGGACTAGCATTGATTGCACACATACTGCACACCAGACATTGTGTCCTGCGCAGTGTGGGCATTATAGCACCGAATTGTCCCACCAGCTCCGATTGTGTTAATATTTCCATTCACACACATAGAAACTGAGGTCCAAAGAGGTAAGAAATGGGGCTAAAGTCACAGTTTACCAACCAGGAACTCCGTGTTTAAGCTCAGGTCTTAATACCTCCCAATGGTACCTAATGAGGATAGGACTCTATAGTGAGTTCATTGTCACTGGAGAAGTTCAAGCAGAGGCTGAAGGATCAGGTTAGGGATAATACAGAGTTGAGGTAGTATTGGATTGGGATTTGCATTATACACTCTTGAAAGTGCCTTCAGTATCCAGAATTCAGTATCCAGTGCTTATAGTATTAAGCTTCAAGGATTCCTACATTCAGAGGTTGGGAGGAACAAAAACATGTGAGTGATGAAGAAGCCACCTTTCCCTGGGAAGCTTGTCTCAGCCTCCGCTGCTGTTCCGCCTTCTTTCTGCTGCCCACAGCACTCGAGCCTCGGAAGAGCCCAGAGGAACATAATTGCTGAATCTTTCAGATTTGGAGCTCTAAGTGTCCACTCACCCTCTAGTTTTCGTGTTAAATCTGTTCAAGTGGAAATCTCTTGACAGATGTAATTAAGGTCATTTCAAGAGCAAATGAATACTTGTTTATTGCATAGTCACTTGCTCAGTAGTCCCCCTACATATTTGCCAAGCTGGGTCACTCACTCAGCCCCAGAAACTGCATAAAGCAGTCAGCAGATTAGAAGAGAATGCCAGATGCTCATGGGGCCATAATTTATTACCTTGGGCACAATGCAGCTTGTGAAGTTAGGGTTAGGGACTGTTCAGAGATAAGTTAATACCCTACCCATGTGTTTATCCACCAATTATATTTAATAATAATTTTGGAGGAAAATAAAACACCGATGGAGAGATCGGGAGACCCCATCTCAGATACTAGCTTGCCAATTTACTGTAGCTAAGTCACTTCCCCTATCCAGTCTATTTTCTTATTTGTTATGTACCAGTGGTTCTCAAATTGGGTGCTTGTTAATAGTTTCTGTGCCCTGTGTTGTCTGCAGGCTGAGACAATGGTCTAAGGGTCTGTTTTCTGACTTGTGTGAAGGACGGTAACTAGTGTGGAAGACAGCATGGTGCAGTGAATTTAGTATCAAAGAGATGGCCTCTAGCTCTGTTACTTACTAGCTGTGTTGCCTTGGGCAAATTCTCTGACAATCTGGTCCATTACAGAAAACAAGAATAGTGTTACCTACATCATTGTGTTATAGTGAGGATTAAATAATAAATACAGCTTCTAGCACAGTATTTGGCTGGACACATGACACATGTTAGTATGCCCCCTTTCTCCTTCTCCTTAAAACATCCGGGAACAAAATGGCCCTCAATATCTATAGCAGTGTGCCTCATGGGGCAAGAACTCATTCTGACAGGGAAACTGTCCAGGTTCCTAGGTTGCTTAGGGCAGTGTTTGAAAGGAAGAAGCAATTTTTTGAGCATACTCCATCACTCAAATTTTCCTCTGTCTCAAGCAGCTTACACCCTTACACTCCCCCACCAGACCTCTAGAAAGACAGCTCTAATAGAGGTAGAACAAAAGAAAGATCTAGTGTCAAAGTTTTGTTCTCTGAAGAGGTTGGAAAAGCTTCCTAAATGAAGTAGATTTGAAATGACTTTTAAAGAGTATAAAAAAAGAAAATAAATGAACTCAAGTTTCAGAGGGCACAAGTCAGGCATGTGGCCTTATAACAGAGGATACCCTCGCAGATGAGGAATTCCCCTCATCCTAGGCCAGTGCAGAGGTTTCTAGGGGAGCCTAGCTCTAAGTCTCATGCCAAGAGTGCAGGAAATATCTTTGTAAGAACCTCTTCATCACTCATCTGGAGCTGGGGGAAACAGAGGGAAGAGACAGAATTAGGAATACAGCACCCAGAAGGACTGCCACTTGGGAGTCCAAATGGGATACTCCAGGCAGACTTTGGAGTTTGTTCATGTGAGATTTGAAAAACAGCAGGGCCTCAACAATTTAGCTGTTGGGGATGAAAATTAATTTATCCTTTTGTTATTAATATTGTTTTATTTAACCTCATTGTACACTTCCCTCCTCCATCCCCAATGCCAGCAAGTTACCATAGCCAGTAGAATACTTAGTGCTTATGAAGATTCAAGTACTATTCTAAGTACTTCAGTTGAACTAACTCATTTGTCATCAGGGGGTTAGAAATTGACATTTGAGCAAAGACTGGTTGAAGACAAGGGAAGGAGCCACATGGGTATTTAGGAGAAGAGAGTATCACACAGAGGGGGAAGTCAGTGCAAAGCCCCTGTGGTCAGGTGGGGCTAGCAATGTTGGAGGAGTCAGTTCATATGCAAGAGGGAGAATTTCAAGATATGAGACCAGACTGTGTTTGGTTTCATAAAAAAATAAAAGCCAAGAAACATTTGGGTACTTCTCCTCAAACATGATAAAATTTCCTAAAGGTAGAATCAGAGCCATTTTGTTCTTTTCTAGTTCTGTCAACACGTCTTATAGTAACATTTTAATTGAATTTAATCTTCTCTATCCCAACATGACACCTACATTATTCAAAGAAGAACAGGGTGAGGTTTATAGAAATACAGAGACAGAAAGTAAGAAATCATAATGTAAACATTAATGAAATGTAATACGCTTAAGGTTTTGTTGCTTTTGTTTTCTTTCAAATTTTTGACCTAGGAAAAAGGTGCTTTCATTCTAAGATAATTTAATGAGCATTTAGATTAGCTGATGCTCATATTATCTTCTGATCCACAGAATCAATGGCCAACCTAGATGTTCACTTCAATTCTACCCTTTGCAAACTGTGTGTTACTCAACCTCTGTTAGTCTTTCTTGTTTTTTTCATCTTTAAGATAGGAATATTTATGTTTACTTTGAAAGGATATTGTGAGAATTAAATTAGGTAAGTAGATCAAGTGTGTGCATGATTGGTGGTAGCTCCATTTATAGCTGAAGTGAGTCTCACTGTTATTGTTATAGTATTAGTTAAGATGCTTAGGTTTTCCATGATAGAAACCCAACTCAAACTGGCTTAAACAAAAGAACAATGCATTACAAATGTTCTTGAGAGTGCACGAGATAGGAACCTGCCTGGCCTTAGGAGAAATCAGAAACAGAGACTTGAGTAGTACTAGGATCCTTGGTCAACTATCTTTGTTCCTTTTTCTAAATATTATTTATTTGTCTATTTTTTTTCTCTTTAAGTTAGGTGTCTTCTACCCCCATACTGGCCCCACTTCTCAGATTCACCACTTGCAATAAATGGTAAAGGTTGACTTCTAAACTTTTCATATATTTCTAAATTTAGTATTTCCAGCCTGGGTCTCTTCTTCCCAAGGCCAAAAATCCCAGGGAAGAGACTCATTGGCCCAACCTCTGGACCAATCAAATGTATTAATATAAAGTGGGTGGATTCATGTACAATAGGTGCACATATATAGTAGCTGCTTTAAACATGTGAATAAAATGGAAAGGGAGGGAATCTCAAAAGGACAGCAGGGAAGAGATGTCTTCAGAAGAAAGCAAGGTTGCTGAACAGACAATAATAGTTATCTACTATAAACATCACACCTATTATTTTTATTCATCATAATTATTACATTTATGGCCAATATTCTATTCATAGTATTTATAAATTTCTAGGTTCTTAGAAAGTATAGACTAGAAGGGATTTTGTTTTGTTTTTTTGTTTTTATTTCAGCTTATTATGGGGGTACAAAAGTTCTGGTTAGATATATTGCCCATGTCCCTCTCATTCCCCCGAGTCTGAGCTTCAAGCGTGTCCATTCCCCAGACAGTGCACATCGCACCCTTCATGTAGGTATACACCCATCCCCTCCCCCCATCCCCCACCTCTGTCCAATACACAACTGGTGTTATTCCCAAATGTGCACTTAGGTGATGATCAGGGAAACCAATTTTCTGGTGAGTACATGTGGTGCTTATTTTTCCATTCTTGGGATACTTCACTTAATAGAATGGGTTCCAACTCTCTCCAGGAGAACCAAAGAGATGTCGTATCACCGTTATTTTTTTTCCTTTTTGAGACAGAGTCTCATTCTGTTGCCCAGGCTAGAGTGCAGTGATGTCATCACAGCTCAATGCAACCTCAAACTCCTGGGCTCAAGTGATCCTATCACCTCAGCCTCCCAAGTATCTGGAACTACAGGCATGCACCACCACGTGTGGCCAATTTTTATTTTTTTTGTAGAGACGAGGTCTCATTCTTGGTCAGGCCAGTCCTGAAATTCTGGGCTCAAGCAATCCTCCTGGCATCCCAAAGTCCTAAGATTAGAAGTATGAGCCACGACGCCTGGCTATAGAAGGGATTTTATGACATCATTAATTCTATACCACCTGACACAAAACTATTGCTAGTTCTTCCAAGAGGTTGATGTATGTGTTTCTCCAAAGAAGGCTTTATTACCTCCCCAGGGGCTGATCACCTTCTCTGCTGTGAAGGTAGGAAACAGCCTTTTCTCCATTTCTGCCATTTAGCGGTGGGTTCTTCTGGTGTTACTCTTAGCGATGATAAAGAGCAGCTGCTCACCATATTAAGTATAATAATATTTGATGTGTCTGTCTAAAGACTGCTGTTAAGTCAACTCCTTTGCCTCACTTCAGACTAAATAACCCCAATCACTTTAGCTTTACCTCTAAGCTGCATCATTATAACCGCTACCCTATTGACTACTCTAGTTTCTCCTTTTCAGTTCTACCTTTACCACTGGCCCCGATGAAGTTAAGGGTCAAGTTTGGCATTTTATTGTTTTGTTAAGGACAATTAATCCCTGGAATATTACATGTAGGAGGGTCAGTAGGGCAGAAGAATTTATATTCCGATGTGGGGAGATATAAGGCCAAAAGTTCCTATATGGTTTTCCTAACTGGTGTTAATGGGATGGCAATGTGTACTGGACACAACATAAAATTTCATAGACATAAAATCAAATCTTTGCTCTATCATCTATTGACTATGGGCAAGTGATTTAATTTTCTTTGTCTATACTATGGAGATAAGTATGCAAATAGTGTTTAGAAGTAAATGGGATAATTCATGTAAAGTGCTACATGAAATGCCAAATACACAAGAGTTTACCAATAAATCTTAGTTCCCTTCCCTTTCTCTTGTCTGAATGGGCTTTTTAGGAAACCAGCAGGCAAGAGCAGCCAGATTAATGAACAGGAAGAGAATTCAGGTTCTAGTTCCAGCTCTGCTAGTACGGGACTTTGAGAAAGTTATTTGATTGTATGAAACTCGTCTCTGAAATAGTTGGAAATAGAGCTGAAGTTAATTTCTAAGGTTATTGACAACTCTAAAAGTACAAAAGCCTAAGACTACTATATTCCTTATATGATTTGGCAATTTGCAAAGAGTTAGGAGGTACTTATACACATATTTGCCATAAAAATAACACTAAACATAACAGAGCATTTTAATTCACAGAATAATATTTTCTGCATCTTTAGTTGAATTAAACATCTCATTCTAAGCAATCCGGTGCTCTTGAGTTTTCTGATTGTTTCTTGTGCCATGCTGAGGGGCAGAGCCAGGGATTGAGACAAGAGTGGGGAACACAAGTCAGAAGTCCGAGGAGGTTGCTATCAGGTCTGGAGAAGAGAAGTCAGAGTGGACCCCCTAGTGACCATCAACAATGAGGGAAGGTCTTGGAGCCACCATCCAGAACAACAGGCAGGGGCAGCACAAGTCAGGCAGAGAGCATAGGGGATAAGATTGTGAGCATGAGAGCCAAGCAAACCTGGGCTGGAATCTTGTCTGTGCCACTCCTTGTAAAATGAAGATAATAACTCATATCTAGAAGGGCTATTGAAAGCATTAAATGAGATAATGTATGCAAAGTATTTAACATATGGCAAGTATCCAGCCAACTGTAGCTGTATTATTAAGAGAATCTACAGCAGGAACTTGGTGAAATTGCATTAATAGGGCCCAGAGAGAAGTATGCGCAGCTCCTGTCTCCTCCTGCAGCTGGTGTGTTTATCCTTGATACACAACCCTTCCTAATGTGGGGGCCCCATATCCTAATAAACCAGGAGATCTCTGGTATTGTTTTGAGTATTGGTAAAAATGACTTTACTATATTTGCCTTTTAGGAGACATTTTATTAGATGGTTATTTTGGCAGTATAGTTGGTTCTTGACTGATATATACTACAAGTCTAAATTGACAATATTAGTACATGAGATTTCCTTTCTCAAACATATGCCAAAGGACGTAAGGGGGAGACGGTCTTAAAGTCTGGGGTTCCGATTTTGTCACAGACAATCTGTGAAAGAGAAAAAGAACAGTTATATAATCAAACATTCATGAAATCATCATATTTAATTACATAAAAATTAACAGCTTTCATAAGTGACCAAAAAAGCAAAACACATAACTAAAATAATAAGATAAATGACATGCTTTGGAAACTATATTCGGTAAAAAGTTGGAACTTCTCAACTGACAATTAAAATAAACAAAACAAAATTCTAAGAGCCCACTAAATACATAGGCAAAGAACATCAACAGATATGTCTCAGCTTGAAAACAAATATAGGAAAAATTACTGTTACCAATACTCATGAGACATACAAATAAAACATGATAGTGCTTATTTCACCTATAAATTATCAACATCCCCCCGCCAAATAATTAGACTCAATGCTAATGGCAGGGAGGTGAACATAATAACCTTATATGTTGTGGGTAGCATTTTAAATTGCTACAGTGGTTTGGAGAAACTATTTGTCAATGTGTCTTAGGAGCCACTTCTGGGACATTGATCTACAGAAATAGCCCAAAATAGCAAAAAGATCTATGCATGAAAATATCTATTTTTAATAGCAAAAAGTCAGAGGCAACACAAATGTTCACAGAATAGATAAACTGTGGCAAATTCATTCAAGGGAACTTTAAAGATTCATTACAAATTTTCTTTATACAGAATCTTCAATAACTTGGTAATCAATGCCATTACAATGTCAAGGGAAAAGTAAAAATTGAACATATTTTAAAAAATGAGAATTAAATATTAAAGCAGCTGATCATTTTTATTAATGTTGTGGAAGCTTCCACTTGAAAATAGTGTCCCTCTTTCCTTCTTTCTTGAATAATTCCTGGCCCATTGCTTTGCTCTTCTTTCCCTCAGTGGTTCCACATCCATTGCCACCACTCCCACAGTTCTTGTCAAGGCTCCATGTTGTCTCATTTGGCAACTCTTCTTTTCTCATATTTCTTGACTTTTTTATCAGCCTTTGACAGAGTTGCTCATAAACTTCTTGTTGAACTGTCTTCCTTGGGCTTCTCTGAAACCATGTTTTTTGATGTTCCTCTTGCCCTTCTGGCCACTCTCAAGCTCCTTGCTACCTCTTCTTTCTTACTCTGACCTCTAAGTATTGAAGTGCTCCAGGCATTGGTCTCTGGAACCTATTGTCTTCTCCTTCTGCCCTTTCTCCTAAAATGAGCTCATCTAGTATGATAGCTTTGGGCACCATCTTGATGGTGATGATTCTCACATTTATATTTCCACTCCTGACCTTTCACTGAGCTCCAGCACAGACATCAAAGTACTTAACTGTCATCTTCACTTGCATATTTAGCATGTGTCTCAAACACAGTATGACCCAACTAAAATATTGATTCTCACTTTCACGTGCCCCAATCTCTATCCATCCCAGTCTTCCCTTCTCAGAGAATGGCATCACTATGGACTTAATTGCTAAAGTTAAAGACCCAGGAGTATTTTTTCACCCCATCAGCATCTCTTGTCAGCTTTAACCTCCTGATTCAGTATAATTCTCTTCATCTCTGTGTATCGCCTTAATCCATACCTCTGAAATTTCTCCCCAGAGCCACTGATGTAGCATCTAAATGTTCTCTGCTTCTATTTTCCACCATATCTTTCCTGGTTTATTCTTCACAGAAGCCCCTGTGAATTTTTTAAGAAATAAATTTGATCAGATCATTCCCTCCGATAATTTCCTTTTTTCTAAGGGTGTAAGGGGAGAAATGACAGCTTGGTTTAACTTCTTCCAGTAGGTGGGGCTATTGAGCACAAAATTTTTCTCAGAAGTGACGTTTTGTAAATTTTTTTTAATGAAAAGAGGGGTTCATCAATGTTGATTTTTACTAACTGTGAAGCATTTTTCAAACTAGATCCATTAGGTTTGAAACTATCAAAAATATGAAAAAATTAAAAAACATAAAATTCTTATTATAAGTCATGAAAAGAATACAATTTGTTAATCAGATTTTCTTACTATTTGAAAGCCCTGAAAATTTGTGTGGGCCCCAGGACAGATACAAAAACTCAGTTATAATCTCTGCTAGGGGAATGACAAAGGGGAGTTCTTTCCTCTATTGGTTAATTTTACATTTGTTTAAAAAAGGGGCATGGTTTATAGTCTTCACATGGATTTTCCTAAGGCTCTCATCCATGTGGATGAAGTGGGATTATAACTAGGAAGGGAGAAATATTAACACCTAAAGAACGTCTTCTATGTATCATTTTACATATTTTATCGACAACTGCGACAGCACTCATTTGAGTTAAATATTCTCACCTATATTTTATTGGATAGAAAAATGAGGCTGACAAAGATTAAAAGATTTGCCATTAATGAAAACTAAGTAAAATACTTGAATTTGAATCCACTCTGGCTAGCTTCATAAACAGAACATGTGCAGGCTCAAATAAGACTCTCACTGGTTCCACACCACACAGTCTCTGTAAAGTTCTGGACTGAAAGTGAGAAGCATGTGGCTCATGCTTCAGGCAAGATGACATGAGCAGTAAATGAGTAAGTGAGTGTAAGTCGGCACAGGATGGTTTGGTGTAGGCCTGGCTGGAATCAAAGGCGAGGATGAAATAGGAGACAGAGCACAAGAGGTGTCTGAAAGAACACCCTTGCACTGTCATATTAATGCTTCTATGTTATTGCTGATTGGTGGAGAAGAGGGTATGGGTTAGATGCTATACACCTATCAATCATTAATACTTTAGCCAGAATAAATCTCACACTTAGTTTTAAGTTGTGGCAAGCAGTGTAGCTGAGTAGAAAGAGTATGAGCTCTGGATTTGGATTCTGTGTTCTAGATAGTATGACTGGACAGATGATTACATTTTAGGACTTTGAAAAATTGGCATATATACCCACCAACTGGTTTTATGGAAAGGCTGAAGTGAGATCATGCTGTGATCTCTAAGTGAATGCTCTAAGCCTTACTATTGACATTTATTATTGCTAATAGCAATACCGTTAAGAAGTATCAGTGATCCAAGGCCCGACTTTTGGCCGTTTTTGCCCAGGATGGAAACCATAGGCAGCAGCAGCATGAGCACCTTATGTTCCTGGTTGGGCTTGGGAAGAGTAGGGTGTGGGTGAAGAATGAAAAAGCAGAGGCAAGATGGACAAACTCATAACTCCACTTTCCATTTCGTTTCTGGTGAACCCATGTCCCAGCAGTCCCTGCTTCCCAGCTCAATGAAGATCCAACAGATGGTGCTGTCTGCTGCCAGCTCTTGTAGCCTTCGCTCAGAAACCAGCAGATGCTCTATCTTTCCTCTGCTGAAACTCTTCACTCCTGATTTAAGCAGTGCAGTTGGAAAACTTCAAGGTAAGCATACTTTCTACCCCCATTGTATTTTTAGCCATGCATTGTGATGCAAATGAAAGTAATTGCGAACTATTTATTTAATATTAGCTGCAAATCAATGCATGCATTTAAATCATTGTTATTTTTTTCTTAGTTTCATTTTATTTTTAATGACAAATAATAATTGTATATATTTATGCAGTACAAAGTGATATTTCTATATAATACACATATACATTGTGGAATGATCAAATCAGAGTAATTAGCACATCTATTACCTCAAATGTTTATCACTTTTTTGTGGTGAGAACATTTAAAATCATCTAACTATTTTGAAGCATATAATACCTTATTATTAATTGTGGTCATCTTCCTGTTCAATAGAACACCCAGAACTTATCCAGAGGACTCTAGCTAGATAAAAGGACATCCTAAACAGGATTAAAAATGGTTAACCAATTATCATTTTTGAAGGTTTTGCTTTTGAAATGCAGGCCTAATTCCCTCTCCATTTTTAATCCTGTTTAGGATGCTCTTTTATCTGGCTAGACTCCTCTGGGTGTATTGAATTCTACATACTGTTTTCATTGCTCCGGCTCTATCTCATTAGTTTATATTAGTGCTGTTTGGCATCCTTCTGTTGGCCATAGGGACGTGCATTGTCCGCTTTCCCAGCAGTGGGGATTTAGCAGGTTGTGTGTCGGCTATGACAGAGAGGAGAGGTGGGCCTACATATAATACAGGGTTGAGAAATAACACCTCAAGGTTTAAGACTGAATTATAGAACACCTAGTCTTCAGTAAATCCACCGTGCTGGGTAAATGTCTGCCACACTTTAGGCTAATTGCCTCCGAAGGCCTAACAGGTGTCCTCATTACTGTCATGATGAGGTATTGTCCCTGGCTTGAATGAGAGCACAGTGCCTGAAGAGGAGACAGGTGACCAAAACCCCCCTTTATTCTCCGATAATGCAAATAATTTGGCAGAAAGTGAGACAAGAAGAGACTATTTCAATGCCTGCTTATATTTGAGCTTATGGCTCTATGTTATGGCAGAGAAAACTTATGTCAGCATATAGAATTATTCTTTTTCTTGTATCAGTAGAATGGGTTAACTAATACAGGATTAAAAAACTAAAATTTCAGGGGTACACCAGAATAAACTTCTGTTTTTTCTCAGTTGCTTCAAGTCTAAGGGGGGATAGGTGGCCTTCTGCCATCTTCTACCTCTATCATCTATTACAATCATCCTCCAAGGGCACCATGGCGGCCAAGGGGAATGTGGCAGGCATACGGCTGTTCACCTCCTTGGATAGAAAATGACAGTTGTCACAGTCCATTGACCAGAATGAGCAACACGGCTTCAGCTTCAGTGCAGTGGTCTGGGGAATGAAGAGAACACGTTGGGTATTTGGAGAGTAGTACTCTCTCTCTGCACTGCCCTCTCATTCTTCATGACATCATCCTCATTACCTTCATGAGCTCAGTTTCCTGATTTCTGAAAAAACAAGGACAATAATGTCTACCTCATAAGAAGTGGATGAAGTAACATTTGAAAAGCACTTCACATAGAGTCTAGCACAAAATAGATATTCAGTACGATTCATCTCCAGTGCTACACCCTTGATGGGGAATTCAGTTGGGACATTCCCCATGGCACATGATTAAACACATAACATGAAATTGAAAAGAATGTAACATGAAGTCATTTATTTTAACATTCAGTCACATATTCTAAAACACAGTTGGTGGGGACTCCAAAATGGCTATTTGTTCTTTAGTTCACCTCCTTATCCTTACGGGGCACTGTAGTCATTGCCTGGGATTCTCAACTTCCAGATGTTTCTAATGTGAAGCAAGTAGTGAGAACCAGTGACCCAGTACAGCCCCTTGCTTCCTAGTGTTTCCACTCCCACTCTGCTCCTCTGAATATCCTCTGGATATGATGAAAGTATATGTTAATTGCCTCCAATTTTCTGTGAGCCCCTCCCCCACATCACCATCAGCATCATCAATAACGTTTTTCACAGAGCAGTGCTTCTGAAAATAACAAGTCTCCATTTTTAAGACCACTGTAATACTAGGTTATCATTTATAAATTTATAAAGCATTTCACAAGCAAGAATTTGCATTCCATTTTATAATAAAGAGACTTAGGACTCAGGCACTGTGACCTTTGCAGGGTCACATGGTTAGTAAGGGGAAGAGTAGGGGCTCCACTTCAGGTTTTCTGACACCAAGTCTGGTCCCTTTTAGTTTTATCACAAGCCTCCTAAAGTTGGGATCCTTGGCTTGGAAAACAGCAGTAGCCTCTAGAGGGTGATTAGTATCAGATGAACAAGTAAGGCATTTGCTACCAGCAAATCAGTGGTAACCCCATAAGGGTTGAAAGTGTTTTTTCAATTGCCTTTTGCAGTCAACTATCAATTAGAGTTTTAAATGGTTGCTAGAAGCATTAAGTGAACAATGTAATCGGGTTGACCATTTGTGCATTGGTTATTTTGGTTGTTAAAAGTGGCCTGTGTGAAATGAGTTTGTTTAACTGCAGATGACTTCATCCCCAAGCTCCCCAGATCCAGTCAGTCTCAAGATCTCAGCAAATCAATTTCCTCTGCTGCACTGAGTACATATGTTTGCCAAGGCATCCTGGATGCCCAAAGGACCCAAAATAGATCTACTCAGATGAATCCCAAACTGGTTGACTTCCTTCTCCCAAGAAAGGATCAGTCTGGGCAGGATTCTAAATTGATGAAAGTTCTCCAGAGGTCAGCACAAATTAGAAATGTCAGCTTCTACTTTTACTGTTGATAGCCTACTAAACTCTGAGATTTAACTTGTGCTAGCATATGAATTAGGTTGGAGAGAATTAAGAATCAAGAGGTGATGTTTTATTTGATACAAATACTGTATACTAAATCTTAAGGCAGATATAAGTAACTAGAAACTATGTCAATACTTCACCCTAAAGGAATAGGACCATAACTCCCTGCATCTTGAGTATGGGCTGCACATAATGAATTCCTTCCAAAGAGTACAGTACAGGGGGGAAAAAAAAAGAATAGCTTTACAGTGGAGAAACCTAAGAAATACTTAATCTTCCAGGTAATTAATGGTCAAATCATATTAATAATATATGCTCTTGTGATTATATGTGATGAAAATGGCACTTGATCTCTGTGATCTTCCTCCCCAAATCCCATAACCCCAGTCTAATCATGAGAAAAACAGCAGGCAAATTCCAATAGAGAGGAATTCTACAAAATGCCTGACTAGTGCTCCTCACAAGCGTCAAGGTTATCAAACACAAGGAAAGTGTGAAAAAATGTCACAGCACGAGGACCCTAATGACACATAACAAGTAAGTGTAACACAGGTTCTGTGTGGGATCTTAAAACATTAGGTAAAAACTAAGAAAAGATGAATAACTATGGACTTTAGTTAATAATAATATATTAATATTGGTTCATTAATTATAATATTAACAAATGTACAATACTAATGTAAAATAATAATAGAGAGAATGGGAAAATGTGGGGTGTGTGGGAGGACGTTGTATAGGAACTCTTTGTATCATTTGCTCAGTTTTTCTGTAAATTTAAAACTGCTGTAAAAAATAAAGTCTATTAATAATATTAAAAAATTGCAATAGTAAACCCTTACATGGTCCCAGGCACTGTTCTGAATTTGTTTGTTTGTTTGGCATGATATGATAACTCACTTAATTTCACAACTATATGAGGTACTATTATGATTCCCATTTTATAGATGAGAAAACAGAGCACAAAGAAAAGTGATCTGCATAAAGTCATATGGCTAGAAGATGCTGACCCTAAGATTAGAACTCAAGGAGCCTGCCTGCAGTGTCTGACTCTTAACTACAAGGCTATGCTGCCTCTCTAACACCTGTTTTTTTTTTTTTCTTATCTATGCCCACTTTCATGGCATTTCTGAAGTCAGTTTCTGTCTAAACCCAGCCTTACTTTAATCTTTGTAGTGGGAATTTATTTTGCTTTCCTGGAAATAATTACCAATTCTTTTGGCAACACTTACCATTACTCTGTCTTCCATCAACTTCTTCACCTTTGGAATCCACAGTTCCCCAATAACAACCCATCAAGTTGTGTTCACCCTACTTGCAGTTCCAGGGGTAAGCCCTGATGTTTCAGCCAGTAAGCCTAGAACATCCCTTTGGCTGCAGTGATTGGCTACAGGATGGCCACATGACATAACCACAGCCAATAAGAAGCTACAGGAACTGCTCTGGGATTTCTGAGAGAGTAAAGCTCTCTTCTTCCCTGGATTTGGTGAGCTCCTGAAGCTTGTTTGCTGTAGCCGTATTGCTACATTGAAGAGAGCCGTCTAAGAAAAAGTTGACATTTAGAAGAGGGCAGAGGAAAGCGATCCAGGGAAAAGTTGGTATTTAGAAGAGGGCAGAGAAAGGTGATCCAGAGAGAAACTTTTGATAACAGTGTTTCAGCCTACCCTGCCTCTACACATTCAGGTTATTGGCAACAACCAATTCTTTTTTTCTTTGTTTATCTATTAAATTGGAGTTGAGTTTTCCAACTGATACACATGAGGATTTCTGGCTGCTGCACCATGTCCCTGTGGCCCCTGGTGCCTGGGAAGTCTGAATTTCACCTGGGCAGTCAACAACCAGCCTCTACAGGTGAGTTAAATTTCTCAAGACCTGTCTCACCCATCCCTGGCCTCCTCCCCTTCTCCCCTCCTCCCCCTTCCCCTGCCCCAGGCCATGTTGCTCTTGACCCAGAGCTCTGTAGACCACAGCTGGCTTTAATTCAAACTCATTACTCTAAAATGAACCTGGCATTTCCTTGACTCACAGTTTTTGGTTTTTGTTTTTTCCTTTCCTTGCCCCCAAATGTAAACAATTCCCTTATTCAAGGACTTTCTTTCCTCTCTACCTTTCTTCTACCTGCCTTTGACTGAATTTTAATTTCAAAAAGAGAAAGGGAAATTCATTCCCCACAAACTTTTTTTTCTCTTGCTGTATCCCCAATCCCACTGAATGTTTCCAACAGCCATTCACATCCTTGAGCCAGAAACTGGGCACCATTTTGTTGTTGTTGTTGTTGTTATTTTTTTTTTTTTGATTGACACATAATGGAGGTGGAGGGTAGTTACCAGAGGCTGGGAAGGGTATGGGAGAGGCGGGGATGAAGAGAGGTTGGTTAATGGTTGGTTAATGGATACAAAAATAAAGTTAGATAGAAGGAATAAGAACATCAATTTTGATTCTTTCCTCTTCCACACCCTCACATCGAGTGTGTTACCTACTATACCCTCTGCCTTATATTTCTAAAATAGCTCTCAAATCTGTTGGCTTTTGTTTAGTCACAAATGTTCATCCACTATCATCAGTTACCTTAAAGACTTACAGCAATAACCTACTAATTTATATTCCTGCTCCAAACATTGAAAATAATGAATTTACAGATGCCTGAGACTTGGAGAGACCTCAGGGATAATCTTTTCCAATCTTGTGTTAGAGTCTTGGATATTCTTGCTACATACATGGCATCACCTCGGCTACTCAACACTCTCCACTCCATAGATTTTGCCTGCAGCTCCAGCCTCACCCTCCGTGTACTTATATACACCTGACCTACTGCTTACTCACATCTCCTCAAATAGAACTAGTAAATTGAGGCTTCTGTGCCTTTTCTCCTGTTTTTCTCTCTCTGGAAAATTGCTCCCATCTCTTTTACTTTTTGACCAAAAAAAAAAAAAACAAAATCAGTTTAATGGCCATTTCCTTATAATACTCTTCCTGACAATTTTTTCCTTCCTGTATAGCATCAGTTTCTCCCAACTACATGCCCCGACTGTGGCCTCTGCAGACTGCTATCCCAGTACCTAGAACCTTTTATCACACTTGATTATTTGCACATCCATCTTCTTATCTAGACTGAGATTTTTGCAGGCTGGAGGTGGTCTTGTTGTATTTGTGCCCCTACATTAACCATCTTATCTACCATATAATAGGACTTCTGATTGCTGTTGAATGAACAGGTAAGTTAATGGTTGAACAATTAGGTCTCCATTTATGGTAAGCTAGATAGGGTCTAGGTAATGTCCTCTGACCTTTTCATCTGCCCTTGAGTTACTGAAGAAAGTCATGAGGTCTCCTTGGTTCAGAATGTTTTATTTCTATCCCCTTATGAGAACATAGGGTCCTCAAGCACAGAGTCCATATATAAGTGGTCCTCAAAATGTGGCTCTAACATTACTTGAGAACTTGTTATAAACGCAGCTACTCAGGTCCCACTTCAACCTACTGAATTAGAAACTCTGGATGTGAGTCCCAGAAGACTGCTTTAAGGCCTCCAGATAATTCTGATATGCTCTGATGCATGTTCAAGGTTGAGAACTACCACTTTGTATCACTTACTGCTGTATTATCATTGTTAAGAACTGTAAAGTAGAAGTGATTGTTAATCTCATTGAAACTTTCTAGTTACCCATTTTTTCTTCAAGATATTATGGGGTTACAAATGTTTTCGGTTACATGGATTGCTTTTGTAATGCTTGAATCAGGGTTATCAGTGTGCCCGTTACCCAGATGGTGTTCATTGTACCCGTTAGGTAGGTTTTCACCTATCTCCACCTCCTTCCTCCTCCCTGTTTGATTTCCATTGAGTCATACTTCCCTCTATGCACATATGTGCCCATCGGCTAGTTCCAATTTGGTAGTGAGTACATGTGGTGTTTGTTTTTCCATTCTTTTGATACTTTGCTTAAGTCTCCAATTCCATCCATATTGTTGCAAAAGACATTAAGTCATCTTTCTTCATGGATGAGCAGTTACCCTTTGTTGATTCCTATCACAAGTCTGCAGGAACTATCCTAAACCATTGTCACATCCTTGGGGTCTCTAATTCTTCTCCATGCTCCTACCCCACTAGCAGAAGGCCTGATGGTTTACCACGCTGGGAAGATAGAAGTTACTCTAATGACCCCTCTCCGTTTCTTGCCTGTTCATCCCAACTGTTCTTAGTTTCAGATTTTTCTCTTTTTTTTTTTTGAGAAACCATAGAACTATATTATTATTCTTATCTAATTACATTTTCTGTTCATTGCTTCTTTTTTGAAAATACTTTTCTTTAACATGGTATGTCTATTTATTTATATCTTCTTTTTTTAATTTTAGAATATTACAGGGGTACAAACACTTTGGTTACATATAGTGTCTTTGCACCACCCAAGTCAGAGCTACAAGCATGCCCATTCCCCAGAAAGTGCACACCACACCCATTAGGTGTGAATTTACCCATCCCATTCTACCCCCTTCCACCTGCCCCACACCTGATGAATGTGTGTTCCATATGTGCATATGAGTGTTAGTCAATTAGTGACAATTTAATGGTGAGTACATTTGGTGTTTGTTTTTCCATTCTTGTGACACTTCACTTTAGAGAATGAGCTCCCCGGCTCCATCCAAGATAATATAACAAGTGCTAGTTCGCAGTGATTTTTTGGCTGAGTAGTACTCCATGGTATACATATACCACATTTTATTAATCCACTCATGTATTGATGGGCACTTGGGTTGATTCCACATCTTTTCAATTGTAAATTGTGCTGCTATAAGCATTCGAGTGCAAATGTCTTCATTATAGAATGTCTTTTTTTCCTCTGGGTAAATACCCAGTGGTGGGATTGCTGGATCACATGGTAGTTCTACTTTTAGTTCTTTGAAGTATCTCCATATTACTTCACATAGAGGTTGTACTAGTTTGCAGTCCCACCAGCAGTGTATGAGCATTCCTATCTCTCTGCATCCATGCCAACTCCAGAGAGAATGGCTTAGTTTCAGCTTTCAGATAAAGTTTAAACCCCTTAGCATTGCTGATCACTTTCATGGCATACAATGTCTGTATCCTCACCTCCTATCACTTATCCAATTGCAAACTATTTCCTAGCCATACCCAAAGGCAGGGAGTCTCCTGGAAGACCATGGCCATCATCGCATGGAAAAAAATCTAGTCTTCCTTAGCTCCACCTCCATGTACACACATACAGGGTTTCTTGGCTCATAGTTGGGTTCCATAGGGTGGAAATTTTTATCCAGTTAGGAAAAATCATTTTAAAAACTTCATGGAGAAGTTGGTTTTTGATAATCAAACACACTCTCTTGTCCCAACATAGCAAAGTCTGCCTTCCTGGTCTCTCCTCTTCACACATTCAATGCATGTATGAGCTAGACTAGATTTGCACAGTCACAGTATAGTTCAAAGATAATTTATGTGAACATAGCAAATCATTAGTGCTGTGTGTTTGCTTAGATCTCGTTGATGCTATTTTTAGGTGAATAATTGCTTATTTAATTCTTGCTGGGAGAATAATATTACACTCAAATTCCTATATGATAAAAAGATGCTAATGACTAGATAGACTCAGGTTTCCATGGCAATATATTACTCTCAAGGATCAAGTGGAATATTAAAATGGTTCATTAGGTGGCACAGGTTTATTTTTTAATATATTACATATGTAATACATAATGTGTCAGTAATGTAGTCCATGATTTAGGGCCTCTAATATACCCTCCAGAGCAGTGAGAGTTTTATTTTTTGAAGTCATTTCACTTTCTAAAGAATTATTTCAAAGCTGCGGCTGTATCATTACTTATCTATTCATGTGCTTTTGCCTCTGTGTAGCTGAATGTATCTATCTATCTCCCAGATATGTATATCTTCCCTGCACCTAGCAAACCAGAAAAGCCTGAAAAGAGAGGAGCAACTCTGTGTGAGTATGTGAATGTCTGTCACTGAAATATCCAATGGGCCTGGTATTCAAAAGCTTCTGGGATCTGGCATCTTACTACTACATTTCCCTGCATCCAAATAGGGTCATTCAAGTCTCTTCAAAAATTCTCTTTGCTTTCCATTCTGCAAGCAATTGCTCAAGCTATATCTTCTTCTTAGAAGATTCTTCCATTACTCCTTTGCTTGTTGAGAGTCTACTCATGTTTCAAGGGCCAGTTGAAATGCTCCATTCCCTGTTTTCCCAGACCTCTCTTGATGACCTGATCAGAAATCACTGACCCCCTTTTGCAGTGTACAGGTCTTCATTTGTACTTCTTTGATTGCCCATCAGGTTGATTTATTGTCCCCAATGCTGATCAGTGTTAGAGTTACGTAGTTTGAAACTTTCCTCCTACCTATAATAAATAGAATTGAAATCAGACCTCTTCTCTCTTCTTATTTCCTCTTTCATTCATTACCTATTTGTCCTTGAGAAAGAGATACAACCTCTCTAAGCCTCAATTTTATCATCCATAAAATGGGTTTAATAATAGTTTCTATATAATAAAGTTGATATAAAGATAAAATAAAATGTTAATCTATCATTATGATGATGGTGATGATAATGACAGTGGGGAGGATGACAAAACCAGCCTGGTTTAGGTGTGCTTTTGTATTGAAAGAAAATTTAGATTGTATAAATGGTGAACACAGAAGGGCCCATGTGGCTCAAAAGAGCAGTAAATAGTACATTAATAATGCCCAGAAGAATGAATGTATCTTCCTAAAATGTATTGAGTTTTTGTTAATCATTGCCATGTGCTAACCTCTAGGGAAAAAAGATAAATCCAGTGAGTACTTAAAATCCTGCAATAATGCCCCAATCTTTCAAAATTAAGTTCTGTTTCCTAGCTTGAAACATAAGCATGGGCTGAATCCTGCTGGCATCTCTGGAATTTCCTTCCTATCATTTTTCTAGATTTTATAGTTTTCTTATATGTCCATAATTTTCAACTATCAGTTTCCTTTTCCTGGAATGTTTTTCTTTGTCATCTTCACCATTCTACCTGCTAGTGTCCCCTCAAGATTTTACTAAATGATTATGATTTACCTCCTCCGGCAAAGTGTCTGTCTGCTCCCTCCTCCTCTAAGGCTTGGCACAAACAAACAAATAACCAAAAACCTACAAACAAAAACCCCTCCCTTTTTGCTCCATAGCTGCTATGAACTCAATAAAAAACAAGAATATAAATGAATGTAGTATTATTAGTGTTACTTGACACAAGTGGGTATTAGATTATCGTTCAATAAATATTCACACTCATCCTCTTTACTTTCGTGGGAGAAATGTACTTCCTTGCCCCCGCAATAGTGGGCTTGGCCGTTATGACTTTCTTGGGGTGTTAGTGGAGGTGACACAGCAGAGACTAGAAATGTGCTTGTGTGATACAGCTCTTTTCCTGACTTCTTACCTTCAACCATGAGAAGAATATGGCTTAAGTAACTATCAGTTCTAAGGAGGAAGAGAGACATATAGAGCAAATCTAAACCTACCCAGAAGTGGGACTGTCACACCTGTTAAGATTGTTGTTATCACAACAAACAAGCAAACAAGCAAAAACAAAAGATAACAAGTGGTGGCGAGGGTGCAAGAAATTAGAACCCTTAGATACTATTGGTGGGAATGTAAAATGGTGCAGCCATTATGGAAAACAGTATGGCAGTTCCATAAAAAATTAAAAATAGAAATATCATATGATCCACCAATCCCACTTCTGATTATTTATTCAAAAGAATTTAAATATTGAAGAGATATTTGCATTTCCATGTTCACTGCAGTACTGTTCGCAATAGCCTACATATGGAAACAACCTAAATGTCCATTGATGGAAGAATAAAGACAATGTAGTATATACATACAATGAAATATTGTTCAATCTTTAAAAAGAAGGGAGAGCAGGGGAGCAGCAGCCTACCTTCCTCCCAACTCTGATTTCTGCATGGGCGTTTGGGCTCCTTCCTGCATGGTGTCTGGGCTATGTCCTAACCTTAGAAATCACATAGCATCATTTCCACTATACTCACAAGTACATCCAAACTTAAACTCTTGATGAGAGGAGTATCAAAATTATTATGCAAAAGGAGCACACAAGATGGGAAATACTGTGGCCATTTTTCTTTTGAAAATGCAATCTGCCATAACATCCATTTATGTAATAGCCATGAGTTAAGCATCTATTATATGTCAGGCACTGGTTCAATGAGTTCCCCATCTAGTGGAGGAAAGAGAGGCACAAAGAAATACAGTAATTATTAAACAATGTGTACAATGACAGAAAAACATAGAGTGATACAGGTATGCAGTGCAGGGATATGGGCCCAATCTGAGCATAACAAGTCAGTCAGCTGTTCTGATTCTAAAAACAGTGCTGGTTCTCAGTAATTTATTTATCACTGAATTTTGGTACTTATGGCATCTCATATTGCATTTACCTGGACCCATGTCTTTATTGCCCAATATGTTGTGAGCCTAACATTAGTATCATTTTGATCCCTTATTTATTTGACAGACAATATATTTAATAAGAAAGACTTTATTTTTTTCCTTAAAACAAACCCAAAGAGGTAGGTAACATTATACCATTTTAAAAATAAAGACCCAAGTTTCAGAAAGTGAGTACTTTGCCTAAAAGCACAAAACTTTTAAGTAGTAGACCTTGAATTAATTCTCAAGCCTCTCAGTTTCCAATATCTATAGTTATAAGCACTATGCTGTACTGCCCTATGTTGATCTTTATGTCTCCAATAACTGAAATATTAGTGCATGAATATTCACAGGCCCCTTTCCTCTATTTTTTAAAAGAAAGAGTTCTATTTTGCATTTATTGTCTCTGAGCTTTATTACAAAATTGATCAAGGTAATGGGTGGGGCTGAGAGTCAAAAGTAGCTGGACTGATTTGCATCAGAAAGGGCAAAGTGTCAGACAAATATTAAAAAATGGAAATAGGCAGGAGAGAATAGAGAGTAACCACAGGTATATGAGTTATAATCAGAATATTTTAGGAAGTTTTAAGAGGAAACTCAAAGACAGAGAAATGGGAGAGAGGATTGTCCAGGAAATGTAACCTCTTCTTGCTTTTTTTTTTTTTTTTTAGAAAAAATACAATGAATATTCAATTGCTTTCCAATTCTTTTGGATGCTAAACTCACGTCTTCTTAATGCAACATCATTCAGAATTGTAAGGATTATAAAGTACCTAGTTTTATTGGGGTTATGTTTGCTTCAGATCATTTTAGATCAAGAAACACCCATTAAGTTGCTTCTATGAACAAGTTACAGTGCTAGGTACTGGGCACATAAACCTAAAGAAAACATGAATTTTGTTAGTAAGCTTGCAGTCCTTTGAGGTAAAACCAATAATAGGCAATTTTAGTATATGTAATGATTGAGGAAAACACAGGAGATTGTGGGTGCAGAGAGGGTGGAAGCATAACCTAGATTATGTGTGGGTACAGGGTGTGGGGGTTGCTAGCGAAAGGCCTGGTACAGTGCCTGATGCTTTTCATGTGCAGAACATTAGACATCTCTAAATTGCTTTGAAATGGAAAAAAAAAAACTCAGAGAAGCGGCGGGGTGGGGCGGGGAGAGGGAGATTAGAGGAAGATTTATAGAGTTAACTTGATATCAGAGAGTACCTTAAGCAAAAGAGAAGATTTAGTTCATTATGGGCTTATTCTAGCTGAGGAAATTAGGGCAAGTTTCTCATCTGAAGTGATTCCACAATCCAGCAATGGGGAAAGTGCAGCTGGGCAGGTTTGTCAGGTGACGCGGCACTGCACATACTAATAAGCCCATCTCTGCAGAGCTTCCCTTAGAAGCAAATTTTCCACTCTACACTAGGCAACATGAGAAGTACCACTCAGTATGATTTGCTGCTTTCTGGGGTACCTCTTTAACTCCATGTTTGTGAAATTAGACTCATTTATTCTTTGGGGATCAAATTCTTTTGTTGATTGCATACTTCTTGAATAATTGCCAACAAGTACTATTTATTTGTATTTCCGGAGCCCTGTCTAGATGCTGACTCTGGTAGAAGGAATAAAAATAATGTGCCAGCCTGTGAAGTGGATATTTTCTTCACCATTGTTCCTACTGCATATGTAAGGACAAAAAGGCCCAGAGAGGTCAGGCCCCTTGACTACAGTGTAAGTGTTGGTATTTGGATTCAAATCCTGGGATCCCGTATTCTAAGCCTGGATATTTTCAATGATGATACTTTATCTCAATATGCTTCTTGAATTTGGCCAAATAAATAATAAGTATTTTAACATCTTCATTTTTAATCAGTTGGAACTTTTAGTCCACGTCTTAGCTCTCTGATACAAATTTAAATAGCCAGTGATGATATATACTTTCTATACATGACATGGAATAACTCCTTTACATAATTCATACATAAAAACATTATGGACATGTATGCAGATATATTAAGCATGACTGCATTTTTGTAAAATACAGTGTGTATGTGTGTGCGCGCAAGTGCATGTGTATTTGAATTCCTTAAATTTATGTACAAAAATATTAACATTTATCTTTGAATGGCAGAATCACAGTAATTTACCTTTCTTTTTACATATATACGTTTTTTTTTATTTCAGGATATTATTGGGGTACAAACAGTTTGGTTACATGTTATGACTTTGCCACACCCAAACCATGATTTGAGGTGTGCCCTTTCCCCCCTACAATGCTCACTACGTCCATTAGTTGTGAGTTTACCCACCCCCGTCTTTTTACATATTTTTTTTTATTGAATTGTCTGTTTTTTGGAACAACTCCTAGTTTTACTTTTTTACTTATTTTTTAAGCCATTCATTTTTCTGGGAACTTTTCAAAACAGATAAAACTATAAAGTTATTTCCATTTTGGAAAGAATAATCTCTTGTACATATTTGGTACTTTGTGATTCAGATTTCAGTGCTATAGGAAAGGACTGCGGAATAAGTAAAACTAGCACAGCTGCTTGAAACGAAACAAATAAAATCTGAATGAGGTTCCCACAACCCCAGATCCAGTAGATCAGTGTTCCTGTCCACCTTTGTGGTCTCTGCTTCAGCAGTCAGTTTTTTGTGTGTCTCCTCTTACAGTCTACTAGGTCCATTTCTCTGACCATCTCTTTCCACCCAAACACTCTCTCTATATGGAAGAAGGTCAGGAATTGTTTTCTCTCCCTTTTATCCCCCATACTTAGGCCAAGGAAGTGGGATTCAGAGAGGTTTCTCTGCCAAGTCACACACTGGGTTGGGTGCTGGAGTGCGGATGAGCACTGAGAGACAGGCAACACAGGTTACGCATCGCCGTGACTGCTGTCTTTGCCATTTGTTTTGTCTCCCTCAGCTCCCCCAGGAGAATTAGACACTCCCTCCCTTTAATAAACATTTGCACATACTGCTAACCCTAATAAACCATTTGTTTGCATGCATCTCCTTGAGGGAAAATACCATTTCAATTCCATACTGCTTATCTCAGTATCTGGCATGCAGCAAGTTCTCAACACATATTTATTGAATAAAGATACATCTTGTATTCTGGAGGCCCATTGTACAAAAGCAATTATGAAAAATAAAGAAGAGGACCCATACATTAAGAGTATGAAGCCCCAGGAGATGAGGGAGTGAGGGTTGGGCTTTGGACCTTCCCAGAGTCTATAAATTATTGTGATTTCTACCTCTACCTGATATGCTGGAGCTAGGTCCTATCAGCTCAGGAGAGCTGTTAGTTAAAGTTTCGGCCTGCCCCTTCCCTCTCTGGATTTCCATTTCCTGGAGGTAAAATGGTGTGCATTGGGGAACAGACTTAATGATCCCAAAGGTGCTTTTCAGAGCTAATATTATATTCTAAGTTTAGCTGGGGAATTAGAATTTGCTGAGAAAAAGTCACACTCTATAGCTTTGGATGGGAAACAGCTTTATGACATGAGATTTGGGGGAATTAAGAATTCAGTTAAGCATCACCGAGTGGGCTGTGAATGGAAGAATACTGGCAAATCCTCAGGGACACAGTAATTAAACCAGAAGCAGATTAAAGTTCTTCTAAAAGAGATGTCAGCAAAAAGTAGTGATGAGCCTGACAGCTTCTGAGAAACCTGCTCAAAGGTTTATACGTAAGGGAAATTGGGCCAGAGCCTGAGAGATGGAGAACTATGATAGGGCAATTAGTGTAAAAGAAAATACTGAATAAGAGCCATAGCAATGCGGTAAAGCAGTATTACAGAACACTAAAATCAGGTGGAACCTTTCTTTCCCCAGGGTTTAACAATTGTGAGAACAGTGAGACTTAAGGAAAACCCTCATGATCTTTGCTAAACCCCCATCCTAACAATGGCAACAGAAATTCAGGGTTTTCTGGGTGTTTTATTTTCCAATTTATAATAGAATGGAACTACTGCTTTAGAACATTGGCATTACTTGTTGCAGGTGGGAGTGGCGGTACCTGAAAATAAATCTAATACAGAGAAAAGTTAAAGCTGAAAAATCAAGTAAGACCTAAAGCATCATTTGGGGTCCTGGATCTAGCCATTCTTAAAGTCATACTTCCTCTGACAGGGATAGTCAATGCCCCTCACCGCTTTTATGCCTTGAGCCTCTTGGGTTAGTTGCATTTCATTTGCAACCAGAAGAGTCCTGGTGCCTAATATAAACTCATCATTTTATATTAGTATATATACATAAATGTGTACATTGAAAAAGCATAGAAAAAATGGCACCACATAGTAGCAAACATGATTGCCTAAATCTTGATTTCTAAATACCATTACCCAATAAAAAGAGCCAGAGGTCCTTGGAGAATTGCCTTATTCTAGGTTTGAGGCAGGGAAAGTACAGGGTAAGCCTGGAATATCTTTTGCGAGCAAACAAGAAAGAACTCGAAGACCAGTGGAAGATGTCTAAAGACCAGAGTGAAGGGACTCCCACTGGCTAATTTTTGAAAGTTTAAGCACCAAAAAGAGTGACTATAATTTATTGTAGTGCATTTAGTTTTTTAAAATCCATAAATCTATAATTATATGAGAAAAAGGGAGGAAAGGAAAGAGAGAGAGAGAAAGGAAGGGAAAAACTCCTCTATACAGAATGTCAGCTTGAATATGTAGAAAGAATTGCAGAATTAGAACAGCAGTCATTTTTAATTGATTTAGGTGACAATCATTGATGGAATTATGATCTGTTCCTATTCACAAAACTTCTGACACTAAATATGTGGGTTTCTTCCACACCAACAACAAATTCTTCAACTCTCCAATACCAACCAGATGTCCAAGTATTCAATTCAACTCAACTCTGATACTACCTGGAGTTAGCATCCAATCCCATGGCTGAAAGCCTCAGTCCCAGAGAGTGCCCCCATCTCAGCTGCCAACTGCAAGTGCTGGGACCTCTCCTGCTTCTGACTGACCAACTAGACATCTGAGGTTCCCAAAACTCTCTCCTTAGCTTTGAGAATTTGCTAGAACAACTCACAGAACTCATTTCGTTTACATTTGCTGGTTTATTATGAAGAAACAACCAAATGGAAGGGATGGATAGGACAGGGTAAGGGGGAGAGATGTAGAGCTTCCCTGCCCTCTTTGGGTGTTCTTCCCTCTCAGCACTTTAATGTGCTCACCAGTCCAGAAGCTTATGGAATGCACAGTTTGGGGTTTATTGCAAAGGTCCCATTATATAGGCACAACTGATTAAATCATTGTCCATTGGTGATTGACTCAATCTCTACTCCCTCTCCCCTTCCTGGAGGTCAGGGGGTGGGGCTGAAACATCTAACCTTCTAATAATGTCTTGGTCTTTCTGGGGACCAGCTTCCATCCTGAAGGGAGACTCTAGCCATCATCATCTAATTAGCATAAAAAATACCACACTTAGCCAGTCATGGTGGCTCACACCTGTAATCCTAGCATTCTGGGAGGCCTAGGCGGGAGGATTGCTTGAGGTCAGGAGGTCGAGGCCAGCCTGAGCAAGAGCGAGACCCGGTCTCTACTAAAAACAGAAAAAATTACCCAGGCATGGTGACACATGCATGTAGTCTCAGCTACTTGGGAGGCTGAGACAGGAGGATCACTTGAGCCCAGGAATTTGAGGTTGCTGTGAGCTAGGCTGATGCCATGGCACTCTAGCCCAGGCATCTTAAAAAACAAACAAACAAACAAAAAACACACATACACACACACATACTTATCACTTCAGCGATTCCAAAGGTCTTAATAGCTCTTGTGTCAGGAACCAGGGACTAAGACCAAATATACATTTCTTATTATATCACAGTATCTCTGAAGTCAAAAACTATTAAGTAAAAAGTTTTAAGGAAACCTCATATCCATGATGCCAAAACAACCCCCACCACCACCCTTGGCAAACTCATAGATAACTAGTAGCAGAATGAAGCATGTACCTTCACATACAGACATCAATTTAACGAACACCTGAACCAAATGATCTAGCTTTGCCTCAGTAACAGTTATTTTCCTCCTTTTGTAATATAATATAGTGTTGTCAAAAATGTTTAATTTGGGTCTAATCAAACCTTTAGAACAAATGCCCAATTTATGGAAAATGTGGGAGATAGAAAAAAGAAGGTTAATGATACCAAGAGGAATTTAAAAATATAGGTAAATACAGATATGGAGTATTCTACAAAACCACTGGCTTACACTCTTCCAGAAGTCATTCTTAATGAGGGGAGAAAAGAAAATAATGGAAAATAACGAAGTAGCAGATTTGTTTGATTTTTGCAGGTTATAGTGCTATGAAATTAAAGATATTTTAATTGACCCATTTTTAAAGATTTGTCATAAAAGTAATCTCTCTGTTACATTTTAGAAGTATTATAAATTATTGTTATGACTTACTTTCTTTATGCTTTATTATTATACTACCACAGTCATAATTAATGTTTTTTCATGATAAAAACATTTATTCGTCCACCCAAAAAAAGAGCTTCGCTAAACATAATAATCAAAGATAATGCATAAAAATTTGATTGGATATTGATTAAAATTTTTTTAAAATTATAGAAAGAATCTAAGAACAATTGAGAAATTATGACTGTAGGTTATTATATGAAATTGTGAATAATAATTTATTTTTGTGTTATAGACATTGTGGTTTTATAAAGGAATGTCTTCATTCTTAGCAAAGGTATGGTGAAGTGTTTAGAGGAGAAAGGTCATGATATCTGCAACTTACTTTTATATGGGCCAGAAAAAAATATATGTATATATTTATATATATGAATATAGACAGATAAAGCAACTATGACGAAATGTTAACAATTGTGGCAATTGTTAAAAGTATACAAGTGTTCATTGTTCAAGTCCAAGGGTTGACAAACTTTTTCTGTAAAAAGTACTTTACATACTTTACATAAAGTAGTAAAGATAGCACATAATAAATTTTTATGCTTTTTGTACCATAAGGTCTCTGCCACAGCTACTCACCACTGCCCTTATGGTGCCAAAGCAGCCACAGACAATGCATTCAAGAATAGTCATGCCTGCATTTGGCCCTCAGGCATAATTTTCCAGTCCCTGTATAGTAGTCTCCTCTTATCCACGGGAATACGTTCCAAGACCCTCAGTGAATATCTGAAACCATGGACAGTACAGAACCCTATATATGCTGTGTTTTTTTCCTATACATACATACCTATCATAAAGTTTAATTTATAAATTAGGGACAGTAAGAAATTAACAGCAATAACTAATAATAAAATCAATAGTTTATAACAATATACTGTAAAAATGTTAGGTGCATGCTGTCTCTCTCTCTGTGTCTCTCTCTCAAAACATATATAATTTTACATACTATACTCACACTTCTTCTTGTGATAATGTCCGATGATAAAACGCCTAATGAGATGTGACGTAGTGAAGTGATTGCTGTGGGTGTTTTGACAAGGCCTTAGGCTACCAGGCTACCATTTACCTTCTGAAGATATGCCAGGAGGAGGCTCCTCTGCTTCAGATGATCCTAGAATGCCAACCACAATGATGTGGATGGCTGGATTTCAGAAGCAGACAATGTCAATGTCTCATGGACAGGGTAGTGTGTATAGCATGTGGGCAGGGTCCTGTGTACAGCATGGCTACACTAGCCAAAGGGATGATTCATGACTCAGGTGGGATAGAGCGGGATGGTGGGAGATTTCATCATGCTACTCATAATAGTACGTAATTTAAAACTTATTAATTGTTTATTTCTGGAATTTTCCATTTAATATTTTTGCACTGAGGTTGACCGTGGGTAGCTAAAACCGTCGAAAGTGAAACTGCAGATAAGGGATGACTACTGTACTATTCTTTAAACACTGTATGTGGTTGTACATTCTCATTATATAAACTCTTGGAAAAAGGGAGCCTTGCTGTTCACCATCAGCATGCTTATCAAGGATGAAGTATGCAACATGCACAATGGAGCAGTGATGGGCAAGGGTTGGGGGAGGACACCCCATGGTCTCTGCACCCCACGGTTTCTGTTAGGGCACTGAGCTTGGGGGGCGGGTGGGTAACACAGAGCCAGCAGAAGCATCCTCCACTCTCCCTTCAACTGCATGTTTTCAGAGCTTTAGCTCCAAATCTCTGCTATTTCACATTAGGTCCTTTCTGATTTTCCTTGGCTTCTTCATGTATATTTTTGTTTCCTGTTTGCTTCAGAATGCTTCTTATATATATTTAATAGGATGCAAAAATCTCTAGATTCATTCAAATTTACCCTTATTGATCTCCCCAATTAGTGACTGTAAAACAGAAGGAAAGGTCTCTACTATGTGTGAACAGATTGCAGAAGATTACTTCATTTCCAAAGGCCTTATCTCAATGTTTCTTTCTTTAGCAAGACTAATCTGCTTTGACAGTTGGGGACCCTGGGACTTCCTCTTGCCTGACGTGAACCTCAAGTAGATGTGAAGCTGTTAAAGGAGTCTATTGGTTTGGAAAAGAGAGCACTCAAATGTCCCAGGTAAATAGACAAGAAGTGCTAAAATGCTGTGCCTGCAGTATCAATCAGATTTTAGCTAGCATTTTATCCAAGTTAGCATGATAGAGGTTTCTATTCTTCTGTTTAGTCAAGCTGCTGTTTTCAAAGATCTCCATGCACCTCTGCCTGCACAATGCCTCTACCTGTGCTCTCTCTGGAGTAGTGACAGTCTTATCAGACAAACAGCTTGTTGGAAAGAGTCAGTCAGCCTCATCTGGCAATTAGGCTGAAGATAAGCTATTCATATCTTTTGCATTTGCAGGTAAAATCAAGCTTTCCATTCAAGGGGTTCACTCTTGGGATAGATGGCATTTCTGACAACTGTGGTTTTGACATTGCTGACACTGAGCTGGGAATTGGAAGATCAAAGTCTACTCATGGCTAAGTGTCTCACCCTTCCCTTGTCATTGGAAGGGAACACTTCTTCCCTGAGTGGAGATTATCTGTCAGTGAAACCAGGTGGGTTGACCTGACCTCCGATTTTACTACAAGTCTATTCACGAGTCCATTTTTTCATTTTGTTTTATTTTCTATTTATGAACCTGATTTTACATATTTAAAAATAAGAATCAATTTCCAAAGGAAGACTCTGTTAATTCAACTGTGCAATTTAACAGCTGCAGAAAATAGTGACTACAGCAGATACACGTACTCTCCCTCAAACACACAACGCATGCACCTGCAGACTTTTATAATAATACCTTCTCCGAACAAATGGGTCAGAACTGGAGGAGAAATTTTACTTCATTGCCATGTTGCTGTCATGCCCAACTGAGTAACTTTAAGCTGAGCAAAGGTAGATAGGGACTCTCTCAAACACCATTCTATTTCCAGTGCCCTGCCATTTCCAGGGCGTGCTCAATAAATATATATTGAATCAAATACAATTGGATTAAGTGAACTTCATCAATGAATCTTAGAGTTTGCCATTTGCAAAAAGAGAAACTGAGAATCAGTGAGATCAGGGGTTGTATCTAGAGTAGAAAGAGATGCAATTAGGATTTGAAGTTAAGCATGCTAGATTCTAGTGTGCATTAATTCCACTAAACTGTTTTGTCTTGTAAGGTTATTATTTAGCCCAGCCAAATTAGTAAACTTGAGGGACTTTAGACTATACACTGAAAACCTCCGATTTACCCCCACCAGGAAGACCATGTCAAATCTAGCTGATATCAACAAATTCTACCACAGTATAATAATTTCATCCTGTGAGCTTAAGGCTGTGATTACCATTAAAAATGCTAATAACCTTGAGGGATCTCACATGCAAATTATCAGACATCTATCCTTTTATTTAAATGAAACATCTTATTCCAGCAGCACATGTTGTTTTTAAGAGTTTAAATACCAATCACTATGGAGAAAGAGATGGGGGGATGAAAATTGGAAATAAGGGGTAATTAAGAAATGCAAAACAATCTGACACAGTTCATGCAGTGACAGTGCTTTCATTTCCTCTCTCAGCACCCTGCTCCTGGTGTCACTGGTATCCAAGTCATTAGCTGGTAAAGCTTAGCACCTCACTGAGGGGTATGCATGATTTCACTCTTCAAGACAGAAAAGTTGTTGAAAGGATTACTATTTTGGGATTTGAGTTTCTGCCCAGCAACCCTCAAGTCACCATTTTTAAAAAATCATGGATATAAGATCATTAGAGATAGACATAGAAATGCTTATGGGAAATTAAATTATTTAGAATAAAAGGAAATGTCTATTTCAGAAGAAAACATTTATGTGGAGATATATATCTTGTTTGGCTCATTTGATTCTCTGAAATTGTTTCTTGTAAGTGAAGGACAATGAAAAATCCTCTATAATTTTATAATCATAAAATTATATGACTCGATTTAATTTCATACAGGATATATTGTTAGTCAAAATACGAAAATCTTTCCATTTTTATAAGAAGAGTTGTTCCCAAATGAAATGGATTCACACTGTGGCATAGAGAGTTTAGGAAAACCTTAGGAGTGTTCAATCATAAACTAGATCATTATTTGTCAAATATATTATAGAGGCCAATGCTGCAAAACATTAGGTGCTTTTCATGTCATATATGAGAATCATCTGGGATACTTTTTAAAAGTAATGACTAAAATCTCCAGTGGTGCATTTCAGGAGTGTGCATTTTAAACAATTTTTCAGGGAAATTCTGACATAGTCTAAAACTAAGAAATACTAGTAAAGAGAATTGAGTCTGATGATGATGAAGTGCCATTTTAGACCACATTTCCTATCTTCCTTTATGTTAGTCCTTGAAAGAGTTCTATTTATTCAAAAGAAGTCAGTGTGGGGTAGTACGTCATCTAGGGCAACAGAAAAAAATTCTGCTAAAAAATTATCACAGAATCAAAGAGAAACTAGTGCAAAATCTCACCCTTGGAAGCACATGAGCTGTCATCACTCTAGTGAACCTAGGAAACAGAGGCTGTCTCTTGAGGGCATTGCTGCTGAGATAATCCAGTTCTGGTTAATTTCAAATTCCCAGATTAAGATTCAAAATTTCAAGAGAAAAAGCATCCAAATTGGAAAGGAAGAGGTAAAACTATCTCTAGTTACAGATGAAATGACATTACATATATATGCAATCTCAAGCAATCTATAAGAAAGCTACTAGAGCTAATAAATGAAGTCAGCAAAGTTGCAGGGTACAAGATCCACATTAAAAAATCTATTGTTTCTCTATAAAATCGATGAGCCATCCATTACCCATTGCTGAATTAAGCAATTATCAAAACCCCAAATCCCAAAATTTAGTTATCAAGAAATTGAATCAATACTCCATTGCTCAATTAAGAAAGTAATTTCATTTACAATAGCATCTTGAAAAATTAAATACTTAGGAATAAATCTAGACAAGGAAGCTAAAATCCTACACACTGAAAGCTATGAAACATTTCTGAAAGAACTAAGAAAGACCTAATAAATAGAAAGACATGTCAAGTTCATGTGTAGAAAGACTTAACATGGTTAAGATGTCAAAACCACTCAAAGCAATCTATAGATTTAACACAATTTCTATCAAAATTTGATCAGCTTTTTCCATAAGTGTTTATAGTGATATTATTCATAATAGCCAAAGGATGGAAACGACACATGTCTATCAACAAATGAATGGATAAATAACATGTGCTCCATACATACCATGAAATATTATTCAAACATAAAAAGGAATGACATTTTGATATAGGTTACAACATGGATGAATCTCAAAAACATTGTGTGATGAAATAAGCCAGACAGAAAAGGATGAATACAGTATGATTCCATTTATATGAAGTACCTACAGTAGTCAAATACACAGACACAGAAAATAGAATAGAGGTTACCAGGAACTGGAGAGAGTAAGGAATGCAAAGTTATTATTTAATGAGCAGAGAGTTTATGTTAAGGATGGTGAAAAAGTTTTGGGTGTAGATAGTGGTTATGGTTATGCAACATTGTGAATGTATTTAATGCCACTAAATTGTACACTTACAAATGGTTGTAAGTATTATGTTATACATATTTTACCAGAATAAAAAAGTAAGGGGAAATACCTTAACATAAAGAATGTCACTATTAGCCTAGTCTTGGATCCCGTGCCTACCCCTTGTCTGGGGGCAAGAGTTGAAGGCTGAGCCTTGGGAGATGCGAGTCAATTTGATGGATGGGGCCACTGCACTGCCAAAAAGGGGAAGGATTGTTTCCCCAGAGAACAATCAGGGGAAGCCGAGGAAGCAAAAGCAAATGGTGCTCACTGCACAGATATTTGAATAAAGATTATCAGTGCCCACAGACTACTAATCCCTCAAACTCTCATCTGCATTAATAAAAGAATGATTCAGCTGACTTCTGGCAAACACAGTTTGTATCTGCTGCTCTAATATCATTTGTCCTTGGCAATTTAACATGTGCCCCAGTTGAGTCATTTAGAGTGAAGGACTTCTTATAGATAGGACCAAAACCCGCTGTCCCCCAAAAGGAGTGATTTCTGAACAATTATACTTTAATTTGTTTAGTGGAAACAATATCCAATATACTTCAGGCTCCACAATTCTTTTAATATCTCATACTTTACCTGCTTACTCATAAATGTGATCTACCTGGTCCATGTAGACATTTAAATGGCAATCCAAGGCTTATGGTGGTGAGTTGGCAAGTATGTGCGAGAAAGGTTATGCTGGCTTAAGCAACTTTTGATTCCAAGAGAAGAAGAATAACATGACTACTGCAGCTCCAGCTGCCTGATGGTGTTGAAGGTTCCTGAAGGGAGGCCTTGCATCTTGGAAGCATTGGAGTAAAGAGGAATATGGGAGAAGGATGCTGTAGAACCATCCCAGGTACTGTCCTCTGCCTGTGACACTTTTCCAGGTCTTCTTAGTTTGTTCTTTCACTTATTTTTCTTCATATCATGTATTATTACCCCTTGCAATGGTATGTATTTGTTTACTGTCTTTTTCCTGACACAGGATGTGCCTAGGATAAGGGAAGGAGTTTTGATTTTTTTTTCACTGCTCTGCTCTAAGCACCTAATATAGTTTGGGTATACTTTGCTGGCACAAAATAGGTAGACTATAAATATTTGGTGAAAGAATATATCCAAATCTGTATACTTTTACTTGTATGAATTAAGGAAAACAAGTGTTACATGGCCAAATCCATATTCTTAAAAGTCAACTTAACTTTATTAAATTACTGCCAACATCTCCCTCCTCCACAAAATGAACAATATGTTAGAGTCAGAGGGTTTCATATAGCACTATCTGCTGCTTCTATTATAGCAGATGAGTAGATATTACAATAAACATTATGTTTGTCACTTGCATGTCTTTCCATTGGATTCTCAACTCTTCAATAGCAGGGAATGTGCAAACCCTTTCAGTGACTATTTATGGAATGAATGAAGTAAAACATGATTTGGGAAGTGGACTTTAATTAAGAGTAAACATTAACAAATGAACTGAATATAGAATGCAATGCTTTTCTTCTCTTACTTTCTGTCAAATTCAAGAAAGTACACTGGTTCTGATTTGTTGTCCTAGTTATTTAAGCTTTTTCGTTTCCAGCAGAGGCTATCTAGATTAAAAGATAAAGGTTGAGATAAAGATGGATTGTAGAATGCTAAACATAGCTGTTATTGTCTTTTGAACAATGCTAGTATAGTAGGATCTAAATTAATCCTGGATTACTAATATTTATGGCAAATCATATGAGAGATAACACAAAGGCCATATTAAAAATTTTGATCTTTGTGAACTAGCTCCCAAAGTTCAAGTAAGTTCAAGAATATATGGGTAGTGAGTCTGGGCAGAGCTGGGTTGGGTGAGCCTGCCCTCAAGGTCCACAAATGCTGTTAGCAGGCATCAAAGGTCTGTTCTCTGCCTCTGGGCAAAGCTGCCAGGGAGGGGCTGGAATGGCCCCTCTCAGCCGGAAAGTCTGCGTGTGGGGGGGTGGGGCTGTCTGAGACCTGCAGTCTAGAGCAGCCCTTGCTCCTTTCCAGCCTCCCTACTCCGCAGTTTCTCCGGGGCCTCTGTCTGCAGGCAGGACCTCAAGCCAGAGGATCTACCCTGCCTGTCATGCAGGCCAGGAGGTTCCTTGCCCAGGATCACAGCCTGGGCTGGGCGCACGGCCTTCTTGTGAGAGGAGGGTTGCCCCTCAGGCACGCTGATCTGCCCCTGAAGGCACACACACTCAGTAGGGTCATTCACAAATAACCCTTCTGTGCCCCAGGGCAATGCGATTGAGGCCTGGGCACGGGATCTGGTCTGCAGGCCTGTCCCCTGGGCCCTGGAGATCAGTCCCTGACCCTTCCAGGGAGAGGAGTGCTGGTCTCAAGTCACCCACGGGGTGCCCAGGCTGGATTGGTGTCTCTCTGCCTCAGGATTTGCTCTGCTCTCCTGGAGTCACCAGGCAAGCAGCACCCAAAGTTTTGTTAAGTAATAAAAGATATGAAGAAAAACAAAAAAGGCATATGTAGCCTTTGGAGGTTTGAAAAAGAGAGTGAGAGAAAGAAATACAGGGAGAGGGAACTGAAAACCTAGGTTAAGTTATTTTAAAAGAAATGTAGTACATACCTTGTCGTTTCAACAATGACATGGAAGAGGGGCCAATGTATTGAAATCTGATTTCAAATTGATAACAGACTATTAGAGATGTGATCTAGAAATAATACTAATACTTAGCATTGAAAGTATAAATGCAAATATTTAATTAACAACCAAAATTGACTTATTTTATGTAGAAGTATTCTCATCTAAGTAGCAAAGGGAACAAAAAAGTGGCATGAGTCAGCAACACAGTGCTACACTTTTCTTTTCCTTTAAACAGCCCCCTTAGTATGTGTAACTTAACAGAGATAGATTTTTAAAATGGAAGTTCAAACACTATCCAAATATTTCCTCTGTATTCAAAATTTGTGTACTCAGATATGAATTAAATTGAAGTGAAAGGAGCTAGGAATGGCTATTATCAACCTTGTTTTATTTATGGCTTATTTGCTCTCT
>CM052438.1:29314476-29419214 GCA_028533085.1 Varecia variegata | reverse complement strand
CAAAATTGACTTATTTTATGTAGAAGTATTCTCATCTAAGTAGCAAAGGGAACAAAAAAGTGGCATGAGTCAGCAACACAGTGCTGCACTTTTCTTTTCCTTTAAACAGCCCCCTTAGTATGTGTAACTTAACAGAGATAGATTTTTAAAATGGAAGTTCAAACACTATCCAAATATTTCCTCTGTATTCAAAATTTGTATACTCAGATATGAATTAAATTGAAGTGAAAGGAGCTAGGAATGGCTATTATCAACCTTGTTTTATTTATGGCTTATTTGCTCTCTTTTGCTTTTTAATGTAACTATTTTCTAGAAATAAATAGTGATTGGGAAATTTCACTGACTAAAAGCATATGAAACTAACTTTAATAGAAATAAATAAAAACAATAGTAATAGTTGTAACTCAAAAAACAAAGAATATACAGGTAAAAGAAACAAACACATTTTTAAAAAGATTATTATTTTAAAAAGATTTTTATTCCTAATTGTCAGATAATATGAATTTAGAATTCAGAAAATACAAATTTAGAAAATACAGAGAACAAAGATATGTATATATCACCATTTATACATATATTTGTGTATATAGTTTAATAATTTATATATCATTTAATATATATTTAAATATATTTATTCATGTATATTTAATATTATTTGATAAGTTCCTGCTCCCTATTCCATTAAATATTCTTTAAAATTGCAATAGCTATTCATTATTTCAACATTTGCATCATTCATTCATTCAGTCCCTTATTGCAGGACATTTATATCCTGATAGATTGCAAAAAATGGCCACAAATCTCCACCCTTCTCTGTGGAGATCTTGTGACTTTGATCTTGCAATGTGACTTTGAAGCTCCTCCAATCAAAAAGTACAGTCTATTTCCACGCTGGTCTGTATGACTTGCTTTGACCAACAAAATGTGGTGGAAGTGACTATATCAGCTCTAAATCTACACATCCAGAGGTCTTGCACACTTCTGCTTCCCTCCTTGGAATCCTGACAAACCACTATGTAAGCAAGTCTGAGCTACCCTTCTGGTGGTGGTGACATGGGATTAGATGAGAAGCACAGGACCTAGCTCCTGATTTCCCCAGCTGACAGCCAACAAGCGCACAGAAGCAGAGCTACCCAGCTAAAGTCCGCTGTGTGCAGATTAAGGAGCAAGTCCAGCCAGACAGGGAAGAAACAACCAGCTGACTCATAAACAATGTTCTGTAATGATCATCTATTTATATAGCTTACATTTTGTTTTACTCTTATTTTTTTAATGGGAATAGGACTATTTTTTCTTATTGTGGTAAAATATACATAATGTAAAATTTACCGTTTTAACTATTTTGACTCTAAAATTCCATGGCATTAAGTATATTCACAATGTTGTACAACATTCATACCTATTTCTGAAATTTTTAATCATCTCAAAGAGAAACTGTATACCCATAAAGCAATAATGCTTGATTCTCCCCTAACCCTAGTCCTTGGTAACCTCTATTCTTCTTTCTGTCTCTTTGAATTTGCCTATTCTACATACCTCACATAAGTGGAATCATACACTATTTGTTGTTTTGGGTCTGACGTATTTCCCTTAGCATATTTTCAAAGTTCCTCCATGTTGTAGTATGTATCAGACCTTTATTCTTATTTGTCGTTAAATAATATTCTGCAGTATGTATATGCCACATTTTATTTATTTATTCTTTTATTGATGGACACTTGGGTTGTTTCTACCTTTTGGCTATTGTGAATAATAATGCTTTGAACATTGGTATGCAAGTATCTGGTTGAGTGTCTGTGCTCAATTCTTTTTGGCATATACCTAGAGGTAGAATTGATGGGTCAAATGGTAATTCTGTGTTTAACATTTTGAAGAATCACCAAACTCTTTCACAGCAGCTACACCATTTTATGTTCTCACCAGCAGTTCAGAGTACCATTTTCTCCACAGCCTTGTCAATACTTGTTATTTTCTGTTTATTTGATAATGGCCACTTTAGTGAGTATGAAGTGGTATTTCATTGTGGCTTTGATTTGCATTTTCTTAATGACTAATGATGTTGTCAGAAGTACACAGGGAAAAATATACTATACAATTCTTCCGTTAAATTCTTGCCCCTCTGACTTAAAGGCAGAGGAGAACAAACTTTCTGAAAATGCCTATTCCAGCACTTCTGCATGTTTTCTGGGAAAGTAAGTTGGCATACCATCTTTGGAAGGTTATATGCTGAGGTCTATCAAACTGAAAAATCTACTAACTTGTATTTCTAGGAATTGTATTTTTATACATTTATCTTATAGACAGTTTCACAAGTGTAGAAGGGTCTTTAATTTTATTTATTTTTATCACTTATTTGTAACAGTTCCTTACATATTCTAGATTCAAACCCTTTATTAAGTATATGATATGCAGGTATTTTCTCCCAATCACTAGGACATCCCTTTACTTTGAACATGAGTCTTTATATTCTTTATATTTAAAATGGGTTTCTTGTAGATGACATATAATCAGATTATTTTGGTTTTTAATCTACCCTAACAATATCTTTCTTTTAATTGTTGTAATTTGACTACTTGCATTTAAGGTGATTATTGTAGAGTTGAAGTAATATCTATCATCTTTTTAACTGTTTCCTATTTATTATATTTATTCCTTGTGTTTTCACCTATTCTTCTGCCTGATCTGGTTTTAACTGAACATTTTATTTGATTCCATTTTATCTCCTCTTTTAGTATATCAGTAATACTACTAAGAAAAAAAATTACTGCTTGTCCTAAAGTTTCCAATATACATTTTTAACTAAAATAAATTCACCTTCAAAAAATACAATATCACTTTACATGTAGTGCAAGTGCCTCATAATAGTATTCCCAATCCATCTCTCCTGGCCTTGGTGAATTGCTTCATTTCTTTTATTTGGTACACTATTACTATTATTGCTTTAAACAAAGTTATCTTTTAGATCAATTAAAATTAAAAAGTAAAATATTTTATTTTAACTTCATTTATTCTTTCTCTGATGCTCTACCTTTCTTTATATAGGTCCAGTGCTCTGACATATCATTTCTCTTCTGCCAAAGATCTTTTAAATTTCATGCAAAGCAGGTCTGCCAGTGATAAATTCCCTCGCTTTCTCTGAGCTGCCTGGATCTGTGATTTGGTATCTATCATTAATTTTGCAAAGTTCTTGGCTATTCTTACTTCAAAATTTTCTTCTGCTTGGTTCTTTTTTCTTCTTTGATATTACAATTATGTGTATGTCATGCCTTTTTAAAGTGTCCCACAGTTCTATACTCTTATGAAAGATCAGTCTTTTATTGAATCTGTGTCTTGAGATTGAGATATTCCTAAGTGTTTCTCAAGTGGTACAGCTTTTTCCCCACCCCCTTCTCTCTCTCTCTAGCTGCAGAGTTCTCATTTTATTTCCCTGAGACTTACGTCTCGTTGACTACGTTTTTCCCTTTATGTGTGAGACAGGAAGTCGAGTGAATTGGAGTGGGAGAAATATTCTTTCCCAAACTGGCATAAGGTTCTACAAAATCTCTTTCTCTGGAGGGTGGGCCTTTGCTATGGAGAATACTTTGGGTGTATTTCACAGTGTTGATTCTTTCCCACTCCATGCCAGAACCAGGAAAGGATCTTTCTTGAATCTTTACTTTGAAAATCTGATAAGGTTCATTGAGATAGAGGCCATGCAAGTGTGGGGTTTATTAAGACTGTGGTCCCCAAAAGGTTCTCACTCTTATGTTAGTCTGTAGTCAGCTTCCAGTAGTTTATTAAAATTACTTTTTTAGCATCCCTACCAGTTATGGCTCCATTGGATTCTGCTCTGTGTTGTATTTTTCTGATTACACCTGTCTCTCCAGATTTTAGATCGCAATTTGCTCTGTGACCTCAGTTCTCTGATCAGTACTGTCCAAGGAAATTCATTTTTCACAATTTTCAGCTGTTTCTTATTATAAAGATGGGAATGAAGACTCTTTACATATTGGTGCTAAAATTGGGGTTTATGAAAAATAGTAATCATTCATCTTGAGAACCACTGATATCAGTCTGGCTACTGTCAGACCCCGTATGGCTCCCATCTCTCTCATCCTTGCAGCTAAGGGCTCATGCTCCTCTGTTCCTACATTAAATTAAGAGGGAGATTCCAGGAGCCCCATTTTTACACGCTATCTAGTTCAATCCCCCTTCAGTGATTACTCTGTTTCTGACCTAATTTCCACATTTCTAATTCTTGGAATTGTTCCCTCCAGCTGAGGAATTTCTTGACAGACTAGAGACTTGTTTTTTATTTCCTAATCTTCTGACTCTCTCTTCTCTCACCTTTTGTTAAGACTTGATTCCTGCCTGTAAACCCTTCTTAGTATCCGGCGTTTGGAACCCACTCCCCCTGCTTCTGGAAGCTAGTACGTTCCACCTATACCCTTATAGAAGGCGAAAAATCATGGTAAACTGCACATCCTATAGCTGAATTCATGGCAGTTGCTGAAGATCCTTTTTATTTAGCTCTGAGCCTTCCCTTTGTTCCAGGTCAGCTGCCTCTTGAACAGGGTGTTCTCTTTCCTCCCTGACTCTTGGAAGTGTTCATGGAAATGAGGGCTGCACTAGAGCCTATCTCTGCTTTTATGGCATGTATTGGATCTACTAAAATCAGTGTTCACTCACTAAAATCAAGGTCTCAGTTATTTAAACAGATCCTTCAAAGGCCACACTCATTGAAGATTTCAGATAATTAGGTCTAGCATACTGAGGGAGATGAGAGTGATAAATTTTGTTCTTTAATTGGCCAGATGGTTAATTCAGTTATATATTGTCAGTGCACAGACAGAGATGTGTAGTTGTATATAAGTCCTTACTTTTCCTCAAAAGAAAAACAATCATTCTAAGCAACATGCTACATACCTTTAATGCTAGCATGTACACTTTAATGAAAAGAATATGAACTTTAGAAGAAGAATAAACTGTGTTTGAATTCTGCCTTAACCACTTATTAACTTTGTGACCTTAGGTAAATAACTTAACCTCTCCATATCACTTTCCTTCACCTCAAATAAGGACAACACACATTAAGTGCTCATGAAATATCAACTTTTTTCCACCCCTGTACATACTGCTTAGCATGAATGTTGCATTTTCTGGACCTTGTTCACTTTTGCTAATGTGTGACTTGATACAAAAACATGGGCCCAAGGATGATTTGCCTTTTCAAAAACCTTCCCTATATGCCTACCAGGCTATTATTATTATTATTTTTAATCTAGTCTATTCCTGAATGCTCACAAACTCATACCAGTGTCTTGAAGCTATATTCTTACCTTACATCCTAACTCAAAACTGTAATAAAATACTTTTCACCCTCAATATCTATGTTGTTTTACATATCTACACTCATGTCTGTGAGCTTTGCAAACAGAATTACACTCCTATGTAAACGTCTCCCACTAAACCATGAACCCGGAGAGTGCCAACCATTTACTATTAGTGTCAATGTAGAATTTTACACAACAGGCTCAACAGATATTGGGTAAATTAAATTTATCACATCATGATCACTGCAACTGAATACCAGATATGTTGGCATTCCATAGTTTAAACATAGTTTAAATTATGTTTAAACATTCCCTTTTTTTTTTTTATTTATTATAGCTTATTATGGGGGTACAACTGTTCTGGTTAAGTATATTGCCCATGCCCCTCCCAACCCCCCCGAGACTGAGCCTCAAGGGTGTCCATTCCCCCAACAGTGCACATCGCACTCATCATGTAGGTAAACACCCGTCCCCTCCCCCACCCCCAACACCCCGAGTCAGATCTTCAAGCATGTCCATTCCACTGACAGTTCGCTTCGCTCTCATCATGTAAATATACACCCATCCCCTCCCCCCACCTCTGTCCGACACCCAATTGGTATCATTCCCAAATGTGCACCCAGGTGTTGATCAGGGAAACCAATTCCCTTTTAAACATAGCATTGAACCACGTAATAAACATTTATTAATCAATTCGTGGCCTTAGCATATTCCCTACTTTAAATTAGCAGTCTGATCAAAAGAAAATAAGAAAATGAAATAATAAAAGATTGAGAAAAAAGACACAGGAAAGAAAGAAGAAAAGAAAGGTAAAAAGAAAGAAAAAATAGAGAAAGAGGAAAAAAAGAGTCACAAACTGAAAACTTCTAGCAAGCAAATATCTAGGATTTTCAGATTTTTTTTTCTTTTTTTCTTTCTTTTTTTCAAGAGAATGCTTGCTACAGCATAGTCAGTTTTGAAAAAAGGCTAACAAAAAACATAGGTATGCCCAGACTGTACATGAACAGAAACATGATGGAGAGAAACCATTGAAATAATCCACCGGTCCTCTTGTGTTGCTCCTTATCTGATTATCTGAGGTCAAAGGAACCGAGAATAACAAAGGAAATTAGGTCTTCCATGTTTCTCATTAAATGCTGGAGGAGTCTGTGTACTGCTGAGCTGAGCACTTCAAGGGCTTTGGAAAAGGAAACATGGTTCCTTATTTCCCCACCTTCATTGTGCTGGAGGAAATAAGAAATAGCTTTGAGACTATTAATAACAGAAACAGCATCCAAAGCAGTAGAGCCCAGTTGCACTTCCTAAAGGGAGTATAAATAATTAATCTTCTCTATAGAAGCAAACTACTAAGAAGAAAGGAAAAAGAGCTGCAGTTGCTGATGCCGTTTCAACTCAGTCCTGTCCACTAAAGAGAAAGGGAATTGGTTGGGGTGCCGAAAATAAAATCTTAGCGCTGGAAAGAACATTTACTTTTTCATTTATCTATTCGGTCAGTTATTCTTGAGCACTTATCATAGACTAGTAGTTATACTGCCTGCTAGGAGCTTTGATATCATCTACTCCTGCTGCTTCATTCTCTGGATGAAGAACCGTTTAGACTGTAAATCCACAAGTGAAGTGCTCCTCTGCACAAGAGGACACCTGGTTTGTTCAAAGCTAGGGTTATAACTCAGTTTCCCGACTTTCCAGCAAAAATGTTTTCAATTATGCCCCACTTTAACTCTTAAAACTATGGCTTGCAAATAATCTGATTATTTTATTTTCTTGGCCATATTAAGCACAAACAAATAAATAAAGGAGAGAACCACATTTCAATATTAAAATTGTTTACAGTAACTCTGCAAGGTGCTTCTTCTGAGAGCTCCTTGCCCATTTGCACATTTGAAACATTTACATTGCCCAGCCTCTGGGTCCCACTCTCTCTGACTCTCCTCCTACCTGCTGGCTGCTGCTTCTTTGTCACTTTTGCTGTATCCTCTCCATCTTCCTGACTTCTTTAATTTGGATCCCCAGGACACAGCCCTTTGACTTCTTCTCTGTGCAACCTCTGGATTATACCCTGGATTAACCCATCCAATGCCACGGCTTTAAAGAACACTGATATTCTGATGGTTTGTAAGTTTATGTAGTTATCTCTGATCTCTCCATTTAATTCTACACATATATCAGACTGTTTATTTGACATCTCCACTGTGATGCCCAGCTAGCATCACAACCTTAACATGTTTAAAACAAATTTAGCTCCTCCCGAAAAACGAATTTATTTTTCCTATGATTACCCATCTCAGGAAAAGGAAATTCTCTTCTCATTTGGCTCAGTTAACTGACAATTCTTCCTATTTCCTCATTTCCCACATTCCATCCATCAGCAAATTTTATTAGCTGAAACTTTGAAATATGCACAGCATCCTACCACTTCTTTCCTCCTCTACAACTGCCGCCCTGGCCCGAGCCACCATCATGCCTCACCTGGATTACTGTGACCGTCTCGTCACTGGGTTTTCTGCATTTCTCTTTTGCCCCCCACCCTTCAATCTATTCTGCATAGAGCACCCTGAGTCACTCCTCTGCCCAAAATGTTCCAATGGCTATGCAATGCACTCAGTCTAATAACCAAAGCCCTGACTATTGCTTAAATGACCCATTGCCACCTGGACCCGTGCTGTCTCTCAAATCACTTGCCCTATTCTCTAAGGCGCTTCAAGCTGTCCACCTGCTGCAGCCTTCATGGCCCCTTTCTGCTCCTCACAAACACTAAGTGTGCCCCATAGCAGGGTGTTTGCATCAGCTGCTCCCACTGTCTGGAGTGCTTTTTTATTGTGCATTTACATTGTTCATCTTCTCTTTATAGAGGTCTTTGCTAACACTAGCACCTCCTTATTCTCTGCCCTCTTCCTTTGCTTTATTTTTTTTTTCTTGGCACTGATCATTATCTGACACATTTTGTTTTTTCTTCTTTCTTTTTTATTTTTTATTTTATTTTCCTCTTCTAGAGCATCAGAAATGAGAGCTGGAATGTAGAAAAAGCATGAGAGCAGGAATGTCTCTTTATTTCTGTTTCCTTCTGCATAATTGCATTGGCCCTAGAATCTGAGACCTCTAATTTTAAAAAGGCCATTTTCTTCCTCCAGCTTCTATAAAAAAGAAAAATTGTACTTCAACACTGTAATACTTTCTGAACAAAGGAAAAAGATAAAAGGTTATGGGGATAAGAGCAAGGCAATGGTGGAAGACAAAAAAGAAAGATGTTACATTCATTGAGAGAGAAGGTTGGCCTTAAATGGAGAAAAAAAAAAATAATGAGGATTCTAGAGAAAGAGGGAAATAGTCCAGTATTCACGTGATTATGATTATTCCCGTGAGGTAGCACATGAAGTAAATCAGGAAAACAGCTCACCATGGAGGCATCCATGCCTTCTTGGAGTGGATCTAAGAGAAGAAACAGAGAGCAGTGTATTTAGCTGGGTAGTGAGAGGAAGGAAGTGTTGGTAAACTGGAGGCAGAAAGCTGTTAATTTCCCAGGGTCTATTTGTTTTAAGATAAAGTTCTACTCCAACCAGTTAATTCCAAGGCGTTTTGGATTAATGTTTTCAAATACCTCAGCATCATGACAGGGTTTTGTATTATTTGAGCAAATCTATTTTGTGTTTCTTAATAGATGTTATAAAAGCACTTAGGAAAATTTGACAAGTATTCCTAATAAAACAAATAAGTATGTATTATAGTTATTTAAGAATAAATAAATAAATAAAATGCCATTAAAGTTACAGTTCAGAATATATAATAAAAAATCTAAATTGAAGAAAAAAGAATAAAATAATATTTTCATAATTCGATAAAACTATTTTTATTTTTAAATTCTTATCAAAAATAAGAAAAATAACAAAGATAACTGGATTACTACTTTTGGTAAAACTCCCTGGTAATTTTCTGCCAAAGACATGAAATAGACATAGAGTTATATGTATTCAAAGGCATGATACAAAATTATTATTAATAGGAAATGCGATGAGAAAACTTGAGTCATCTGAAAACTATTAGAACCAACAAATATTTCAAGGCAGTAGCATTATAAAGAATAAATATCAGTTGCTTTTCTATATTCCAGCTATAACAAGATAGAAAATTTTATAAATAAAACCCCATTCTCATAGCAATAAAATTGATTGAAGAAACTAATAGTAATAGATATTTCAAAAAATATTCAGGAATTATATGGGGAAATTACAAAGAGAAAAGACAGCTTGAGAAACTGGCACAAAAAAACCATATTATCATATTATTGAAAAGAAAGACTATTGATATCCTCCTAAGTTAACATACACATTAATACATTTTCCAATGAGTCTGTAATTTCCCTGTAATGAACTTGTATGCTTTTGAAGTAAAAAAAAAAACCCTCATATTTAAACATTAGAATCATTGAAGATACTTCAAAGTGTATTCAACATTTAATCATATGTCTCATGAATTGATAGAATGAATAGCTTAGAAAAAAATGATACAGGAAAAAATTATGTTACAAAAATATTAGGGATAAATAAGGACTCAATTTTAATGACTCTATTTCAAACAATAGAATCTTCTTTAGATAACCTGCTCCTCTAAAAATAGATCATTATTGACCAATGATGAAACAGTTTAAATTTCATACATATACTAGTCATCTGTGCTACAGTAGTGAGCGGTTTATAATTCAGGGGCTTATAACAAGTTCTGTAGTTTGAATGTGTGTCCTCTTAAAAATTCATGCTGAAACTTAATCTCCAATGCAACAGTATTAAAAGGGATGGCTTTGGGGAGGTGATTAAATCATGAGGGCTCAACCCTCATGAATGGGATTAGCCCTGTTATAAAAGGGCTTGAGTTTGAAGGGAGCATTCTCTTTCCCTTCTATCCCTTTCACCATGTGAGGACATGGTGTTTGGCCACTCCAGAGTATGCAGCAACTGGGCACCATCTTGGAAACAGAGTGTCCCTCAACAGGCACTATGCCTGCCAGTGCCTTGATGTCGGACTTCCCAGCCCCCAGAACCATGAGCAATAAATTTCTATTGTTTGTAAATTACCTAGTCTGAAGCATTTTGTTACAGTAGCACAACCACCTTTATTTCTCACTTGGGTTGTAAGTCAGCAGCAGCAGAGTGGCTGCTATGGCTCTTCTCCATGTAGTTTCTCATTCTGGGCACAAGTTGAACAAGCAGTTCCTCTTTAGAAAATATCATCCTAGAGGTAGGAAACAACAAGAGTCTAAGTGGAAAATTCGCTGCCTCTTAAAGCTTCAGCTCAGACCAACAAAGGCCCTACCTGCTTGCATTCCATTGGCCAAAGCAGATCACAGGGCCAACTGCCACACCAGGGAATTACTCCTCCCAGGGTGAGGGTGGACACATGACAATGAGAGCAGATGTGTCATCCTTTTACAAAGAAGTAGGGTGACGTAGAATGATTGGGAGTAACAAGGCAACCTACTACAAATATGTCTTCTATCTTGTTTAAGCAGGGAATTAAGTTCAGTCAAAACATTCATATGAATATACCTGAGAAGATGAGGATAAAACCTCTGTAAAAACATTTTAAGCCTTTGTTTGAAGCCTTTGTTTTATTAACATAAATTTTGACTCTACCATTTACTCTTTTTTGTAACTCTAGATGTGTTACTTAAATTCTCTGAGCTTCACTTTACTTATTTGTCAAACAATGGTAAAAATGCCAATATTTCAAGTTTGCAAAGTGCCTAGAATAAAGGATATTAGTGTTTATCAGTTTTCACCATTTTGGAAGATCTGGTGCTGCCTTGCCCTTTTAGCAGGTTTGTATTTCAGAGGACATTCTCTGACTGTCCAGGCTTCCCTATCCCTGGTCTGTTTACAGTGCCCCCTTTATTTCAGGAGCTCGGTGAGTGCAGCCTCTTGAAAGGGTGACGCACTCTACACATTATTTTTATTTCTAGAAATTGAACCACTGACCTATTCTTGTACGTGAAAATATGCAAATGTAAAAGATTGTTCACTGCTATATTGTCTTGCAGTGGGTGCTTAATAAGTGACAGGTAATATTTCTCTATGGTGAAGGCTGGCTACCCCACAGCCATCCTAAAATAATTGACTGCTCTCAATCTTTTAAAGAAGCAAGAACAGACAAAATAAAGCAAAATGAAACACTAGGTATTATGCCATGTCCTTGCTAAAATTTTCCAGTGACATTCTTTTGCTTTTACAATAGAAGTGAAGCCCCTCAGCATAGCCTTTTAGCATCAGGTCCCATTTCATCACACATCGGTATATTCTCACAAAAAAAAACAGAACTTCTCTTACACAGAACTATGCACATATCTCTTTCTTTGTGAGATGTTGTTTAATCAATTTCTTTCCCACTTGACATTAAACTTTCTGAGGGCAGGAACCATGTCTTTTTTTTTTTTTCTCCACTGCATCCTTGGCTAACAAAATACCTAACACATGGCAAGCACTCAGTAAATATTTACTGTCCGAGTGACAAAATTCAAAAGAGGTCAATTTCAAGGCTAACAAATAAGCTTCTCTCTTGCTCTGTGCTGACCTCTTTTTGATCAGAGCATAATGTGCTCTGAAAAGAGCTTCTTTACTAAACTATGCTATTTTTTATGATGTGAACCCTATAGATACTTATTTATGTCATTGATTTGTTAAATTAAACATACATGTATGGAGGGAAAATATTTGCTTGTCATAATAGTAAATAATGAATAAGAGTTTTTCATCTTCTGCTCATTTAAAATTATTTGGCTAGAATATAAAAGCAGTCATACATACACGTATAATTATATGGATAATCATAATGGGTTCCTTAGTGACACAGAAATGTATTTCTTTCTTGAAAGGTAACTAGATGGAGGAAAATTAATGCAGACTGGAGAAAAAGTAAGGAAGCAGGAATATTAAATATGAAGAACTTCATAAGGTATTTTACAGGCGAGTATACGTTATTGATCCTGATTTATTTTAAGTGTGTGTAATTTAAGGAAATTGAGATGAATATTGATGAAATAATGAGCTATCCTATTAATCTAATTAATCCTTAAGAAAATGGAATTGGCAAGGGTATGCAATATATGCCTTCAAAAATATGAGTCTTGGATGACGTAGCTCCCTAAGCTATCTTTCTAGAAACTGACTATATGATCTTGGGTATGTCCCTTTTCCTTGTGTCTTGGTTTCCACATTTGTAAGATTAGAAAACTGAATGATCACTAAGGTTTCTTCCAACTTCCTTATTCTTTACTTCCAAATTTTCCTTATATATTTAAAAAAATATATATTTTCTGTCTCGCATGGCTTCTGTGACTCACCTGCCTGTTTGCTGGCATTGAGCCTAGACACCTGCAGCAGTGATCAATGTGACATTGGTATCAGCTGAATGCTGACCCCATCTACCTTTGTTGGTGACACTGTGACATGTCATCATCTTGGCCACAGGAGATAATGAACTGTGACTATTTTCAGAATCAAACCTATTTTAAAGCAATTAAATACCAGTTAAATGAAAAGGCTTTTTATTACTTTTGTCAGGGTTGGGGAATTGGGGATAAATATATCATGTTCAGTTGCCATACAGAATGAATAATTTGATGGAAAATGTTAACTGGTAATATGATATTTAGTCAACCAGAGTTGTAATAAAAGTGGAAGTGAGTGAGCATAATCAAACTAAAGGGTGCACTTGTCATGGGGCTTACTCAGCTACACCCTTGGGGGAAATCTCAGGCTACAGTGGAGAGGCAGCATACCACCTTCCATGAGTGGTCTCCAGAAACATGCAATGATGCTCACCATGGCAGGTGAACACGTCCATGCCAACAGGGATAAGTGGCTGCCTTCTTTACCTGTATTTTACACTCTCACTCCCACAAAGCAGGATTTGAAAGGCTCCAGGAGGAGTTAAATATTTCTTCAAGATTCCCCCAAGGACTCCATCTAAGCCTTTTCACATGCAGTAGTTCAGGTAGTCCAAAGATACCTAGAGCATGGGGACTAAGACTTTGACCTTTGAGGTCAGACTGCCTGGTTTCGGTCTTTTCTACTACCTAGAAAGTGTGTGAGTGTGACTGGGCAGGTGATTTTGTCATTCCATGTCTCAGTTTCCTGAATTGTAAAATGGGAATAATGGATATAGTTGAACTATCCCTTATCTGATAATCTTCAGACTAGAAACATTTCAAATTTCAAAACATTTTTTTTATTTTTGAAAATGAATATGATACTTATGTAATAGATTATGTAACATAACAAGCAGAGAGGTTTACCTGTAATTAATAGCACCCTGTAATCAAAAGCATTGATATTTTCACAGCAAAAACATTATTTACCATCCGTGAGATAAATATAAATGATAAACTGCCTCACATCACTTCAGGCCTGGTTTTTCTGCCAAAAGAATCAGCAACAAGCTTATACTAAAAAAATAAACAAAACAAAACTCAACAGAAATCCAGCAGGTGGAGGGGGGGGAATGGGAAAAATCACACCTAATGGGTACAGTGCACACTAGCTGGGTGATGGGCACACTTATAAATTTGACTCAAACTGTTCAAAAGTAATTCATGTAATCAAAACATTTTTATCCCCATAATATTCTGAAAGAAAACAAAACAACTCTTTCAGAGCTTGTAGGATATTCAAATTGTAGACAGAATATTAAAGACCTGTAATTCCTACTTTGTAAGGGGATACAAAGTTTAAATGAGATAAATGTAAAGCTCTTGAAACAAAGTCTGTCTCACATTAAGTGCTTTACTGGAATAGCTCTTACCACTGTTTTTTATAATTATTACAGCAATGGGGCTTACAGAACTTAACCTGTTCCTGGCCACAGATCTTGTGTGTGGCCAACTAGAATCCATACCCACATCTTTTGACCTCCAAAGTGCATCCGCTTCTCACTATACCACAATGTTTTCCCTGTGCCAATTGCCTTACCACTAAGTGAAGTTCAAGTTCAAGCCAATTCAGTTAAGATTTAAGTTTTTCTGTTTTGGAGACGTGAAGATGTCTGAATCTACCAAGTGAGAGCCTACTTTTAAGCCAGATATTCTTATTATTTAATTTGCTCTGCCTTATACTAATTGTGCAAAGTTAGTTGTTGCATCTGTTTCATTATCAATAGGATAGAATTAAAAAATCCCTACCTCTTAAGAGCATTGTGAGTTTTAAATGAGAGAATGTAGTCAAAAGGCCTGCACACATTTTAATATGTTCTGTAAATGTGAGGAAGCAGGCCTATTTTACCTAGAGCCAAATGCATAGGAGCAGTGTTTAATAAAATCGACAATAGACTGAAACTAAGTTAACCAGTTTCTTTAATTAGCCAGATAGTGTGCTTCTACTTTGCAGAGAAAGAGGAAAATCAAAGAAAATGAGCTGCCATCTAGCATTTATTGTTTTAAAAGTCTAAGAAATACCTTGGGGCAATATTAATTCAATTGCATCCAAAATATCTTTTAATTTCCTCCTGACCTTGAAAATGAAAATTATCATTTATAATCCACAAGGCCAAAATGTTAAAAAATAAATCAATAAAACTGTGTGTGTTGGGAGCTGGAGAGAGAGGCTGTTGGCCAGTGTGCCGTTTGGGAGAGGGGCAGGGGTAAGGTGAGAGAAGCAACTAATTAAGGGCAAAAGGCCCTGAAAGTTGCAGTAGCAAACACTAACTGCTAACCAGGTATCACACAGGGCTCTAAGTCTTTTCATATGTAAATTTATTTAATCCTCAAAACAATAGTATGAAGAAGGTACCATTATTATTCCCATTTTACATATAAGAAATGAAGGCACAGAAAAGTTAGGTAACTTGCCTAAGATCACACAGCTAGAAAGTGCCAGGGCCAGTACTTCAACTCAGGCAGTCCAGCTCCAGGGACATGATCCATACATTTTGCATTCTTCACAATTGTTTTGAACATAGACTCTGACTTGGTGATAAGTCTTAGGTAAGAACAAATGTTGATTTGTCATCTACTATTAATATAGTCCAGGAACTTTCTATACTTTGTAAAATTTCCTAATACTACCATATTACCTAATCTTTCTCCCAAGTGAGATGAATTAAAACCATAGACAAAGATAACCTTTTTACTTCCAACCCCATTTTAGGAATTATTTTGCTATTCATAGATTCATTATGTTTCTCAAAGTCACCAAGCTTGTCAGTGACAAAGACAGAATTTGATCTCAGGTCTTTATGACTTTGTTCCACTTCTTTAGAATATGAAAACAAATACCCCAGTTATATGAGAAACAGAAAGAATATTTTACCCCAGCATTCATATAATGACTGTGATTTTTGTAGGATATACTTTGTGTCAGTTTGAGATCTCTGAGAAATATGCACCAAAATGGAATTAGATATGGCTGGGATGCGTTAGAGAAATTGCCTATGAAGGACAAAGGAATAGGCAGGGTGTGTCTGTTCAACCCCCTAGCTATCTTCCTAATCGCTTTCCACCTTCATTGTCAATGGCCTCGCTTCAGGCCTGCATTGTCTGCAATGACTTCTTAACTCATTTCCTCATTTCTGAACTTGGAATAGACAAAGGAATAGGCACACTTCACAGTGTGGTATGGATGTGGTATCTGTAAAAGAAGAGAGGAAAATAAGACAGACTAAGTAGGAGAGGTCTCAAAATACAGGACAGTTCTGAGAAAGTCTTGGCCAGACCAAGGGAAAGATCTCTAGCAAAGACCAACCATGTGTTGGGCAGAAATGGCCCAACTCTAGTAACCCCATCATGCTGGGTCATTGCCTGGGACCTGGGAGCAACTTGGAGATCACATAGCCTTGATGTGCAGACAATGGCAAATTCAAAGGTGAGACAGAAGGCTTCCAACCAACTACATTTCTCATAGTAGGCTCTCTTGAAGGGAGATCTGAGTGGCACATCTGATGGCCATGCAGCTTCTTGTTTCTTGCATATGCACACAAGAAGATGATTCATGAAGATAATTTATTCACTGGGATATTTTCCTAAGGACACTGGGTACAACTTTCTCTTACATTGGATTCCAGTGTTGAAACAGATGTGAAGATCAGACGTAGAGGAGAGAAGCAAAGGAAAGTTGCAGCCTGCTTTCACGGGATTTGTACTTGAGGGAGTCCAGGTTATCTGAAAACACATCAGGGAGGGAGAGGGTAGTAAAAGACAAAAAGCAATACTGTTTACACTGAAGCAGGTTGAGTTTTGAGGAAGGCAGACAGCTGGGCCAAGCGGCTGGGCAGCTGTTCTATCTACTTAGAGCTGGAGTGTAGATAGGGAGCAGCTGAACCACCCTGGAAATCTATTTGTCATCTGTGCCCTATTCTGTTATCCATTGGTGTTTAGCGAGTCGAGGTTCTCTTAGCGAATGCTGGCCTTCCTGGCTGTGCCAAGGAGTAACAGGGAAGGGAGATTGGTTGTGTACTTAGTGGACTTTTGGAGACCTACAAGGCTGAGGAACAAGAGAGAAAGACAGAAAGAGAGAGAGAGAACTGGAAAGAGAGAGACAGAAAATGCCACATTCTTTGTGCACTAAAGATAGAGAAGAATTAATGAGGAGACAGTCATGGATTCATTAAATATCATAAATACAGGAAACTAGCAGAAGACATAAAAATAAGCATCTAATCACTGTTGAGAGGTCAAGAGAGTTAATAAGAGCAGGTGATATTGAGCTGAGTCTTAAAGGCTAAGAATGAGTTTGTCAATCTGACAAAGATGGTGGGGGAAGGTATTCTCAACAGATGGGGAGTCATGTGACAGAACCGAAAAGGCAGAACACAGCATTTTCAAGAAAGCCAAAGCAAGAGTCAGTTGAGTAGGAAATGAGGTTTCAAAGATAGCCAGAATGATGAAAAGGGCCCAGGTCATTTCATGCTCTGTTAGAGTTTACCTTTATTCTACAGGCTATGAGAGCCACTGAAGACCTGTAGTCAGCCCATGAGTGAATGATCAGGTCTGTGTTTTGGAAACATCTGTCCAGCCGCAAGGAAGAAAGATTTTTAGAAGCCAAGTTCAGAAATGAGGAAATGAGTTAAGAAGTCATTGCAGACAATGCAGGCCTGAAGCGAGGCCATTGACAATGAAGGTGGAAAGCGATTAGGAAGATAGCTAGGGGGTTGAAGTCAAAGGGTTCTTTAGTGAATAAAACAAGAGGAGTTAAAGAAAGCTAGGACAAAGTTCACGTTTCTTAAAGTCTTTGGGGGAAAGCTCTTTATGCTAAAACAAAATTTAGGTTTGTATTTCTTGAAATGCTAGGGCAAGTTAAAATAACTAACATTTATTCAACACTCACTATGGATCAAATACTATTCTCACATGTATACCTTCACATGCATTATAAATAATAACAATTGTGATGGACATATAAAAAGTGGCAGAAAGAGTAAGTATTTATAGCAAAGATATTTAATATTGTTTCAGGAATCTTTGATATTGGAGTATGATAGTCATCTTAAGTTAACCATCACTTATTGGGCTCCCATTACCTGTGTAATCTTCTAGAGACAAGGAGAAAACACCCAAGAATTAAACAATTCACACTTCCACTTACCAAACCTCTGTTCTAAGTTGAGATGTTAGGCCATATCAAGAGGATTCTTGGGATTTATTTCCATGTAGTGAAGATAATGTGAGCTGAAATAAAATCTTAAGCCCCCCAGGTAACTGAATGGACTTACTCTTGACCAAGAGGACTCCAGAAAAACTTTAAAGCTAAGGTGCTGGCCATGAGAAGGGAAGTTAAACATGCCTTGTCGTGCCCACTCCCTTTTGGAGTTACTCTTTTGTTACAGCAAGGTACTAGATCATTAACAGGCTTATGGCCATGCAAGACAAAGCTTAAACCACACCTGCAGGCCATCACCAATCAATTTACTTAACAGATAGATCACTTGAGTTTAAGTACATGTGGCTTGTCTCTGATTAATAGACATTCTTAAGTTAAATCATCCTAAGCCTTTAGACAGAGCTTCATTTCTGTACAAATCAAAGAACTTTTAAATCCACATGTAACTTTCATGGCATCCGGGCATGGTGGCTCACGCCTGTAATCCTAGCATTCTGGGAGGCCGAGGCTGGTGGATCGTTTGAGCTCAGGAGTTCAAAACCAACCTGAGAAAGAGCAAGACCCCCTCTCTACTAAAAAAATAGAAAGAAATTAGCTGGACAACTAAAAATATATAGAACAAAATTAACTGGGCATGGTGGTGCATGCCTATGTTCCCAGCTACTCAGGAGGCTGAGACAGAAGGATCACTTGAACCCAGGAGTTTGAGGTTGCTGTGAGCTAGGCTGACGTCACGGCACTCTAGCCCAGGCAGCAGAGTGAGACTCTGTATCAGAGAAAAAAAAAACAAAAACTTGCATGGCCCCTGCCCCTCCACTTTGAGATGTCCAAACTTTTCAACCAAACCCATGTATACCTTCTATGTATTGATTTATATCTCCACGAATGTATAAAACCAAATTGTAACCCAGCTACTGCAGGCACATTTTTGCAGATCTCCTTGAAAACATGTGCTCTAGGCCATCGGTCACATGAACTTGGCTCAGAATAAACTTTTTAAAATCATTTTACAGAGTTTGAGTTTTTTCTGTTGACAATAACAAACAAAAAGTGTTAGTGAGGGTACAATTTGCCATAATTGTAACAGAGTAGTCCCCCCTCCTCACATAGATATGGAAGAATAAAATTGAGAGTGGGAATATCTAACAAAGGGAATGGCCTGACCAAAAAAAAAAAAAAAAAAAGAGAACGGCAAAAAGATGTTTTCTGTCTCTTTAAAACTTCCCTCACTCTTTTTGAGAATTGAAACCTGCATCCCTGCTTCAGGCCAGTGGTTGGGAGGGGCAGAGTAATTTTGTTGTTGTTGTCGTTCTTTGTGTTATGGGAGATAGCTCAGCCATCCCAGGCCAGTGCCAGCCCCCCAGGTGGGTCCAGGTAGGTCTAGATGGGTGGAGAACACAGGCTTTCTCTTTGGCAGAGATGGGACTATTAGAATAGTTAACCACAATGGCCTAGAACTGAAGGCCCTCTCTTTAAAAGCTCTGTATGTCTGCTGATGTTCAGGAAATTTGGATTTTGAGACAAGGTCTACCATTTTTCCTCCTTTTCCAGCAAAATAATAAATTTATCTTTCCTTCTCCTCAAACCATTTGTTCTTGTTCTTCTGATGCAGCCTTGAGGACAAGTGCCAAGTTTTCGGTAACATAATCAGAATCAGTAGACATTGAGAGAAGCTTGATATCAGGTTGCTGGGTGCAGTGGATTGATTCAGGAGATCTGGATTCCAAGCCCACTACCGTAATACAGTCCCTGAGCATCTGGACGTGCCTGAAATTGTGCTGAAAGCTTTGCATGATCTCACAGTAAACCTTCAAGGTAAAAAAAAAAAAAAAAAGAAAGAAATGTTCCATCTTTACAGGTAAAGAAACAGATGCTAAGAGATTAAATGACTTTTCCAATACTATACTGGGAGTTAATGGAGGAAAGAGTTCACTTTAAAGCTTGTTTCTAAACTACAAGCACTTTCCAATATCCCATGTTAGCTTTGCCAATAATTAAATAGAGCTCAATTTAGCAAATATTGCTTGAACATTCTCATGTGCCAGCCACAGTGTAAGGTTTTTAGACTCTGGATAAATAAATATACTCCTGTCCTTGGGAGGAAATAGAATAGAAGGAGCAACAAGACATCAGCAGAGTTTCAATGCAAAGAAGTAAGTTGAATGTAGGGGGGAAGAAAAGGTTGCTTTGGAAACATGAACTTAATTTGAAGTTCCAGAAAAATTTCCTGGAGCATATAATGCCTTATCTGACTGTAGAGGGATTAGTGAGATTTAGTGAGGACAACAGGGTGGATGAAGCAGGAAGTAAGTGGCAGGAAATAAGATGAAACTTGGAAAAGAGCCTATGCCAGGTCATAGAGAGGCCATGTGAATGTTCCAGGTCATAGAGAGCCTGGACACTTCCCTAACCCCAGCTTTATCTTTGGCTATGGGCAGCCTTTGAAAGTGTTTCAAGCCAGATTTGCATGCTAGAGAGATTAATTAGGATGCATTAAGAATAATGGCTTTTAAGAATTTAAGGGATGAGTGGAGTGAAAGTGATAAGAATGGAGACAGGAAAACTGGCTAGCAAGTGTGGCAGACAGTGTTTATCTCTCTCCTGAATCTACTCTTTCCTCTCTCTGTTAAACTGTCTCTAATTCTATTCTGAAGAACAACTCCCCCTTTTACTCACAGCCCATGTGCTTCCTCGGGCATTGATTTCCCATCAGGCTTTAGTGGTGGACATGTGACTCTGATTTGGCCAATCAGAGCATCACACTGTCTTGACTACAGTGATTGTCTCAAGGATGGCTGTAGAACTTATTTGAAGTCAGTGGGATACAATGACTCTGCTACCAAGACTGCTGAGCAAGGAGGCTGCTTTTTCTATTGGGCTGGAATCTAGGAGGGCATAGGCCTGGTGTTGTAGGCAGTCTTCTTGTCACAATGTGGAGTTTGGAAATGAGAGCAACATAGATTTTGTGGAGCCAAGAGAGATGGGTGCTATTGTTCAATGCCTGGATAAAGTCATACATGAGAACTATTCAGGAGATTTCTTCAGCTAACAAGTTTTACAATTTGTTTAAGCCCAAATTGGAAGTTGAAATGTCTTCCATCTGGGAAAAAACAAAAAGAAAATACAAGAAACAATTCACTTCTACGAGAGCCATTTGCAACACTCTAGCCCAGAAGAAATTGCAAGGTTTTGAATTACAGTATCTGACCATATCACTTCTTTCTGGGCCACAATTTCCTTATCTGTAAAATAGATTTGATTAGATAACTTTTAAGGTATTTACCTAATACTTTGTGCAGTGCTGAATTAGTGCTGATGTATTAAGTGGAGTCATATAAACTGAAAATGCCTCCTCACCACCCAGTTGCACTTCCTCACAATTTTCTTGATTCATCCTTGAGCAGAGAACTTTAAATTTACCTTGGATCCATCAAGGGAATTCATAGCTAAAGGGAAACTTTCAAATGGCTGCCCAATTATCCTCCTTTCTGGAAAAGTTCATGAGAACCCTAAGCTAGCTATACATCCTCTTTCCTTCACAGCAAGGAAGATTGTTATATGAAAAATTCATTAGTGCTTTGCGTCTCAAGTGCTCAGTTCCCCTGGCCCAGAAGGTTCATAACTTCCACTGAAAAGACAGTGAATTTAATCTGCACAGAAAAATTCATCTCTGAATACTCAATCTTGCCGAGACAGAAGACATTTTCTTCTTTGTGACATTCTGCATAGCATTACCTGTCTCTTTCCTTTTGTTTGTAGCAATAAGAACCTGGAAAGGTTATTAACAGATGGCGTAAAATGCGGATTCATTTGAATTATATGGCAACATCTGCAGAGTGAAATTTAAAGTCTTGAGCTTATGCTTTCATGCACAGCAATAATTCGGTGGGTTATAGCCATGGTGCATTTGGAAGCAAGAAGAAATTCTCTCCTTTATGATACAGGCTTGATGGAAACCCTCCCTATACTTGCTTAATGAAGTCATGCCTCATACTTTTCAGACAACCCATTCCATTTGATTCAATTCCTTCAGTGTTATTGAGCTTTGTGTAGATGCTGCGAATATAAACATGAAAAGGATGTGATTCCAGTCCTTGTGAAACTCAAAATTTGGTAGTGGAGAAAGGCAGGCAAACACATATTTAGAGTCCAGTGTAGCAGGTGCAATGACATGGGTCTGTAACAGTATAGGGATTGTACAGAGGGAGGAATAATGTATTGTAGCAGAAAGAACTGGAAGAAATAATATCTGGGGTGGATTTTAGAAAAATGAGGTGGAATAGATGAATATGGAGAGGCTATTATTGTACTCCAAAGAGAGAGGATAGTATGTGCAAAGATAGAGAGTCATGAAGCAGATTGGTGTTTCACCAATGAGTGGTTCATTACGGCCGCAGCTAAGAAAGGGGCTGTGACAGGAGAGCAGGCTGGGAAGACTCAGGTTGGGCAGGAGGAGAAATAGGCAGCAACTCTGATGCAATAGTTCAGAGAAGGACCTGAGTGACAGCAGAACAATAGCAGTAGTAGGAAAGAGAACTGCGAGTACTGGAGACATTTTAGAAAGGAGGATGGAGGGTCTGGGTGACTAATTAGTCTGTGGGAGGTGGAGGTGATAGTTTGGGTGGAGTCAAACATGCCTTGTAGGTCTACCTTAAGTAACATTCACCCATGCAACCTGCACTCTTTGAGCACATGTTTTCATCTACTTTTGGCTTGGAAACAAACTTAGCAGGGCACCTCTTGTCCTGCAGAATTGGCCCATCATTTCAGGAACTAAATTTAATTTTTCAGATAAAGTGTTCAGAAGCCCTCTTAACTCCACACCCAAACCAAGTTCCCTAATGTTATTTACATAGTTTAAATTTTTCATCTCCATCTGCCTGACTCCTGTATCTGTGTCTTATTTTATTTAGCACTTGGGTGAAGAAGAGAGAAGTATTCTTCATAACCCTCATTTTTCCTTTCTCAGTCACACTCAGCCTTCTCCTTTTTCATTTATTTGAAGCATGAATATCCTATTCAAGTGAATGATGGAGCTCTTCAGTGCTATTGTGTTTCCTCCTCTGCGTTGGGCTCCCTGGCACACATTCTCTCATTTCTATAGCAGTCCTCTGGCTTGGCAGAGACCATAACTTCATACAATACCTCTGAGTTTGTAGACCCCACTCTGTAATGAGCCACTTGGCTGAAGTTTTCTATCATTCAGCAACCATACTATAGATGTCTATTTGGAATGGTCCTTTTTCTCAATTGTCCACAGTTAATATGGTTTGGCTACATAGTGAGCATCAAAGTAAAAAAAAAAAAAAAGATCCAAATTACTCCATTATTGTGTGAAAGAGTTAAAATTACCTTCCAATTTGCTGAAATGACTTCCTAGGGTTTTCTAGAAGGATTTAGTTAAATATCCCTTGAAACTGATGATAAGCCTACTAAGCTTCATGATCACTTAATACTTCTTAAATGACTTAAAAAATCACTTCTCCAATAGTTTCAAATTAACGCAACTCTAGATTATTCTGGCAAATAATCCAGAGATCCTTGCCAACAGAATTCTATTGATTTAGACTTCTCTTGTTTTTTCTTACTCTCTGTGCTTAAGCTATAAAATTAAGATTTTTATTATTACAAGTTGATTTTTACCCAATGCCCAAGGCTGGGAGATTAAGTAAATATTTCTGGAGTTTCTAATATGCACCTTATTTTTAGTTTAAAATATCATATCTCATTAAATTCTCACATATCTCTTTTAAAGGTAAAGTTAACAAAGCTTGAGAGGTTAGGTGAATTGACTGAGGTAGGTCCTAAGTCATAAGGTAGTACATGGGAACCAGGACTTCAAAACCCATGTTCTTTCCAAGGAATAAAATGCTGACCCCAGTTAAATGTTTTTTCTAAAATGTGAAGTGTGCAGTAATGGGTTTGAATCCCATGAGGTCTCCATTGTCAACTTTGTACATTCCAAAATAGATATGGACCAACTTAATAACGGACAGCTTTTTACAGAAGATGTTCACATATTGAAGAAATGTCAAAAGAGTCGAATCACATTCAGTTGTAAGCATGGAAAAACTACTCACTCCATATTTAGGAAAATGGTGCCCTTTTAGAGAATTCAAGAGAAATACTTCTTCTGTTTCCAAAAACAAAAATATTTTTTTTACTCTAATGAATCAGTTCATGGAGCTTGAGGTACAGCAGAGAAACATGTACAATATTTTATGTGTGTCTTTTGAGGAAAAGAGAGTTTAATCATTGCCATTCAAGTCAATAATGCTAATGAAATTCTGCAGAATATTTCTATGTCAATAATAATAATTATTCCCTTGAACATATATACAGTTCTTCATTTAACAAAGTGCTTTCAGTAATGTGAGTTTATTTGATCCTCACAACAGGCCTAGCAGGAATTAACATCTTGCTTTTAGCAAAAACAAAATTAAGACTCCTAGAGGTCAAATGCTATATTTGGACTATAGCAGATAAGTAGCAATACTGGGGTTGGTAGCTAGGGTTTTGACACCTGGGCTCTCCCTTATATCACACAATACTCCCAGGAAATTAACTTTCTAACTTTTTGGATTCTTTAAAGAGCATTTTGACTCTGTTAGATCATTTTGGGGTTTTAGAATGTTGGGAGTTTCTGACGTTGCCTGATAAATGGACATCCCTCTTCCAGATCTAGTTCCTGAACAAATTGAAGGAAAAAAATATACATTGGCTAAAAGAGAGCCAAACTCTCCCTTTCCTTACTTATAAAGACAGAACTGGAGTATGTAGCTTAGAGTGAGAGTCTATGTCTAAGCTTGGGGATTAGGCTAGAAGACCCATGGGGTAACAGGCAGCCTTGGATGGGGGCAAACATCCCCAGGCTGGGGAAAGCCTGCCCCTGAAGAAGGAGCAGCAGAATGTGGTTACTTGCAAGGGCAAGAAGGGAGGGTCTAAGTTGATCATGCCCAATTTATGTTTTCCAAATTTACTGATAAGTTAAATCCCTCTGCCACCTTTGGAGAAGAATGAGTAAAAAGGTGGGGTGTATTATATCTGGTGGAGCTCCAAGTTTTTGTAAGAAACATCAGGCTTGAGGAGAAAGAAATAAGGCCTGACAGTCCTGTATGTTATTCATTCATTCATTTATTCATTTGTTCATCCAGTATTTATGAAGTGCCTCCCCTGTGCCAAGCGCTGTTGACACAGAAGCAAACAATGCCATGACAGTCCTTGTCTTCAAGGAGATTAAGCTCCAGTCATGAATATAAACACTATAAACAAGTGAACAGTCAACCAGATGATTTCCCCAAATAATAAATGCTGTGAAATAAATGATGCCTGCTATTTGCAATAGCATGACTGAGGAGGTGCCTACTTCATCACTCTTCTCTTGTCTCTCAATGCCAGGTTCACAGAACAGCAGAACTGGTCCAGGGTGGTTGCATGCCCTTGTGTGAATCACTTACTTCCTCTAAGCCTTAATTTTTCTTGTCCTCAGCCACTTCTCTTTATAACCTCCTACACTGAGGTTCATCCTAGTCCCTGGGATCTGAGATAAATTGTTAAACATACGTATTTCCAGCACCCTTGTTCCTACATCCTCCCCACAAGGGTGTCTGAGACCATGGTCCCCAGCATCTATGTTCCTGACGAGTCCTGCAGTTAACACAGATGATTCTCGGATTACACGTTGTGTGTACTAAGTTGCTCGAGGGATACAAGCAGTTCCAACCCCAACTGGGCATCAAATGCTTTTAGCTAAAAGTCTAACCTTTTCATATCATTGATATTTGTTGAAATTCTAGCTCTGTGGCCATGTAGTCTTAGGAATATTACTCAAATCTTCTCCGCCTCAGTTTTCACATCTGGAATATGACAAATATATAGATCCTATCTCTCAGGATTGGTTTATCTATTAAAAGAGATAATAGTCATGAAATGGCCATGTGACTAGAATCTAACAGCTACATATAATGATGAGTCACAGAATAAGTTAATCAATACCTTTATGGAGTGTTTTCAAAACCTACTTCAATTTCATTTCTTGTTCCATTTAAGGGACCTCCTTTCTTTTTATTCCTGACTTATTTTTCTTAGTAACAGCCTAATATTCCAGAACCTCATGAACAAAAAGCTCATTTTTTGGACCCTGACTCTCTTCCCTGGCCATGGCCTTGACCTCATAGCAGTCACTAGCTCTTTTACCTGCTTGCAGACTCCACATTCCAGTACTAACCAGGAGTCAATATACAATCTCCCATGTGGTCAGTGTTAGCATTGTTTTGGGAGGAATGGCCTCTCAGGAAAACCTATACCCATTTTCACAATTTGCATGTTGAAGTTTTAAAAATTATGTATTGTACTCTATATACCATGAGGCTCAATGTTCTGCACACAGTGTTTGTGTGGCTTAGAAATATAACACACTCATGGCTCATACTAACTCCCAGAGGCAACTGTCTTCATTCTGTGTCAAAGTTTGTGCATGATGAAGGTCTTTAATCTATGAGATAATGAAAAGCAGAAAGTATTTGCTTATTTTGTCATGAAAACAGGTTGGGAAGTGACAGAAGCAAATTGTCATTGGTGTTACAAAAAAATTAGAAAGATTAAGATATGCTTCAGAAAAGCACAGAGAGAAACAAGAGAAAGAGAGTGGGAGGGTGGCTAAAACATTTGTGTTATTAGAGTTAAAGGAAAGGATTTTAGGAGGGAGTTTTTTAGAATATAAAACAGCATAGTCCCTCTACCAAGAATGTTTCCTGATCTAGGTCATGATCTTTTTACTTATCGATTATGCCATTTATGTTTCTTCAAGACTATTAATTAAAGTCTATTATCTATTACGGGATGAATGAGGTACAATGGTTAATAGAGTAGGCTTGGAAGAGAGAATGTCAGTTAATTGCAGGGGGACCTTGGGCAAGCCACTTACCCTGTATCAATGTCAGTCCTGTCATCTATAAAATAGGAGCCATAGTAAATGTGACACAGTGTCTTTGACGCCTATAGGAGGAGAGAGACATAAAGCATTTGGCAGACTGGCTTGTCCTGAGTAGGTGATCTACATGTGTTTGCTACCATTATAGTCACCTGCTCTTCAATTCTCTGAGGTAGGGCTACACCCACTTCGCAGGGTCCCCTGGAGAGAGGAGATAGTGACCTCTTTCCTGCTCCAAATAATGCAGGATTTGATCATCAGTTCTTCAGTGTCTAATTACATGTCATGTATCAGAAAGTCCCTTCCCAAGCACCTTTACCTCCCATGGTTTCTCTTTGCCCCTTACTTTTTATTTTTCTCATACCATTTACTACTACTGGTCACATTATGTATTTATTTGTTTTTTTTATCTGTATCCCCATCCATAAAATTTTAAGTTTCATGAGGGCAGGGACTTTGTTTCATTCACTACTCTCTCCCAGGCCCTGACTCACTGTAAGCAATCAAAGAATATTTGATAAATGCATGAAAGAGTAATCTGTATGTCATGAAAACATTAAAGGAAGGATAAGAACTATTAATCATAGAGATGCTTAACAATAAAAAATATGGAATCTACTGGGGGAAAGAGTTGTAAGGAATATTTTTTTTTCTGCCTACTGTCATTATCTGATATTTTGACTAGCTTTTAGGTCAAACATAGTGCAGCCGCATCCTATTGTTTTAGAAAGACTCTGCTACTTCCCACATGCCGGAGGCAAGAGCCATCTCCACAGATATGCAACATGTGAGTAACTTCAAGAGCCAAAAGAGCTTCTTGATTAAGTACTCAGGTGACAACACCAGATCGGCAGGTTTTAAATGTAATTTAGCCACTTACCAGCTTTGGGACCTTGACATTTTCCAGTGTCCTCATCTGAAAAAAGTAATGAAAATCAATAATTACCTTGTAGGGAGTTTGTGAAGATTAAAGGAGTTGCTGTATAAAAGTATTCTGTATAATGTCTGGTACATGTTAAGCACTCAGTAAATCTTAGCCAATATTATTAATACTGTCTTCAAAGCGCAAAGCTGTACATCCTGGTGGTGGTGTAATGTGGAAGGCCACAGATGAATCAAGACTCTTATATTAAATGACTGTTTAGATCTCTTTTCCCATCAATTCTAATTTTTTTTAACATTCCTGAAATTAGAATGGACTTTACCGTTGCTAACAGCCAGGTAGCAGTCATGACTTAGGTCTTACTGCCTCTGTATGCACATCGAAACTTGGAGCAGGGGTGTCAACAGCTTGAAAGAAAATTCCAGAAACAATAATGGAGCATCTTTGGAGAAGTGCTGCAATTCCAACACAGGAGTCACAGGGTCACAGGAGATGATGCTCTGCAGAAAGGAAAAAATACATATATTTCAATGAGTTGTGTCCAAATGTGAGTTTGAAATATAAGATATGATGAAAAAATTTAGAAGAAGCTTAACCAATACATTTCACTACTGCTTTCCTTTTTATGTATGCATGGCACGCAAGTGATATTGGATAAACATTTATTTATTATAGGTATAAAAGTGATCTTTCAATAAATATAAGGTGAAAATTTGATGTGATAAGAAAACATTGTAGTATCATTTAATTGGCAGCTTTTTGCTTTATTAAACACACATAAATTAATGCTGCAACTTAGACGACATTTTAGATGCAATAAACTTAATTGTGTAGGTTGCTTGGAAAGCTATAGGGAGTAAGTTGGAGAATATATTATAATGCTATTCTTAAAATATTTAGAGACAATTTACCCTTCAGAGCCTGACTCCTGTGACATGATGCATGTAATGTCAAATCTTCACAGATCATTCCAACCTAATACATTTATCACACTGTGTTACTCTACAATCCTTAGGCTCACAGTTGCAGGAGCAACGAGTTTTTGGTACTTATACTAAATATATGCTTTTGAATGACTTGGCAAGTTAAGTGAATAAAAACTCAAATAGAAATAACATACACCATTGTTTGTCTATATAATCTAGACACTTTCCGGCTCAAGAGTAAATGGTAGTTTTCCATAGCCAGAATGATCTGCCTATCTTTTTCTTTTTCTTGTTTTTTTTTTTTTTTTAAGATTCCATGACTTAGCCTTTCTCAACCTATCTACACCTATTCCTGACCCTTCTCGATTATGTACCTTCTCCAGGGTGACCCTGTAGTTTATTATACAAGCCTGGTATACAAATAAGAATGAAATGGGGAGCTATTAAAAATTATGCTAGGACAATAAGTATAAATGTGGCTGTCCGAGGAAAACAGGGCATATTTTAATCCATATTAATTGCTCAAGCTGGAACAATTTTTTCATTCAGCTACACAAACATCATACCCCAATGCCCTCTGATATCTTTTCTTATGCTGTGATTCCTCCTTTCCTCTGTAGGGGTTGATTTCCCACTTCATATTTTTGGAAATTCAAAGGACAATAATTTGACTACAATTTAGGCCTGGGGTTCGAACTGTGGACTATCTGATTCCAAAGATAATTATTTTTCTAACATTGCTTCTTTTGAATCATTTTTGAATCATTTTATTTATCTCTACAACTGGATGGTAAACGTTTGAGGTAAAACCATTAAAAGAAAATTTTCCATAACATTTATCCTAATGGTGAATATACAATAGGTAGATATATAACTTACATCTTTGTGAAATTATGTATAAATTAAAGTACCATTATAGTAATTTTTACAGTTCATCTGAATTAGAAGTAGGATTAAAATCAAGAAAATACAGTGATAATTTCCATAATGTCATCTTTTGTTTGTATGATCATTTCTCATGTATAGAGTGGTTTCACTTTCATTATCCTATTTGATTTTCAAAATGTGGTAGGTTCTATTATCCCCATTTGACAGATAAAGAAATTGAGGCTCAGAGAGGTTAACTGATATAATGAGAGACTGTAAAATAATGAAAAACAAAATAATTTAAAGCAGAGACAATGTTCACTAAGTATTGCTTTGGACATGTCTGTTCTCTAATGCTCTTAAATATAGAATCATATGAGAAATAACACAAAATGACATTTTTAAGGAAAAGTATCAACTGCTATAAAAATAGGATTTAAAGTTCAGCTATGATTTATATATACCAATCGAGTTTTTTCATCAAACTTTTCTCCAGAGGAACTCAGTTGTATGTTTTAACAAACCAGCTTCTACTTTAAAATAAGGTACAAACAGATTTTGTTTATCAAGCACTTGCTAACACATCCACTGGGAATGATTTATTGCTTTTAAAACAATATATTATTAGAAAATAAAAGTAACTTTCCCCACATAAGTAATACCTAAAAATACTCAAAAATGATGCATTTGATCAAAATTTCAGCATGGAAATATCAATAAAATACAGAAGTAGCATGAAATTTTGAGTAATGAGCATCTCACCACTTATTCTGAGGTACTTTTGTCTACCTGTTGGAGAAATGGACATATAATGACATAAAGAAAAACAGAAAAATGTGAATATAAATAAAAGTGGAGGAAAGAGTTTTGAGGACAGCCAAAGGATGACACCTTAAGTAAATGACATGCGAACACCAACAATCTGGAGTGAGTCTTATTCTGTAAGGTGCAGTGCCCTGTAAATAGACAGAACTGGTATATGGTTGCCACATGAGATCACAGAAAGGCATAACAGAGCCACAGACATGGGAAAGTGACCATAATGCCCAGGAGTCCCAAAGTCCTCATAGTCATGGCTCTTGCTCTGTGCAGGTGATTTCTTCCCCAAGTCTCTCCTGATTTTGCCTTTGCAAAGGCCATGATCGTGGTTCCCAGACTGCAGAAGCCATTAGATATCAGGATGCTGTTCCAGCAGAATACCAGGTGCCATCCAGATGAGGGAAAGAGGATTCCCAGCACTTGCAGCCTACACTCAACTAAAGAGAAATTCCCCGAGAGCAGGTCCTTGACCTTTCCCAGGGATATTCCTATAGTGGATTGTCTCTTAGTCCATAGTATCTTAAATGTGAGCACAAGTTCTTGCTGTCAATAAATCCAAAGGCTCTCACCACTCCCACACCCATCCATGCCTAATCTCACCAAGTGAGCATCTCCTTTCAGTTTCTACTTGAGAGAAAAATCAAGCACTGCGAGCTCTGGAAACTTAGGAGACTTCCTTGGTTTAACTCCTGAGTGTATTATGGTCTACACTGGCCTTTAACCACCCCACATCACCCTCAGGCATAACTGACTCTGTGTATGTGAATGTTGGGTGCTCCAGTGTCATCTGTGAAGGAAGACCCTTAGGATAAGTATGGATCACCCTGAAGTAAGCTGTAAATTTCCACCATCAGTTATTTGAGGATAGTCATGTTTTTAGAAAGGTAAAATCAGAATTGTGCACATTGTACCTGATAGGTAATTTTTCTTCTCTCAGCCCCCTGCCACCTTTCCCCCCTTCTGGATCTCCAATGTCCATTATACCCCTCTGTATGACTATGCATCACCCATGTAACACAAACCATTTGTACCCCCCTAAATCTATCAAAATAAATAAATAGAAATTGTAGTGGGGGGAGGCAGAAAGGTAAAACCAGAACTCAGAAGACAAATCTTGGAGATATGGGAAATGAGAGTTCCTTCTTCCTCTGTGTTTCAATCTCTCATGTCTAGACTTTATGGGGAGTGGGTTCTGAAGGCGTGGTTCTGGATAAGGACACTAAAATAGTGTTCAGTCCCTGGTGACAGGCTGGGAGCAAAGAAATGACAGCACCCAAGAATTCCACAGGGTCAATTTCTCTTGGAAACCTAACAAATTAGCTTCATATGATTTACTGTTTATTGTCTTTCTATTACCTGCTGAAATATGAAGCAAATTTTGTCTGTGTGCTCAAATTTTGTCTCAGCTCAGCTTCAAAGCATGATATTGAAGGATTAAGGCAGTGGCATGCATGAAAAAAGAAATAATGACCCCTCTCTCCCCTCCTACACTTAAATCCTTGAGATAAAATAGCAGTGACAGCAACAATTAGTAAGAGATCAACACAGGGGCTGTAAGGTGAGGAGATGTCTCTCCTCATGTGGGGAAATGTCTTCCAGCACTAATCCTAAAAGATCTGGCTTTTCTCTTCGTTGTGATAGAGTCAATTTTTTTCCCTTGATTAACCTGAACTCGATTAAGTTAGTATATGACAAAAATATTTTGAAATACTGATATGTATTGTTTTGTTGAAGATCTACAAAGTATATCAGTCTTTGGGGAACAATAAAGTTTGATAAAACAAACAAAAATTTAAAAATACAGTTTTTGCCAGGTGCGGTGGCTCACGTCTGTAATCCTAGCACTCTGGGAGGCCGAGGCGGGCGGATTCTTTGAGCTCAGGAGTTCGAGACCAGCCTGAGCAAGAGTGAGACCCCGTCTCTACTAAAAATAGAAAGAAATTATATGGACAGCTAGAAATGTATAGAGAAAAATTAGCCGGGCATGGTGGCGCATGCCTGTAGTCCCAGCTACTCGGGAGGCTGAGGCAGAAGGATTGCTTGAGCCCAGGAGTTTGAGGTTGCTGTGAGCTAGGCTGATGCCATGGCACTCTAGCCCGGGCAACAGAGTGAGACTCTGTCTCAAAAAAAAAAAGAAAAAAAAATACAGTTTTTTATTTAGATCTAAATCACAGCAATGCCAATAAAAGTGCCCAAATAAAGCAAGAATTTATACACACTCATGCTGTTTTTTGTTTGCATACAAAGGTTTAACATAATTGAAACTATTGCACAGATACAATTTTGCATTTTTGCTTTTGTCGGTTGACATTAAGTCATGAGTTTCCATTTTAGTAAAATGTTTCTATACTTATTCTTTTTAAAGCCTGAATATTAATCCCTCCAATTTAAAATAAATAGACATACAGATTAACAGTACAAATAATGTTTGCCTTCAACTCATTTGATTTGTTCTTGTGTACATTTTAGTCTCAGAAAGTAGGATTCAAATAGCATCTGAAAGACTTTTGCCAGAATGACCTTTAATTTGTTCAGAAGGAAAATTATATTTAGAAGGATGGAACGATAATAGAAGCAAACAAGCATACTAGTGCTGTAAAGGGAACTGGAAGCCAACTTGGCCTAGGAACTATATTGGAACCTGAGGTTGAGAAAAGAAAATATAGTGGCCAAAAGAACTTTCTTACCGGTCTCAGGAGAAAAGGAAAACAATTTGTTCTTCTTTGGGAAAGAGGCAGACTAGTGTTGGCATGCACAGTGTAATATACAGAATGATCTCAAACACACTTATTTTAATAGTTAAACATTTATTTTAAAGGCTATTAGAAACAATATTACCAATAATTCAAACATAATTTTAGGGAATTTTTACTCAACACAAGACTAACACTAAAAGTGAGTTAAAGCCAATTTAAAGAAAAATATTAATCACTGACTGTTGTTACAGTGGTGTGATAAAAAATGAAAAATGGTGACATGAATGACTCAATATTGAAAACTCTGGTAATAAGGAGGTTGGGAATTCAGAGTTGAGTTTCAACTCTATGGCTGGTTATCTACATTTACTTGGCTAGTTTAGTCACCTTGGGCCTCAGCTTTGTCATCAATATAACATAAGGAATTTTGTTAGATGATCTCTAAGCTCCTCTCTACAACTATGATTTAGAGAAGAAAATATCATTTTGTGGGAGAAAAGTAGAGTCTTCTATCCTTGAAAAGCAATGCTCTTAATGTGGTCTATATTATCATGCTTTGTTCACCAGAACATTTGATTAGTTCCAGCCCCTTTTCATTCCCCAGTTAATTTCTGATACTGCTTGATGTCACATAATTTGCAATTTTACAATTCTATTTGCCTTGAATGGATAACATTTTCAGGCTTTTACCAGACTCCCAAGCCATGGCATACCATATAGTTAAATTGCTGAAAAGCAATTAGAAGGGAAAGTCTAAAGCAGCTTGAGAAAAAAGACATGTTACATCTAGATGATCAAAAATAAGAATTCCACTGACTTATCAGAAATAATGCAAGTCAGAAGATGACGGAAGTGAATGATATTTTTAACGTGCTAAAATTAAAATAAAATTATTATCGTAGAATTCTACATGCAGAGAAAAGATCCTTCAAAACTGCATGCTAAGTAAGGATGTTAATAAACAAACATGGTCTGAAAGAATGTGTTACCAGCAGACCTTCACTATAAGAAATGTAAAAGGAAGTTCCTAAAATTGAAGGAAAATGAAATAATGAAAAATCAAGGGAGGTTAATAAGAAAAAGGGAGATGTTGATCACAGGGCACAGGAAGAATAAGATTTAGTGATCTATTACAAAGAATGGTTACTATAATAAATAGTAATGCATTGTATATTTCAAAATTGTTAAAAGAGTAGATTTTAAATGTTTTCACCACAAGAAATTATAAGTATGTGAGGTGATGGATTTGTTAATTAGCCTGAATTCATTATCCTGAATTAGCCTAAATGTATATTAAAACATCACATTGTACCCTGTAAATATATACGATTATTATCTGTCAATTAAACATTCAAAATAAGTTATATTCTTATTTAAAAGACTCTACCAAAGGAATTTAGAGCACTGGAATTGGTAAATACATAGGTAAAAATAAAAGATGAAAGGGTTGATAGTTACTAATTTATCAAAACCTTTGATATTCTACATCTATTTTTAATAACCATGACCTCAGACTAGATTATTTTTCAGTGAATAAATTGCATCTAAGTTTCACAACCTACTGCTTCTCATCTGAGGGTATTAGATATTTGCAATATTCTCAGATAACTTGTTTTTTTAATAATTAAGTCTAGTGGAAATATTTTGTTGAGTAAAAGGAAAGAGAAGGTGGGAGACTTGAAGGTATATCCAACTATTGAGCTCCTTGCTGTGTTCTTATATTATTTTTCCTATAATTTGGACAGGTATGCAAGGCATCATAACTCCGTGTTGGAGTTGAGAAACCAGGCTCAGAGAGGTTAAGCAATATGATCAAGTTTTATAGCTAGTTTTCTTCTCATTTGGTTCTTGCGTCCCAAAGTGAGAAGTGGAATTGCTGTGTTATATGATACATGGAGCATATAGATTTATGCTCCACATATCAATTTGCTTAATTCCATAAAACACTGAACTCATTTAATTCCAATTTCTTTAAAATGCCTTGATATCTGATTAAATAGATCCTCCTCTTTCTCCTTCTCCATCTGCAAAATTGTTTGGCTTATTCTTAGCTCATAACTCTCTATATATATACTTTTTAAAATCAGCTATTTTAGTTACACATACACACACACTGAAAAAAATCTACTGTGATTTTATTTGCAATTTTATTATGTTTATTGATTACCTTGGGACAATATGATATCTTTATGACAATTTATACTTTCTACCCATAAACATAGTCTATATCTCCATTAATTTAGGTCTTTGGACCAAAGTACTATCAGAGGCATTTAGGAATAGATGGATTAAATTAGTCTAGGAGTGGAGTCATTAGTCTGTAAGTGGAAACATTATGGAGGCAGAATTACTTTTAAGTGACTTCTGGGCAGTGACTCTGCTTTCTTTACCTAGGTATTAAAATGTAGGCTAGAGAAGGTTTATTGTTTGTAAACATTAAACACAAATGAAGAGACTGTTAACATAGGTTATGATTCTAACACTGGCTTGTGGTATAAGACTAGGAGTGCAAAGATGCAAAGGTGTACCAAGTTTTCCTTTTTTTCCGGGTCCAACAAGACTTTCTCCACATGGAGAGAGCCACCTGCACTGTGTGTCCTGTGGGTAACCAAAAACCAAGGGTAACGGTAAATTTGTATAACTGCAAAGCCACCTCAGTTCCATGAAATTCTGAATACTGGTTAAATGCACTTAGAATTTATATCAAAAATATATGTGATTTATCTCTACCATTGCACTCATGGTCTGCAGTTTTACTGAAATGAGTCTTTTTGTTTTTTAATCCTTTTCAGGATTTGGTGGGCTCGCTGTATCTAAGAAGTCATTATGTATGTAGAAAGGTCTCAAGTGTATTTTCTCTCTGGATAATATATCTTCCCCATTTATTCATTTATTTGACATGTAACTCCTTTTAGCTATATTTGGTTCTTCACAATTTATTCTTCTTAATGTTTCTTTATATCTTGTTCAAAAATTTTTCTTTCTTTTACATCTCTGAGCTACATTCTGTGTGATGATGTGAGAGCGCTACTTTAATTTAAGAATGGTTAAGAGCCTAAGATTTTACTTTATTTGCAAGCAATCAAGCTAGCCTGTCACAGGATTATATTTATACTTGCAGGAAAATAGAAACCTCTGGGTCAGAGACAAGACAGTTTATTAATCATAGGAAAAGGAACATCCAGAGTTACATCTTAGCTTTAGCTCTCTGAGCCTCAACAACCGAAGGGTGACATGATGAGGGCTAAGTATAACCATATATACAATGGAGCTACATTATAGCAGAGGACCTCCAAGTTCCAAAGTTTAGAAGACTTTCCTTTTCTCAATCTCCCCTTTCTTTCCTCCAGAGAAATATATTATTTTTATTACCATTGCATGAAGGCAAATATCTCTTGGGAGACTATATCACCCCTCAAATATCTCCTGGGACATCTCAAAATCTCTCCAGAAGTCACTCTTTATCTTTGCTTATCTATAACATAAATGAATTTCCTCCAGAAGAAGTTCTTGTCTCTATCTTTGCAGAAATTTCTGCCTATATAAACATTTCTGAAAAGATAGTTCCAAAACATGTGGAGTTTTCATGCCTGGATGTGTGGCAATGTGATAAGTTCATGGAGAATTATCTCCTAATGCAGATTATCTTTACTACATGAATTCTCTATTAAGCTGGTCTAATTTATTTTTAAACTATGTGCTAAAAATTAGATTTGTCTATATGATTCTCATTTTTAAAATGTCATATTTCTTTTCAAATTTTTTATATTTTCTTCTGTTCTTGACTTATAATTGTTTTTATTAAAAAACTCTTTAAATAATATTTTATTTTACTCTCTTTTATTTATTTTTTTATTTCAAAATATTAAGGGAGTAAAAATGTTTTTGGTTACATGGATTGCTTTTGCAATGCTTTAGTCAGGGCTATAAGTGTGTCCATCATGCAAATAGTGTTCATTGTGCCCGTTAGGTAGGTTTTCACCCGTTCCCTCCTCCCCTTTTCCCTCTGCTTGATTTCCACCAAGTTTTACTTCCGTCTGTGCATATATGTGCTCATCGTTTAGTTCCACTTTAAGAGTAAGTACATTTGGTGTTTGTTTTTTCATTCTTTAGATACTTCACTTAGGATAATGTTCTCTAGTTCTATCAAAATTGTTGCAAAAGGCATTAATTCATCAATTTTTATGGCTGAGTAGTACTCCCTGCTATACATACACACCATTTCGTTAATCCACTCATGGATTGATGGGCATTTGGGTTGATTCCACATCTTTGCAATTGTGATGCAATGAACATCAAGTGCGGGTGTCTTTTTGATAAAATCACTTCTTTTCCTTTGGGTAGATACCCCGTAGTGGAATTGCTAGATCCAATGGTCGGTCTAATTTTAATTCTTTGAGGAATCTACATACTGTTTTCCATAGAGTTTGTACTAATTTTACTCCCACCAACAGTGTATAAGCATTTCTTTCTCTCTGCATCAATGTCAGCATCTATCATTTTTGCCCTTTTTAATAAAAGCCAGTCTAACAGGGGTAAGGTGATATCTCACTGTGGTTTTAATTTGCATTTCCCTGATGATTAGTGAGTTGAGTGCTTTTTCATATATATATTGGTCATTTGTCTATCTTCATTTGAAAAGCTTTTGTTCATGTCTTTCGCCCACTCTTTAATGGGTTGTCTATTGTTTTCTTACTAATTTGTTTGAGTCCTTTGTAGATTCTGGATATTACCCTTTGTCCGAGACATAGTTTGCAAATATTTTCTCCCATTCTGTAGGTTGTCTATTTGCTCTGTTGATTATTTCTTTAGCTGTGTAGAAGATTTTTAACTTGATCAAGTCCCATTTATTTATTTTTGTCATTGTTATAATTGCCATTAAGATATTAGTTATAAATTCTTTGTCTACACCAATATCTAGAAGAGTTTTTCCTACATTTTCTTCTAGAATTCTTATGGTTTAATGACTGACATTTAAGTCTTTTATTCATCTTGAATTAACTTTTGTGAGTGGTGATAGATATGGATTCTGCTTCATTCTTCTGCATGTGGCTATCCAATTTTCCCAGCACCATTCATTGACTAGGGCTTCTTTTCCCCAGTGTATATTGTTGTCTGCTTTGTCAAAGATCAGTTGGCTGTATGTGGATAGTTTTATGTCTGAGTTCTCCGTTGTGTTCCAGTGGTCTATGTCTCTATTTTTGTTCTAATACTATACTGTTTCGTTACTATAACCTTGAAGTATAGTTTGAAGTCTAGTAATGTGATGCCTGCAGATTTGTTCTTTTTGCTTAAGATTCCTTTGGCTACTCGGCCTCTTTTCTTGTTCCAAATGAAGCAAAAAATTATTTTTTTCTAGATCTGTGAAATATGCCATTAGTATTTTGATGGAGATTTCATTGAATATGCAAGTCACTTTAGGTAGTATAGACATTTTAGAAATGTTGATTCTACAGATCCATGAGCATAATATACTTTTCCATTTGTTTGTGTCATCTGCGATTTCTTTCCTCAGTATTTCATAGTTCTCTTTGTAGAGATCTTTCACCTCCTTGGTTAAGTATATTCCTAGGTAGTTTATTTTCTTTGTAGCTATTGTGAATGGTATGGAGTCTTTGATTTGACTCTCAGCTTGATTGTTATTGGTGTATAGAAATGCTACTGATTTGTGTACATTGATTTTGTAACCTGAGACTTGGCTGACATTATTTATCAATTCCAGGAGTCTCTTGGTAAAGTCCTTGGGGTTTTCTAGATATAAGATCATATCATCAACAGAAAGCGATAGTTTGACCTCCTCTTTCCCCACATGGATGCCCTTTATTTCTTTCTCTTGCCTGATTGCTCTGGTTAGGACTTCCAGCACTGTGTTGAAAAGAAGTGGTGACAGTGGCACCCTTGTCTTGTTTCAGTTCTTAGGAAGAACTTTTCCCCATTCAGTATGATGTTGGCTGTTTGTCATATATGGCTTTTATAATTTTGAGATATTTTCCTTCTATGCCTAGTTTGTTAAGGATTTTTTTATCATGAAAGAGTGCTAGATTTTGTCAAATACTTTTTCTACATCTATTGAGATGATCATATGGTATTTGTTTTTGATTTTGTTTATGTGGTGAATCACATTTATTGATTTACCTATGTTGAATCATCCTTGCATCCCTGGGATGAAGCCTTCTTGGTCCTGGTCAACTATTTTTTTGATGAGGTGTTGTATTCAGTTTGCTAGTATTTTATTGAGGATTTTTGCATCTATATTTGTAAGGGATATTGTTGTATAATTTTCCTTTTTTCTGTGTGTCCTTTCCTGGCTTTGCTATCAAGGTGATACTGACTTTGCAGAATGAGTTGGAGAGAAAGAATTCCCTTCTTCTTGATGTTATGGAATAATTTCTGCAGTATGGGTATCAGCTCTTCTTTGTAGGTCCAGTAAAATTTGGCTGTAAATCCATCATGTCTGGGGCTTTTTTTGATAGGAAGATATTAATATTTTATTGCTGCTTTGATCTCACTGCTCATTATTGGTCTGTTCAGGAGTTCTATTTCTTCCCAATTGAGTCTTGGGAGGTTGTGTGTTTGCAGGAACTTGTCCATTTCCTCCATGTTTTCTAGTTTATGTGCATAGAGATTTTCATAGTATTTACAGATGATATTTTGTATTTCTATGGTATCAGTTTTAACGAATCCTTTTTTATTTCTTATTGAGATTATTTAGATCCTTTCTCTTCTATTCCTTGTTAATCTAGCAAGATGTCTATCAAAGAACTAACTTTTTGTTTTGTTGATACTTTGTGTTGTTGTGGGTGCTTTGGTGGTGTTCTAGGTTCTTGATGGATGCCTTGGTTTTATATCTCCTTATTATGATAGTATGACTAGTTTTCTCAGTTGCTTGTTGTTTGTAGGCTGTAGCAGCGGTGAGCTATGTGTGTGGGCAGATTCTCTGCCTCTTGTTGATGAAGGAGGATTGTAATCTTTTAAATTCTTTCCCCTTCTTCATACCAATGGTTCCTTTAACAGTATGAATCCTATTGGGATGCCCAGTTTAATCTCTGAAACAGTAGGTTGTTCTTGTGGGTAAGAATCAACCATACCATGCATGATTGATTGTGTAAGTCAATGTTGTAAAGGGCTGTGCAAATTGACCTCTCTACCAGTAGGTGGGGCTGGCTGGAAAGATCCAGATGCTGTGTTGTTTTGGGAACCTATGACTGCCTCTAGCCCCTCAGGAGAAGCATTTGCATGCCTCTGGTGGTGAGTGGAGCCCTGGAGCTCCCAGGTGAGTCCTTATTCTCCACCACAGCAGAGATGGGTGGGGAAGTGAAGTTGGGTGGGACTGAGTTGGGTGAGTCTACCCTCAGTCTCCATAAAAGCAGGCAAGGCAGCTGTCTCCTCAGGGGTCCAAAGTCCACTCCCAGGCTGCTGGGGAAAGCCACCAAAGAGGAGCTGAAATGGCCCCATCCAGGCAGAAAGTCTGCTTATGGGGAAGGACCTGTCTGAGAACGTAGCCTCTGAGATTCACAAGCTTGCTGTCAGGAGTGCGTTTTGCTCTTCTCCCCCCTCCCCTGCTCCATGGTCTCCCTCTGGCATCCTCTAGCAGGCAGAAACTCAAACTAGCTGAGCTCCCCACTAATGGCTCTGTGGGCTGAAGCTTCTCTGTTCAGGATTCCACCCTGGGCTGAGAGAACAGCCTTCCTGTGGGGGCAGGAGTGCTCCACGAGAACACTGTGGCTGGGATCCACACTGCACTTTTTTTTCAGTTCTGCCCATGTGGTCTCCCTCACTTCCTGAGATTAGTCCACAGATCTACCCTCTGTATCCTCAAGCAACATGATCGAGTCTTGGAGTTATGGGATCTGGCCTCTGGGCCTGTCCCCAGGTCCCTGAAGATCAATCCTTGACCATGCCATGGAGAAGCATGCTTATCCTGAATTGTCTGTGGATGCTCAAGTTGTTTTGATGTCCCTCTGCTTCAGAGTGTGCCTTCCTCTGATGGAACAGCCAGGTGAGTAGCACTCCTGATGGCTGCTGAGCAGGGAGCTCATCTGAGCACTCCGTCATCCACTGGACGTCTTTAATAGGAAAGGTTTGAGCCCTACTCTCTGTGGAAGCCTCGGTGTGGTGGGCGCACCCTAAGTATTATTTTAGAATCTCTTTCAAATTGTTCTGTTCTTCTTAATTCTTACTTTGCAAATTTTCCTTTTGTTTGGATTGGGCACTTGTTCTTACTCTTGGTGGTTTTATTACTTCTTGTGATTTTCTTTTTGTTTGTGAGAGAATTATGCTCTCAGAGTTATAGAGTACTTCAATGGTGCCTTATTTGCACGTGACAGATCTTTATCATTTCTCCACCTCCAAATCAGTTATTCCACTAAATATTTTTGGTTTTGGATTTGGTTTTAGACTTGTACATTAAAAGAGTATATTTGGCCTACACATTTGTATCCATGGTTACAGTTTAATTTTCTATTTTCTACTGTTCTTTGCCTAGCATATAGCAACTGAAAATTATTGAGAACTTATTATGTGTCAGATTCTGTGCTAAGTGCTTTTCATATATTATATTATCTTACTTTATCCTTGCTATAATCCTGAGATATATACAATTATTAACCCCATTTTATGGATGAGAGAGTGAGGCTTGTGGAACTTAAATAATTTTCCCATAATCACAGTTATTAGGTGACAGAAACAAGATTAAATATCAAGCAATGTGACTTCAGTGCCCTTACTCTTAGCCTAGATATTAAATATCCCTCAAATAAAACAAAAAGAATATGCACTGAGACTGAGATCAGTTAAGATTGCAGACATGGAGGTCCCAGTTTTTGTGTTTCCTCCCTAAATAAAAATCCAAGAATTTGACAAGTACCTATGGAGGAAAAATTCTTGAAGAGCTCCAGAGTATAATTAAGAAGGTTATGCAACCCACTGAAGCCAAGAAACTAAAGATGCCTTCATAGAAAAGTATAGGAAACATTTGATCTATTTCATCCTATCCCCCAGTCTGGCATAGTTCAGTAAGAGGAATTCCCTTGGGGGTAACTTCCTCCCATAGGGGAAAGGAGAACAGAAGGACCCCAGCATCTTTCACCACCAAGGCCTCCAGCAGTTCTCTTCACTACTGCAGACACCCAGAGCCTGTATCACTGAGGACCCTACAGTCTTTCCTGATGCTGACACCAGCTGACCCCACTTCCCGAAGTCCACACTGCTACACCCTCCCTGGAGCTAGAGCTACTACTGTTCCCACCCCTGAATCAGACTCTGCACCCCTTCTGCTTTACACCCTGCCACTATACACATGCCTGTACTCCATAAAACCACCAAAAGAACACAATTAATTTCCAGTAACCAACAACAAAAAAAGATGATAACTATGAACTGCCTGACCAAATTCAAAATAATTGTTTTGTGAAGTTCAGGGAGCTAAAGGAGAATGGAGATAACAACTCAACAAAATCAGGAAAGCAATACATGGACAAAACTAGGAGTTCAAGAGAGGTGGATTTCAGTCACAGCCCTGTGATTAACTGTAGGACAGTTATTCATTCATAACAAATGGATAGAAATATTTTTTCTATCTCGTAGACCTAACAACAGAAGAGTATACATTCTTTTCAAAAGTACATGGAGTATTCTCTAAGATAGATGACATGTTAGGTCACAAAAAATGTCTTAAAAAATTTAAGAAGATCAAAATAATTTCAAGTACCTTTTATAACCACGATGGAATGAAACAAGAAATTAATAACAGTAAGAAAACAGGAAAATTCACAAATACATGGAAACTAAACCAGACACTATTGAAGAACTGCAGGAAAAACAGTGCTAAGAAGATAAATTATAGCAACAAATACCTACATTAAAAAAGAAGAAAGGTCTCAAATAAAAAACCTAACCAAAAGGAAATAAAAGATAAGAACAAGCTAAGTCTAAAGTTAATAGAAAGAAGTAAATAATTAAAAATTAGGGCAGAAATAAATTAGAGAATAATAAAACAATTGTAAAAATAAAAAAAAACTAAGTTGTTTTTTGATAAAATGAACAAAATCAACAAACCATTAGTGTGAATAGCTAATAAAAAGGGAGACAACTCAAACAAATAAAATTAGAAATGAAACAGGAAACATCACAACACATGCTTCAGACATTTGAAAAACCAGAAGGGACTATTAACGATTATATGCTAACAAATTGAATAACTTAATTAGACATGGATAAATTCCTAGAAACAGTGTACCAAAACTGAGCCATGAGGAAACAGAAAATATGAATAGACCAATAATGAGTAAGGAGATTTAATCAGTAATCAAAAACCTTCCAACAAAGAAAAGCTGAGGATAAGATGGCTGCACAGGTGAATTTTGTCAAAAATTCAAAGAAAAATTAATATCAATCCTTCTTAAACTCTCCCATAAAATAGAAGAAGAGGGAACATTTCTAAAAATTTTATGAGTCCATTATTACCTAATTACCAAAGCCAGGCAAAGATACAACAAGAAAAAAAACTGCAGGTCAATATCCTCGATGAACATAAATTTAAAAGTTCCCAATAAAAATACTAGCAAACTGACTTCACAGCACATTGAAAAAGATCATACCCCATGACCAAATGGAATTCAGTCCTAACATGCAAGTATGGTTCAAAATATGTAAGTCAATCAATGTGATACAACACATTAACAGAATGAAAGAAAAACCCATGTGACCATCTTAATAGATGCAGAAAAAGCATTTGACAAAATTCAACATCCTTTCATGATAACAACTTTCAAAGAAATAAGAACAGAGGGAACTTAACACAATAAAGGTTGTGTATATTAGTTTGGTGCAAAAGTAATTGGGGTTTCAGACCATGAATTTAATTTTAATTTTTTTATTTTTTTGAGACAGAGTCTCACTTTGTTGCCTGGGCTAGAGTGCCATAGTGTCAGCCTAGCTCACAGCAATTTCAAACTCCTGGGCTCAAGCGATCCTCCTGCCTCAGCCTCCCGAGTAGCTGGGACTACAGGCATGCGCCACCATGCCCGGCTAATTTTTCTATATATATTTTTAGCTGTCCATATAATTTCTTTCTATTTTTAGTAGAGACGGGATCTCGCTCTTGCTCAGGCTGGTCTCAAACTCCTGAGCTCAAATGATCCACCTGCCGCAGCCTCCCAGAGTGCTAGGATTACAGGCGTGAGCCACCACGCCCAGCTGAGACCATGAACTTTAAATCATTATAACTAGGTTCACATCTTTATTAATCAAAATAGGAGCCATTACAATCAACACATTTTTGCCAATGAGAAATAAGTTTGTTTATTCCTGTAGTGTAAAAATTCATGCTTTGGGATTTGACAAACTCTTGGAAAGCATTTTCTAAACCTTTCTGGTTGTGGAAGTGTTTTCCCTGCAAAACATTGTCGATAGTCGGTTCGGTTGGCAAGAGGTCAGTTGAATATGGTGGATGAGGCAAAACTTTGTATCCCAACTCATTCAGCTTTTGAAGTATGTTGGTTGTGTGACGTGTGATCAGGCGTTGTTGTGGAGAAGAACTGGGCCCTTTCTGTTGACCAATACCGGCTCCATGTGTTGCAGTTTTCAGTGCTTCTTATGGATTTGCTGAGCGTACTTCTTAGATGTAATGATTTCACTAGGATTCAGAAAGCTGTAGTGGACCACCAGACAGTGACCATGACCTTTTTTTGGTGCAAGTTTGGCTTTGGGAAGTGCTTTGGAGCTTCTTCTCAGTCCAACCACTGAGCTGGTCGTCTCTGGTTGTCATATACAATCCAGTTTTCATTGCACATCACAATCTGATCAAGAAATGGTTTGTTTTTGTGTACAAGAAGAAAAGATGACACTTGAAAAAGATGATTTTTTTGATTTTCGGTTGACTCATGAGGCAGCCATTTATTGAGCTTTTTCACCTTCTCAATTTGCTTCAAATGACGATGACTATAGAACAGTCAACATTGAGTTGCTCCTGTAGTTATAAGAGGATCAGCTTCCATGATTGCTCTCGATTGGTTGTTGTCAACCTCCAATGCCCAACCACTACACTCCTGATTTTCAAAGCTCTCGTCTTCTCTGCAAAACTTCTTGAACCACACTGCACTCTACCTTCTTTAGCAGTTCCTGGGCCAAATGCGTTGTTGATGTTGCGAGTTGTCTCTGCTGCTTTACGACCATTTTGAACTTGAATAAGAAAATTGCTCGAATTTGCTTTTTGTCTAACATCATTTCCATAGGCTAAAATAAACATAAACAGTAATAATTCATTAGCAAAAAAATAAAGAGAGAAATGTGCATTAAAATGATGTATAACATAACCACATTTATTTAAGAATGTGTTCCAATATCAAACAGCAAATTTCCACAATGCTAAAACCACAATTACTTTTGCACCAACCTATAGCTAGCATCATAATCTATGGGGAAAAAGTGAAAGTTTTTCCTCTAAAATCTGGTACAAGAGAAAGATTCTTAATCTTACCACTTATATTCAACAAAGTATTGAAAATCCTAGCCAGGGCAATTACAAAAGGGAAAAAAAGATAAGCTATTCAAATTGAAAAGGAAGAAGTAATATTATCTCTGTTTTCAGATGACATGATCATCCATGTAGGAAACTCTAACAACTCCAGAAAAAGCTATTAAAACTAATAAACAAATTCAGTAAAGTTGCAGGATACAGAACTAACATGCAAAAATTTGTTCTGTTTCTATATACAAACAACAAACTATCCAAAAAGGAAATTAAGAAAACAATCCCATTCATAATAGCAAAAAGAAAAATAAAATATTTAGGAATAAATTTAATAAAACTAGTGAAAGACTTAACACTGAAAGTTATAAAGCATTGATGAACAAAATTAAAGAGCACACAAATAAATGGAAACATCTCATGTTCATAGATTGGAAGAATTAATATTATTAAAATGTCTGTACTACCCATAGTGATCTACAGATTGAATAAAATCCCTATTGAAACACAAATGGCATTCTTTACAGCAATAGAAAAAATAATCTTAAAATTTATATGGAACCACAAATAGCCAAAATAATTTTGAGCAAGAAGAACAAAGCTTCTCTTTCAAAATATATTGCAGAATATATTACAGAGCTATAGTAATCAAAGCACTATCATGCTGGTATGAAAACAGACTATAGACCAATGGAACAGATTAGAGATCCCAGAAATAAATCTGCACATCTACTGTCAACTGTTCTTCAACAAAAGTGCTGTGAACACACAATAAAGGAAGGATAGTCTCTCCAATAAGTCTTATTGGGAAAATTGGATATCCATATGTAAAAGAATGAAATGGGACACTTATCTCACACTGTACATAAAAAAGCCAATTGAAAATGGATTAAAGATTTAAACATAAGACCTGAAACAGTAAAACTACTGGAAGAAAATATAGGGAAAAGACTTTTTGATATTTATTTGAGCAATGATTTCATGTATATGACACCAAAAAATACAGAAAACAAAAGCAAAAATAGAAAAATGGGATTGCATGAAACTAGGAAGCTTCTGCACAGCAATGGAAACAAGAGAGTGAAAAGGCAACCTAAGGAATGGGAGAAAATGTCTGCAAACTAAATATCTGATTAGGGGTTAAATCCAAAATATGTATATAACTCAATGGCAAAAAATCCAAATAACTCAACTGGAAAATGGGAAAGGGGTCTCAATAGACATTTTTTTCCAAAGAAGACATACACATGGCCAGTAGGTATATGAAAAGGTGCTCAACATCAGTGATTATAAGAGAAATGTAAATCAAAACCACAATGAAGTGTCACCTCACCCCTGTTAGGATGGCTATTATCAAAAAGACAAGTGATAGCAAGTGTTGGCAAGTATGTAGAGAAAATGGATTCCTTGGGAATATAAATTGTGTAGCCATTATGGAAAACAGTATAGAGTTTCCTCAAAAAATTCAAAATGGAATAACTTATGATCCAGCAATCCTACATCTGGGAATATATCTAAAGAAATCAATATCTTGAAGAGATATCTGTGCTCCCATGCTCATTACAACATTATTCACTGTAGCTAAGATATGGAAACAATCTAAATGTCCATCAACGTATGAGTGGATAAAGAAAATGTGATGTATATATACAGTGGAATATTATTTAGCCATCAAAAAGAAGGAAATTCTGCCATTTGCAATGACATTCATTAACTTGGAGGAGATTATGCTAAATTAAACAAGCCAGATATAGAAAAACAAATACTACATGTTCTCCTATATGTGGCAGCTAACATAATGAAATTCATAAAATCAGAGAGTAGAATGATGGTTTCCAGGGACCAAGAGAAGGGGAGAATGGGAAGATGTTAGTTAAGGGGTATACATTTTTTAGTTATGCAAGATAAGTACATTTTGGAGGCCTAATGCACAGCAATGTGACTATAGCCAACAATACTGTATCGCATACTTGAAATTTGCTACGAGGGTAAATCTTAAAGTGTTTTCATAAGGACTCACACAAAAATGGTAACCATGTGAGTTAATAGTTAATTAGCTTGATTGTGATGATTATTTTATAATGTATACATTTATCAAACCATCATGTGGTATGCCTTAAATATATGCAATTTTAATTTGTCAATTACACTTCGATAAAGCTGGAAAAAAAGAATATGTGCCAGGTGAATGAATGAATGACCTAATAAAAAGACATAACTAAAAGCTGACAGCATCCCTTGTCCCCACAACCTCCCGTATCCTTCTCCCAAGGTTGTCCAGGCTCTCATCAACTCAACAACTGTGATGATCTAAAGCCTGCAGAATAGTCAGAACTATTGCTGTCCTCCCAAGATTTGAATGCATTTCATTTTCTTCCCACCAGCTTGTAAAATGCTATTAAAAGCTCGTGCTGAGAAGCAATACAGAGGTCAGTATGCTCACAGTCTTCACAACAGCTGCCATCCTGCCGACATCTGCAGCCTTTATTTGTCTGGGTGATGTGTGGCACATTTGAAGAGACCTGGGCTTTCAGGAAATGACAGGCCTCGAGTGAAGAAAAACACGAAATAGACCCGAGTTGGAGAGCCATTATCAAGTGGGTAAGGTGTGACAGAATGACTATCCCTAAAAGGCAGCCAAGTGTCCCCGCTCTGCAAATGCCATACAGGAGCCTCATAGCTGTGAAATTAAGTTCAGTCCTTTGTGGATTTATGGAGATTGTCTTCTAAACTAGGAGTCAGTCAAGGTTCAGGAATCGAATCCTCCCACTTACGGTGCAGGAGGTGGGGGTGGATGATGAGGCATTGACCCTTTTCCAGAGTCACAGGGGCCAGATAAATGAAAGTTCTAGTTCTAGACATTGTCCAGGTAGGTTAAAGAAATTTCTGACAGTCTAATACGTATCAATAAATAAGCCTCTTTTAATGTATTTTATTAGATTTGTAAAAAAGTTCAAAGGTAATATGTGCTTATGGTAACATATCAAACCACTCAGATCCACTTACCTGAGATAATGATGTTAATTTTTTGATTTGTGTCCTTCCATACTTTTCTGTATGTGCTTAAAACATTGAACATAGTTTACATAGAATACAAAATCCCTGAAGCTAGAAACTTTGTCTGTTTTATTCACTATTGTATGCCTAGTCCCTAGAATGGTGCCTGGCATGTAATGGGGCTCAGTAAGTATTTACTTATTAATAACACATATTACCGAATGTGTTATATGTCATCAATTCTAATATATACCCTTTCCCCACATTTGCACAACACTAAAACTGGAATACATCTTACACTTTATAGTATCTCACAATTTAAATAGGCAACACTTTTTGTTCTTTCTTAGTGGTCTAAACTAATGTATAGTAATGGCTTGTGCATTGGGTTTGCTGAAATAATATATATACATAGATAAGTGGTTTATTCCATTTCTTTTCTTTTCTTTTTAATAGAGTCATTCTTTATATATTACTCTGAAAGTTGCTATTTCATGTAAGAATGTTTCATGGACATCTTCCCAGGTCAATGTGCCTAGTTCTAACTCATTCTTTTATTTTATAGAGTAAATGTAACAACTTACTTATCTATTCTCCTACTTATGAACATTCTGGTTGTTTCTACTCAGTTTTTAATTCTAAACAATGTTGCAGTAAATATGGGTGTGTCTAGTTATATCGTTATGAATTGTAAGTTTTATAATATAGAAAAGTTCTTCCAATGTTACTGATGATTTATAGGATATCGTTATTATTAACTTTAAAAGATATTAAATACACCAGAGTACCTTCCAAGTAACTTCTGACACTTCATACTTTTACCAGCAACATAAGAATGTGTTGATTTCCTTACATTCTTACCAGCATTGTCAATTATTACCTTACTATTATCAACCAGTTTGATAGTTTTAAAAAGATAGCTCACATACTAGGGCTGTCTGGAAAGTATGCAGCCATTGTTAATATAACAAGAATGGTTTGTGTGACATTGATGTAACCTGGCAGCCAAGGAAAGCGGACTGTAATGTGCATGCATAAACAATGACAACTTCACTGAACTAGTCAGTGGGGCGCTAGACGCCTGTAAGTGAGCACGTGTACTGTGTGGCTGTCGCATTCAAAATGACTGAGTGCGTAGAGCAACGAATATGCATAAACTTGTGCGTTAAGCTTGAACATTCCTCTGAAGAAACTATTCAGATGATTCAGAAGGCTTTTGAGGACAATGCAATAAGTGTGGCACAAATAAAAGTGTCACACATTTCAAAGATGGTCAAGGATCTGTTGAAAGTGATCCACATTCTGGAAGGCCTGCAACAAGCAGAGCATCTGAAAATGTTGAACATGTCGGGTTAGGTTAAGAGATGCTGGGAGAACTGTGTGAGGCCCCAAGGTGCCTACTTTGAAGGGGACTGAGGCATCATTGTCCTACGTACAATGTTTCTTGTATCTCATATCTTCTTCAATTAATGTCTCTATTTTTCATATTACATGGCTGGATACTTTCTGAACAGACCTCGAATATCAAAATGGCTATAACACCTTGCAGGTTATTTTCTTCTCTAATAAATCTTGATTTTAATTTTTTAGGAACATAATTTTGTCTCAACTATTAAATTTATTCTAAATTTTTAAAAATATTCTTCATATTATGGAATTAGAAAATATACTATCCCTAATATTCTGGATATTGAACATGGGATTGTGAAATAGCATCAATCTTGAAGTCAGATCTTGGATTAAATGTTTGTTTTCTCCTATAAGAAGTCATCTTACTTCGGACAAGTTATTTAAATTCTGTGTACATTAGTTTCCTTCTTTAAGATTCAACATAACCATTCATTTATTTATTCACTCAGCTAATATTTATAAGTCTCTATTATAGTCAGACCCTGAGATAGACACTGGTAATACTAGGATGAATAAGATATCACCCTACTTTCAAGTAGTGTACATCATACAGGGTGGAGGATGGAAAGGACAGGAAAGAGAAAGAAAGCAGGGAGACCCGTCAGAAGCCATGGAGTGAGTACTGGTGGGAGAGGATCTTAATTAAGCAGTGGGTTGAAGAGAAAGGATCAGTGTGAAAAGGTGTTTAGGACAGAAACAACAGGAAATAATGATCAAATGACTATTGGGAGTGAGCAAGAGAGGGAGCCAGGAGTACCTATCTGAAAACCAAGAACTGACAGACTAAGAAACAGGGAGAGAGGGCCCAGCCTACTTTGTAAATAGAGCTGGATGAATGGAGGTTGTTTTTCAAGATCCAGTAGAACTTTAAACACACAGCCTGGGGAGATGGTGTAAGGCACGAGTATAGAAATGATTGTCTCTAGGACAAATCTCCAAAGTATCTGGCTCTTGAGGACCTTTTACATTTTGTATTCTGTCTCTTTCCTCTCCATTTCTTTTACAGTTTATGAAATATGAGCACTTTAACGGTAGGCCAGTATCTTATTTATCTTAGCATTACCAACATCTAGGTCCTAATTTTAATAGGATTTAATAAATATTTGCTGAATGAATGAATGAAGAATCGGAATGCAAGCTGACTCTAGACCACGTCAACTGTAGTCCTACTTTCAGAAGGATTAAATGATATAGAAGTTCTGTAAAATAAGACTGATATATTATCATTATCTAACAAGATACAATTCTGTCGCCCTCTTTCTGTCCCTTCGTCATTTTTCATTCTCTGTCTCCTTTTGTACACATTTAAATATGAAGATATTAGATGAGTTACTTATAGACAAGACAAAATCATTTTTTTCAGAAAATATTGACTGATATGGGTAACTGCACCAGCCTTTGGCCACAGAATCTTTTCCGCCTGTGTATGCAATTATTATTTTATTTTATTTTATACTTTGCAGAGCCAAGCAGCAGGGCCAGATGAGTTAGGAGGGGTACCCCTATGAGAAGTGTGATTATCTGATGAAGGAAGATAACAGAAAGATGCCAACTACAGGTACACGCTCAGCAGCCCTAAGGGAGTTGCTGTTTGTGCAGATATAAGTAGGTTTGACTGTGGTTAGACGTGGTAACGGTTTTTATAATGGCTACAGGCAATGTACTAGGGGGATAAATATCCTTATATGGAGAGAAACATCAAAATGGATTAAATAAAGAAAAATATTATAGCTAAAGTCTTGGGAAAGGCTGTGAAACAAGAAATTTCAACCACATAGGCCCAGTGTTTCATGTTTTTGTGTATAGCTGGGATTTGTTAACCCTTTAAAGTCAATAGAGCTCTTTAACACATCATTCTTTTATTTATTTACTAAACACATTTTACCAAACAGCTACTGAAGTTCAGGAAGAAAAAAAATGTGACTCATTCTGTCACAAGGGTTCTGACATTTAAGAAATAATAGTCCACCCTTGTAAGACATGGCCCAACCGACGTCCTGGGCTCTGACTGGCAAATTCATCTCTTTGGGGAAAGATTCATAGAGGGGTGAGCTAAGAGGCAAAGCGTGGGCGAAGTGGTCCTCCCCCAATGAGCTGAGACAAACACATGGTACCTCTGGCCTTTGCTGTCTCTAAGGAACTAATGGGAATGCCAGACAAGAAAGTGATCACTTCCAAACTGTATTATAAATACTACCAAAGCAAGGGAGGTAGAGGGATGCCAGGAGAACCCAGAGGAGACAAATTCAGCCTAGAGTGGTCAGTGACAGCTCTATAGCAGCAACGGGCTCCTCCCTGTGCAATAAACAGGGTTCACTGAATCTGTCACAGAAGGTGATAAAACTGAGGAACCAAGGAGTTGAGTTGCTTGCCCAAGATCAGGGCTAAAACACAATTCTTCTTATTTTAAAACCTAGTCTTCTTGCCTTATAATAACAACAGTGATTTTTGACTAGTTATTGAATAATTATTTTGCCCAAATCCTTTAAAATAATGGTTGTTTAGTTTGTACCAGAAACTGTTTTAAGCATGTAAATGTATAACATATTTCATTCTCCCAACAACCCTATGAGGCAGATATCATTAATCTCATTTTGAAAATGAGGAAACTGAGATACAAGGGAATTAATCACAAATGTAATAACTGGAAGAGCTAGGGGTTTTTTTGTTTGTTTGTTTGTTTGTTTGTTTTTTGCCAACAAGAAATGTTTGTTTAGAGCTAGGTTTTTAGTGCAGTGTCCTCCCAGCATTTGCAATCTTTCTTTCTTTCTTTTCCTCCTTTTATTATCTTTCTTTCTTTCCTTTCTTTTCTTTCTTCCCTCCTTCCCTCTTTCTTTCTTTCCTTCCTTCCTTTTTTTTGTTCTTTGTTTGTTTGTTTTTTGTAGAGACAGGATCTTGCTCTGTCACCTAGTCTGGAGTGCAGTGGCCTACAGCCTCAAACTCCTAGGCTCAAGGGATCTTCCTGCCTCAGCCTCTCAAATACCTAGGGCTATAGGCATGCACCACCAGGCCCAGCTGCTTTTTAAATTTTTTGTAGAAATGGAATGTCTCCCAGGCTTGTCTCCAGCTCCCAGCCTCAAATGATCCTCCTGCACCTTGGCCTCTCAAAGTGCTGGGATTACAGGCCTGAGCCACTGCTCCCAGCATCTGCATTTGCAATCTTAACCAGTATGTTGTACCACCTGAGTTTACCACCAATGGACCCTTACTTAATGAACTTATTCTAAAAGATGAATTTCAAATAGCAGGAAATGAAATTTAAAAGGAAAGGCTAAGGTTCAACAAAGAATGGTATGTAAAGAAAATAGACAAAGGGATCAACTGAAACAAAAACTTTTGTGTAAGACAATAATAGAACTCTTAATTAATTTTGTAGCAGAAAATGAGGAGAAATTATAGCCAATAATAACAGGTAAGAGAAGAGGTGAATGCTAATACTTTAAGTGTTTCTGTTCCTTAAAATTTTTAAGAGGCAGATAGAGAAACTTATTTATATTAGAATCTCTTTAGTGTAGATGTTAACATTTTAAGCATAGCCTAAGAGAAGAGATAGTCTATAATTTTAAATAGGAGGTTAATAAATGAAAAAAAATCACTCAAAAGAAAGCAAGAAGGGAGAATAAAAAGCTTTAAAAAGCAGGATATATAGAGAAAGTACAAAAAATAAAGTAAATAAAAATATATCTGTAATTAACAATATAAATTATAAGAATGAAATTTACCAATAAAGGATCAAAATTTGGGCTATTCAACTACATACTACCTATAAGAATGCAAGTGTCCAGAAAGGCTAAAATTAAAAAAGTTAAAAAAAAAAAAAAGATAAAAATGTGGCAAGTACTAAGGAACAAAAAAAAAATTGATGCAGCAATATTGATATCAAGCAAATAGATTTTTTTTTAATTTTTTTTTTATTTCAGCTTATTATGGGGGTACAAAAGTTCTGCATAGATATATTGCCCATGTCCCTCCCAATCCCCCGAGTCCGAACCTCAAGCGTGCCCATTCCCCAGACAGTGCACATCGCACTCTTCCTGTAGGTATACACCCATCCCCTCCCCCACCCCCGTCCCCAAAACTCATTAGGATTAAAACCTTCACTATATGATGGCTATCACTCATTAGAAAGATATAATTCTTAAAATCAATAGAACTGAAAGTTGAAATTTGCAAATCCACCAATACAGTGGGAGTTTGAATGCACTCAGTATTTGATAGTATTCCCAGTAATTAATAGTGGAATAAATGAAGAAGTAATAAATATAGATGGTTTGAACAATGCATTTACAATCTCAAGTTAATGGACAAATATAGAACCCTATGCCCCATAACTAAAGAAGACATATCCCTTTCAAGCACAAATGAAACATTCCTCCTAATGGAACAGACATCAGGCCCTAAAACAAGTCTAAGTGGGAAAAAATTGATAATTTAAAAAAAGTCTTCTGACATGTTCTAAGATTTACAAGGCAACATTAGGGTGGACAGTTGTACAATGCCATTAACTTTCTCAAAGGGCAGAAACATCTATGATAGAAGGAAGTTTGAAGATATGAGCCTGGGAGTGAAGCCAGGTGGAGAACTGGAATGGGTAAATCAAAATTAAAATACAAGAATATGGTTTCAGTCCTCTTGCTACTCAGATACGTATATATTGACTCAGAAGGAATCTTAATGTAGCTGGTAGTACTGGGCTTTGGAAACAGATTCATCAGGGTAAATTATGAAGTCTGTTCTCCACCAACACCATAATGTAGAATTGGGACCTTACATTCTTACCTTAAGATTTTAGCCACACTTACCAACTGAATGAAAATAAGAAAGTCACTTCTTTTTTTTTCTTTTATTTCAGAATATTATGGGGGTACAAATGTGTTGGTCACATAAATTACCTTTGCACCACCCTAGTCAAAGCTACAAGTGTGCCTATCCCCCAGACAGTGTGCACCGCACCCATTAGATGTGAATTTACCCATCCCCTCCTCCCCCCTTTCCACCTGCCTGGCTCTTTATTGCTCATCCCTCACAAAGAAAGCACTCTATTTGTAAGAATACTGGAAGAGAAAGCCTTTCCCTTGACCATTTTCGGAACAGGCCAAAAATATATAATTCTCTACTTGAAATGAGATGGTTATTACTTTCCTTTCTAAGTCACTGATTTTAAAAGAAAATCAAGATAGATTGTATTGGGGGCTAGTAAGAATCTACTTCTATAGTAATTTCAAGTACATTGCTTTGTATTCATTCAATGTATTTTTCCAGCCTATGGAGTGTTGTTCTATTATAACCAAATCACCATATATCAGATGAATCTTTCAGGAGAAAACATGATTGTCTGGAGAGTATTCCATTCCAAAAAATTTCCACTGTTTTGATCATATCACTTAAAAGACTTTTATGACTCTTAACAGTCTACAAAGTCATACCCAAACTCTATAATATCGCTTTTAAAATGTGTAGCATGTATAGTTTTTAAGTAGACTAGACAAAGTTTGGAAGAATTACTATATAAAAATAGAAGGAGTAGTTAAAGAGAAAGCAGATCTTAGGAGTTATCCAGAATTATGCAAAGACCTAGAACACCTTTAAACTAAAATCTTCAACTGAGGATTTCTAAAGTGGTGTAATTCAAGCCCTCAAATCTCATGATTGGTAGAGTGCCGTTGTAAATTCTCAAGGGAGACATGTTTATCTTCCCCCCTCCCAAAAAATAAAACCAAGGCAAAAACAATTAAATGTTCCCTCTTTTATCTTGTTTATTTTTTAGTCTATAATATGACAGTGTCATATTTCAGAAGTTTTAGTTTTGTGTGGGGGCCTCAAATCTGTTTTCCACTGAATTAGTCTGAATTTTATTTCCTATCCTTATGCATTTCTTTAAAACCAAAGATTTTGGCCACCAAAAATTAGCAGATGTCCCCAGGGAAGCATCTGATTTGGGTACTTGCTCACCTGTCTTATGTTTTCTCTCTGTTTTGGCCTATGAATATTTTCCTTACTTTATGCCATGTCACATGTTATATTACTAAGGTTTCTCCAGATAAGTGGAATCAATAGGAGATATATATATACACACACACACACACATACATACACACACAAACATGCACCCCTACACACACATATATAACAGGAGTTTTTATGGGAATTGGCTCAAGTGATTATGGAAGCTGAGAAGTCCCAAGACATACCATCCACAAGCTGGAGGACCATAGAGCTAGTGGTGTAATTCAGTACAAGTCTGAAGGCCCCAGAACCTGGAAAACCTCCGGTGTAACTTCCAGTCCAAAGTTAAAGGCCTGAGAACAGGGTAAGGATGTCATGCAGGTATAAATCCTGCAGTCTCAAGGCTTGAGAACCTGGAGTTCCAATGTCTGAGGGCAGGAGAAGATGGATGTCTCAGCTTAAGAAGAGAGAAAGAATTTGCCTTTTCTTCACCTTTTTTCTATATTCAGGCCCTGAATAGATTGGATAGTGCCTGCCCACATTGGGAAGGACATATCTCTACTCAGTCTACTGACTCAAAGGCTAATCTCTTCTCGAAACACCCTTGAACATACTCTTAAATGATGTTTTACCAGCTCTCTGGGTATCCCTTAATCCAGTCAAGTTGGCACATTAAATTAACCATTGAACATGTGTGTCTAAAAAGATTACAAAACATATTTTACATGTTGTCTTGGCTTAGTTTCTCATAAAAATAGAACCTGAAAGAAGGGTTCATGTTAGGCAATTTGCTTTAGGTAGTGACCTCAGGGGATGAGAGTAGAGGGACTAGAAAAAGTAAAAGGAGAGGCAAGAAAGCCAATTCTACTATGCATTATTTAATTTGGTTACTGTTCTGGGTGCCTAGAGTTCAGCCCCACTGGGGAACCTCTGAGGAACCGTGTAGAATTCACCTCAGACTTCTCCTGAAAAGTACTGGATAAACTAGTATTTACTCAGCAATTTTAGGCCTATAACCTCAGGAGGTGTTAATTCTTTGTCATTTTTTGGTTTGCGTGTGTTCAAGAATGGTTGAGAAGGCTGATGTCAGGTGTCCCACATGGCTGCGATAGAGTAACATCAGGATACACCTGCATACAGGTGGTCACCATAGAAATGACCAGAGCAATATGGTGTGACAAAAGGATATGACAGAGGGCATAAAACATTCCCCATGCAAGTGTTTTGTCAGGGAGGGTGGGTTGGAGACTGGGTAGCTTATATTTCCAGAAACTGCCTTAAGGATTAAGTCACATATTTGGTACTCTGGCAAGCTCAGTCTAGAAGAAGACCAGCCTGCACCATCCGATCACAATAATCCTCATTAAGGTTGATTTACTATGGCTCTGCTCTGCTTTACTTGGCCTGGTGCCTTTCCCACCTCTAATTTATCCCAGGAGGAAAAACATAATGGATAAACAGGAGAATCTCATTGTAGTTTATCTCATCACTGCTGCTGAAACCAAACCAGGACAAGCTAACATCCAAAGCCATCAGGATTCAGACGAGAGATAGTTTCTAAAAGTTATGAGAGAGGGAAACTATTTAGTATGATGGAATCATGCCTGGATGGAGAAATTGGATGAAATTAAAAGACACAGGGATGTCTTCAGGATAGGTGGAAGTGCTAGCTCCTGAAATCAGCACGATCCACCGAGGGGGTATTGGAGTTGTCACTTCAGAATGCAAGCTCCTAACAGATATGAAAGTACTTGCGAAGAAGAACCATGTGTTCTTTCTGATATAGCTCAAAAGGGTTAGTACAAATTAGATATCTAATCAACATCTAGTAATTAAAAGATGACTATCACTATCATATTAATTATGCACTGCATATTTGAAAAATGTCACATGCTGACTTGAGTGATATAGTGGAAAATGTGCAGAGTAGATGTAGGGTGATAAGCCTGGTTTCTAATTCATTTTCCATTTATTTTCCGCTGTATCATGCTGGAGAGCTCAATTAAGCCTCCCTGAGTTCCTAATAAATTCCGCATTGGTAAAAACGCTGTGGTGGTGAACTATAATATATACGTACAAGGAAATATGCATATCAATCCACCCTTGTTCTTTGAACCAATCAATCATAGCTATGTGCAGACCGAAGTTAAAATGTGTATAAATTCTTAATAGACATTTGCAGAATTATCAAAAGGAGGAGTGATTTGTGGGTTCTTTGACAGCAAGAGCAATCATCTTATATTCTCAGGCCCTAGACTAGAAACACAGGGAGGGTAGGTACCTCATCTATTTCAACCACTGTTCTATGCTGTACCCCAATCCTAGTGCCCTGTGCAAAAGAGGCTCAATAGATTTTTTTGAATGAATGTGTTGAACAAATGAATAGATGTTTGTTGGTTTGTTGAATGGATAGTTGAATAATAACTGTATAAATAATAGTATAAATAATAAGTGTATAAAATGTGCTTCTTTCCAAAGATGTGATTCGATACCAAAGAGAAAATGTTCCTCCAATCCAATTATTTTTCTTAGTGATGACTCCATAGCATGTGTGAGCCCCAAATGATACTTGGAATGTGAATTTTATATCCTGTACTTTATGTCACAGATAATGGCCTCACCTACTCAGAACCAGTAGAAAAGGAAACAGATGCCCTTTAGCAATTTATGTCCCGAATAATGGCTCTAAATGGAAATGAAAGAAGAGTTAAGTGACTGATTCATACGAGAATTCACCCTGGCTTTTCTGAGCATCTTCTGATAGAGTTGCTTCCATTCATTCCACCTAAATAAGGTCAGGAGGCTTTTTAGTATGTTGTCAAATGTAATTTCTCTCCAGTACTCCCTCTTGATTTCCTTCTCACTCATGATATGCTGAATTAGTATTTCCCAATTTTCTCAGTATGAATTTTTAAAAGTGTGTGCATGATATATGCGGTCCATACTTATATGCATAATATAGGGGGACAATCTATGGTTCACAAATCCCACAACCAGGGTTTAAGTCCTGGATCTGCCCTCACTGTGTGGTCTAACCCAGTGATAAGGGCCTCTGTTTTCTCATCACTACGGTGCTGTAGGGTTCAGTCTGTAAGTATTTATTGAACCATTAGTAAGTGCTAGATCTTGGAAATACAGAGATAAACTAGGTCTGATCCATACCTTATGCGATCCATGGGGAGATAAATGTTCAAACAGAACACTTTCTAAAAGATGTGTTAAGTACTAGAGAATGAGAGTGAAGCATTTGAGGAAAATAATTACATTTTGACATGATAATATCCTCCAAAAGACCACCAGGATGGCTAAACAGTAGAACGGAGATCTTCATTGGCAATATTGGTTTGCAAGCTAGAAAGAGAAAGTCTCCAGTGTGGACCAACGGCGCTCTCTCTTTGAAGAGAGGAAGGACAGTTTGGGTTCTATGCCTTGCTGGGCCTGTAGCATACATATCCATCAGGTTTGGGGAAAAAGCTATACATATTTATGTGGGGAGCTGAACACCTGTGCAATGGGTAAACACATATGTAACACACATCTCATGTTCACTTTGGGGTGGGGTTTTAGAATTTAAATGAAGTGGAAATTGGCTCTTTATGTCAAAAGGTGAACCATAGGACACAAAGACAGTTTGTGGGTAACCTCTCGTAAGCTGGCTAAAACTGGCTTAAGGTCTGCAATAGCTTATCAGAAAAAATGTTTGTAAGGCTGGTCCTCTGTCCAGTTAGAATTGTAGTGGTCTGGGTAGTAAAGCAACCTGACAGCTCCTATTGTCAGGGACTTAAGAAGAATGTGGTTTTGTTATAGTCATAGGAATTTAAAATTTTGCCTTGCCAGCTGGGCCTTGAATGCTGGACCTATAGGTAACTTTGTTTCCTTAACCTTAGAACCTGTCTTGATTGATAAAGGGGCATCAATTTTGGTCTATCAGATCACAGTAATAAAACATTCTATTTGAGTATGATGACTGTAAGGTGGGAGTTGGGTGGTGTTTATGTTAAAGGTGGTCCTGAAAGAGAGAAAATGTTCGGAGACTTGCTTGAGGTTTCATTGGAACAAAAAGAGAAGCATTTCCACTGGCCTGAGAATTACAAAGAGAGTTTTCTGGAATTTCCACTTGAGCTGAGTTAAGACATGAATAGAGTTCTGATAGGTAGGATGAAGGGTAGGGGAGAGAGGGCTGAGTTTATGACTGGAAGGTTCTATAGCGACAACGTCATGGCAGACCTTCTATGATAGGAATTTGAACTTTATCTTCATACAGTGGATGTCAGGAATGTGGACTTAGGACTCAGATCATCCAGATTTAAGTTTTGACTTCTCACTTATTAGATGTGCAACCTTGGATAGGCGGGTTAAAATTAGCAACTGATAATAGCATCTATCTCCGTGTCATTATAAAGAGTGTATGAAGTCACACAGTAAAATGTCTAAAACAATTCCTTGTGCACTATAAGTACTTAATAAATGATTGTTTGTATCATTGGCAGCAGAAGAGCAGGATTATAAACTCAAGCCTCTCTTTTCAGTCTGAGATGGAGGCAGATTCTGAAATGCAACTGGGTGAGCTATAAAGGAGGTCATAGAAAAATATCTACGTATTTTCTGGCCATTAAGAGATCAGAATATTCATGGCTAGTTAGGAAATTGTCCTCTGCTAATGAGGAGATACAACTTCCCCCCAAAATTATGAGATCAGTGCCCCAAGACAATTACCACTAATTAGGAACAAAGTTGAAGTCACAGATTTGTCAGCGTTGTTTCTCCTCATAATGGACCCTGCCATTTATTGTAATGCCAGTTGCTATGGTGATAGGAAGATGGCTAAGCTGGGAGAGCACTGCATTGAGAAAGATTTTGTAATGAGGAAGTAGTCTTAATCTATGTCAACATTTGTCCATCTCTGAAGTGGGTTTGAAGCACAGCATTGCATACTTCCATGGTGCTGGTGGATACAAATAAGATAACAAAATGCTCCAAGGGTCTGTTTGGGAGGTGGTCTCTGCATTCTCTCTGTCCTTGATTTTCAGAGGCTGATCCACAGGTTGGCAGCAGCACAATCACATTGGGGCCGGTCAGAAATGCAGAACGTCAGGAACCAACCCCAACCATGTGAATCAAAATCTGAATTTTGACAAGCTCCTTGGTGATTGGATTACACGTTCCAGTTTGAGAAACATTGCTCTATGTCACGTGTGGCTTCCAGATGCGGCCAGCTAATGAGAAAATTGTCTACACTTAGTAACTAATTAAGGTTTTGACAAAGCAATTTAAGGTCAAATATTTTTTAAAAGACACTAGAATGCTTGTCCTACACTTCTAAAATTATAAAGCTTGAATGGAACCTAGAAATAATGACCTTTCACTGAGGTCATACTCTTAATAGTAGCAAAGTCTGGACTCAAACCAAGTTCTTTTGAATGGAAGTTCATTATTCTTTTTGGTGTGGCATTTGGGAAGTATGAGTTCTAGGCCTGGCTCCCATCTAGCTGAGTGACCTAAGATCTGTGTCACTTCGCCTCTGATCTCCAGTTTTCCCATGTGTACAATATGAACGGTTGACTTGTCCGTTAATGACCTCCCCACAATGTTGACTCTCTCTATTTCTGGAGATACTGTGATCTTCCCATTTGCATTTGTACAAGGAGGTGAAAATGGTGTGTGCACAAATGAAGTTTGCCCTAATACCAGCTTCAAATCAGCATGACCAACATATCTGCTTAATTATTTCAATTATTTTTTCTCAGTCATTGGGAAAAATGTCCCTCAGAGAATGACTTCCCATTAATTCATGGCTTTGCTTGGTTTCAAATTAATTGCAGCTATTTTCGTTGCTGAATACAAGGGCACACATGCTTCAGATTCAGTTTGATGCTGATAAAAGTTATTATCTGTTTGGAAATCTGCCTGCCTTTTCTATCCTGCCTGCTGTCAAATTTTAATAGCATTGAATCAGGCCCCTAATAAGAATTGTAATGACAACCTACATTTTATAGTACTTTATATTTTCCAAAGCACTTTCAAGGGAATTATACACGTGCATTATCTCATTGATCCTCCATTGCAGGTAGGGAAAAGGGGAACACAGTGCATGAAAACCCAGATTAGCTTCTCTGATTGAACAATTGATGCTCATTTTCACCCTGCAGAGAGAAAGGATTTAAAGTCAAATATGGCTATTATTTATTTCAGGTCTTTGACACTTTTGTCCAGACATTATCTCATTTGCTCCTCCCCACCAGGCTTGGAGGTAGTCATCTTGTTCACTATTTTTCAGGTGAAGAAAATAAAAGCTCATATAAGTGAAGTACCTTAGGCAAGATCTCTTGCTCATCATAAGTGGATTTAGGATGCAGACCCCAGACTCCTGACTCCCAGCCAGTGTCCTCCCTCATTCCCAAGGAAATGGAAACACAGAGTGTTGTCACCTAATGTTTGGGAGATGGGATAAGTGGTCTTAAAAACCCCAGAGCACCTGATTTGTTGAAACTGGAATAATCGTACTATTAATAGATCTCTTTGGAATAATGCTTTCAGGAGCACTTTTACTGACATTATTTGTTTCTCAAAATAACATTGAATACTGGGTATTATTAAGCCCATTTTATAGATTGGGAAAAAGAACGATACTGATTTCTCCCTGGTTTCCCTAGCTGGTAAATAGAAGAACCAGAAATTTACCTCCAAAGCCTATGCATTTTACAAGCTGTCACTGTTCTGTAGTTGCATTTACTTTTATTAACCTGCTTGCTGGGTCTTCATTGTAGTAGAACCTCAGTAGATCATGTTTGCTTTTTCATTTATATGCAAGTATTTATGAGGCGACAACCATTCACATGACTACTATATCAAAAAAGAAAAAACAAAAACAGAAAATGGGAGGTGGGGAGAAATTGGAACTCTTGTGCATTTCTTGTTGGAATGTTAAATGGTACAGCCACTGTGGAAGACAGTTTAGACAGAACTACCATATGACCCAGGAATTTTACTTCTGGGCATATGCACACAATAATTGAAAGCAGAGACTCAGATATTGGTACACTGATGTTTGTAACAGTGTTATTCACAATAGCCAAAAGGTGGAAATGCCCATCGATAAAAAAAATATGGTATATCCATACAATGGAATATTACTCAGCCTTACAAAGGAATAAAATTCTGATACATGCTGCATCATGGATGAATCTTGAAGACATTATAAGTGAAATAAGCCAGCCGGTCACAAAAAAACATATATTTTTCCACTTATAAGAGGTACCTAGAATAGTCAAATTCATAGAGACGCAAAGTAGACTAGAGGTTATTAGGGATTAGAGGGAGAAGGTAAAGTGGAGTTAGGGATTCATGGGAACAGAATTTCAGCTTGTGACAATGAAAAAGTTCTTGAGATGGATAGTGGTGATGGCTGCACAACAATGTGAATGTACTTAATACCACTGCATTATACGCTTAAAAATGGCTATAATGGTAAAATTTTATGGTATGTATATTTTACCACAATTTTGAAAAACAAATTTTTAAAAACCCAGTGCTTATGAAGTATACTTATTTTTATTCAGGGTGAGGGATACAGTGATAGGGAGGGTGTGGCCAATTATTTCAAGAACACTACCACCTATCTGTCTGGAGAAATACATGTATAAACAGTCAACAATAGTACAGAATCCTAAAAACTCTAATATGAGATATTCCGAATCAATGAATCCTCCCGAATATTGACAATTCTCTGTTCAAACACCCAAAGCATTTTAAAGATGCTGGAACAACTTAGATATAAACATTTCTAAGCCATTACTCATTTTTCACTCTAATTGCACTGAAGAAATTAAGCATTCATTTATTCTTCATGTATTCATTCTATATTTAAATTCATTGACACCAGTTTATTGGACAAATATTTTAATACTATAAGAGGCACACTGTTCAAGGTTTGGGGACATAGACATGAATAAGGCTGGCTCTGGCCCTCACGTGGCTGTACATCTGGGGATGCATAGGGCAGTTATGTCAGAAATGGACATGATAAACAGTAACTCTGGTGAAATGTGCTCAGAGTTGGGGGAGGGTGCAAAGCTGGAGTGGTCGATATATTTGGGCAAGGGGTAGTCAGAGAAGGCAAGTCAGAGGAAGTAACAGCTGCACTAAATCCTGAAAAGTTATCATGGTTTTTGCAAGATGTACGTTGGAAGGAAGGAGTCTTGGGCACTGGGAAGAGGGAGCTAGGACCTGGAGCTAAACCACCACAAGCTGCTCCGTACACCTAGCAAGGAGACTGGACAGGGTTGCAAGGCCCAAATCCTGAAGGACTTTGTATGCCAGTTTGAAATTCACACCATTGGCAATAGGGAGTCACTAAAGACTTTCAGGTAAGAACAGTGCTCACTGACAGTTGCATCTCAGAGAGATCAGCTTGGCAGCTGTGGAGGAGATATATTAGAGTCATGAGATATTGGAAGAAGATATGAGAGGTAGGAAATTAGTACAATATGCCAGGCAAAAGATAAAATGAGTGTGATCTAAGATGGTAGCGGAGGAAATAGAAGAGAAGGTATTAATATAGAGAATGATAAGGAGGTGTAATTGATAGGAGTTGGTTATATATTTAACGGGGAAAGGAGTGAGAAAAAAATTAAGCTTTTTCTCAAAGCATCACTTATCACTATGCCTATCAATAAATTATATTAGCTTTACTCTGGATATATCCATGGAGATTTTGTGTTAGATGATCTGTACTTCTCTGGTTAAAGATTTATATGTTTTTCCTGTTGTCAATCATCATTGAGTTTTAACTTCTAGCAAGTGATTCCCTTCTGATCTACTGTCTGTTATAACCTAGAAAAAAACAAGGCGGATGAGGGTGTTGACTTACTGAGAATAGTTTATGAGGAGCTTTAAAATGTAATGCTTCAAAGAAGCCATTAATAAGGGCCATGCCTTGTTCACTTCTGTATCCCCCCAAATAATGCTTGGCATGTAAGAGCTCCTCAAAAAATGATTGTAACATAAATACAGGAACAAATAAATGAATGAAATATAGTAACCTCAGTATTTTATACATAGGGGCTGTTCTGAGAGCTTGAGAGTGACTTGATGCCTCTGTCATGAAATGCGCTTGGTGTGAGGGGAGGGGAAAACACTGGAATGAAATCCAGGCCTGAGATAGGTGGAGAGGCATTTGTTTGTGAAAATGGGTAATGATTACATATTGTATATTCTAAGTAATGCCTTATATCTAATACACATGGGTAAGCACACTGTGTGTTATTAACCTGGACAAAGATTTATTGACCTTTTTCAATTGGGTTGAACATACTGGGCCACTAATAAAAAGAACCAGAGATTATCCTTTACCCTGTACTGTGATGATGTCCCCATAGGCTCTGGGAGCTCCAGGATTAGTCCCTTACAGGCAGCAGCAGTTTAAAGCTGCACAAATTGTATCTCTAAAATCAGGACTAAATTCTAGGCTAGTTCATTCTCCCCAGTCTGCCCCCTCTTCTAGAGGCAAACAGCCACCGAGCAACCTGAGGGTACTAAATGGCAGGGGCAGATGGAGTTATAGAAGGAGTCCAGGGACAAGGATGCCCGATTTATAGTCTTGAAAAGGGTCAAACACATCCTCGGGTCCTTCTCAGAGAAAGAAACATAAAACAGAACACTGCAAAGAGAGTGCAGGAAGAAACCTGGACTGAATTCCATCTCCAGTAGGAAAAAAGAACAACTTTGAATAAAAATAGCACCAGCATAAAATAACAAAGATGGTAAAATTGGCAAGTAGGCTGGGCTGAGTTTTGGTGCAACAAATCCTCTCTGGGACGTTTTTCTTGCCAATTTGAAACCTAGACTCTTGGGCACCCTAGCCCCTTCCCACTTTGGGCTCAAAGCATGCTAGCATGGTGAGGATTTCCAAAGGAGTCAGGTTAGTTATTTCCTCAAAGACTTTCCACTGTCTAAAATAGCACCTTCCTTCTCTCCTTGACCCTTATATCTGAATAATTCGAATTCGCTGTCCAGAATTATTCAATACTCCTGTATCACCTCCTTCATTGCATTGACTCCTATCACATTTGCTTGCTTTTTTCTTTCTCTTTTCTGCTCTATATCTTAAACTCCACATGGGTGAGATGTCCTTTCCTTTTAATTATTTGAACACAATACAAAAAGGATACCCAAAGCTTAGGCAGCATCAAATAAAATGAGCCATTTATTTATATTTTCAGGAGCTTAACTTCCATAATTTAGAACTTATTGCAATTCTTTCAAGCAAATCCATCTTATTGGATTGAATTCAATACTCATTAACACAAGACACCTAGAAAAAAGGCCAATGATTGTGTGGGAGAGTCAAAAGGAAAAGATAAAAATGAAATGCCAAAAATCACACAGCTCCATTCTCCTAACTATGGACTGAGGGTTGAAGGTTGTTATGGGCCGAGTTGTGGCCCTCCAAAAATTCATATGTGTCTCAGAATGTGACCATATTTAAAGATAAGGCCCTTAAAGAGATAATTAAGTTAAAATAAAGTCATCAGTGTGGACTCTAATCTGATATGACTCCTGTCCTTATAAGAAGAAGAAATTTAGAAACAGAGACGTATAGAAGGAAGACTATGTGAAGACACAGAGCAGATGACCATCTGCAAGCAAGAAGAGTCCTCAGAAGGAACTAATATTGTCAACACTTTGATCTTGGACGTCTGGCTTCTAGAACTGAAAGAAAATAAGTTTCAGTTGTTTAAGCCGTCTGATCTGTAGTACTTTGCCATGGCAGCCCTAGCAGACTAACTGAGAGGTGTTGAGATGTCGGCACAGCTCCCCCAGGAGGAATCTGACCCACTGCAGACCTAGTTTCTTCCTGGGACACAGCACCCCCATGTAGCACCCCATCTTTACCTACTAGGAAGAGCAGGGCTGGGTCTCAAGGACTCACCTTGTCTGTGACCAGGGATTAGTTCTTCATCATATCCACTGGCAATCCATCCCATCTAAGCAGACTCTTTTTGGTTCTGCTTCTCATTGGTCCTTCTCACGTCAGTTACATCAAGAAATGAGGGAATATTTATCTTTCTTTGGCTTGTTTCCTCATAAAATCATACAGAAGGAATGGATGATTTATTTTGCCTTGGCAATTAATACTTTGTATTACCTAGAGTGACAAATTGAATAAATCAAAACTTTCCTCTGCTTGAATCTTGTTGACTATTGCAAGGATATATTTTAAGTCATGAAACAATTTAAATAAAATATGTACATGCTGTGAATTTTGAACTGTCGGATAGACTTGCTCTAGTTTTTTTTTTTTTCTGAAAAGGAAAAAAGAAACAACCAGCATAAAAGGTTGAAACCGCTATTCTGTTTTCATCTCTACTTTCAAGTGTTGACAGTTACAATTCCTCATTATTATCACCATCATCTCTGCAGAATAATTACTCTTATATGGATAATGAACAAAGAGTTCAGGGTCTTACAATAATCCAAATGGTAAATAACAGAATCAGCATTTGCACTTGGGTCTCTCTGATCCCCCAAGCTTAAGCACATGCTAAAATACGAATCCTGCCTTGAAAAGGGAAAGCATATTGTGGTTGACACACTTGCAAACTCTTATCATATGCAAACTCTCTATGCCATCTTGCATTTTAAAACACCCCTGAAGATTGCATTTTAATTGCTGAGGGAATAGGGATTGAATTTTCACCATATATTCAGCAATGTGTTTGTGGTTACAAGACAGACTTGTAACCTTCACAACCATACCAGAGAACAAACAGCCCAAATGGTTTGCTCCACCCTGCTGCACAGGAGAACAATTCAAACACCAAATGAGTTCTGGCTAAATGACTTCATGGGGTCTTTCTAACTTTCATTTTCTTTGATTTTTCTGACCAAGATGCAAATGTCAGTCCTTTCTCCTGAAAAAGCCCTCAGCATCTCAACTAAACCTCTTAGTTCACCGAAATCTAATGCATTTTTTAAAATGTTTTAACTTTTAATTTTTCCGACGCTCAAAAATATTATAAAAATAGTCAGAGTTATAATATATCCTTCATCCAGTTTTTTTTTTCAAATAACATCTTACACTAGCACTTTGGGAGGTTGAGGCAGGAGGATCACTTGAGGCCAGGAGTTTGAAACCAGCCTGAGCAACATAGCAAGATCCTGTCTCTACCAAAAGTTTAAAAATTAGCCAGGAATGGTGGTATGTCCATATAGTCCTAGCCAGTGAGGAGGCTGAACCAGAAGGATTGCTTGGGCATGGGCAGTAGGGTCAGGATAGGGAAATGGGCTATTTGATACTCTTTGGCTAATTGGTGGCTGGGGTAAGATAAGAACTCAATGTGCACCATTTCTCCCCTCATCACTCTCATTTCATTTATCTAACTCATCAAGAAAGCAGGCAGGCCCCTTCCTTGGACTCTGTTCCGCAGGTGAGGAAGCCAGAGAAGCATGAACATTTACACAGAGGGCAGGAGCACAGCTTAGCTAGTTTCCATGTGACATCCAACTTTATTGACCTTCTAGGAGTGGAATCATTGTCCTCAGCTTTGGTGAAAAATAACCAAGAATGAGAGAAGGCAAATAGTGCATTTTAATTTTTGGTTACTTATTTTAAACACAGAAAATATATAGCTTAAACCAGCCTTGAAAATCTGTTCCTTGCTGTCTTTTCCTTCTGGTTCATGAGCTCACCACTTGAGGTTTTGAGGTGCAGGGGTGCTGTGCTAGTTAGGCAGCAGTGGAAGGACTATTGGACTCAGAGACAGACTGTGAAGAAATAAGGGCATTAACATTTATGGAGCTGGCTCATACCGTGTGCAGCAGCAGGCCCTGAGCTGGGTGTTGGAGTGAGGAGCTCAGCCCTTATTGGGGTGTACACTCAGTGGGAAAAAAACACATGGGGAAAAACATAAACCAATGACCAAAAGGAGGAATAAAAATTGTTAATGAAATATATGCTAGAATGAGAATTGCCTAGTGTGAAGAGAGTCTATAAAGATAGAGTTGATTTAGTCATGGGGTCAATGTCTTCCTTAGGGTATTAAAAATTAAGCTGAGATAAATAATCTCAACAAAACCTCTATGCAGTCATTTATAAACTCCAATAAAACTCCTTTTTAAAAATGAGAAAACTGAGGCTCAGTGTCTTTAAGTCATTTTCGGAAGCCCTTTCAGTAATGCAGAGCTTGTATTCAGAGCCAGGACTGTCTAATTCTACCCTTGACCTTCCCCTGTGACAGTGGAGGCCCTAGGACCCCATGTAAATGGGGTTCTAGTCCTTGTTCTGTTATCCCTGGACATATATTTTATTCTCTGACACGCTACTGGGTATTGCAGAAAAAGCATAACTTTAGAGTCTGATGAACTTAGGTTCAAATTGTAGCTCTTTTACCTGCTGAACGACCTTGGACAAGTCATTTTAATATTCTTGACCCACCCCCACCCCACCTTCCTCAATAATAAAGAGAAAATAATGCTATGTTCAATACAGGGTTATTTCTAAGAATAGAAATAAAAGATACAAAGTGCTTCATAAGATACTAAGAATAGCAACAAAATCAACATCAAAAACAACAAACAAAAAGGTATCATTTCTTGAGCACCTACCATGTGCTGGACTCATGAATCATCACATTTATTTCTTATAATAATCCTAGGAGATACATGCAATTATCATCCTCATTTTGAAGAAGAGAAAACTGTGGCACTGAGTAATAAGGTAAGTTGCCCAAGGTCATAAAGACAAGTGGCAGAACTAGGATAAAACATCCAGGTAGCCTGGCTCCAGAGCCCTGTGCCACACCATATGACCACCCTAATTATTGTCTGTAACATGGACAGGAGACACGGGAAGTTGGACTGGGTGTTCCTTCCAGAATAAACGTTCTGATCCGCTTTCCTTGTGTATAGTTTAAAGGCACGCGCACACACACACACACACACACACCCCTCAAACTTTCCCTTTTGGGCTCCTGGAGCTGCCCTCGCTGGCTGTACTGTTTCAAGGTGTTTTATGGAGGCTGCTCTTAGCTTCATCGCCATCTGCTTTGTTTCTTCCAGCTGCAGAGCTGTAGACAGAGATGAGTTTATTTTCGATAGTATGTATTTTCTGAGCTGCAACCAATGCAGGCTACTGTCCAGATCCTCTGAAAAAAGTCACTTTAACCAGCTCTGAGAATGGCCAACTTAAAACAATAAATTGGTGGAAGGAGAAGGGAAGAAATATGAACAAAGTAATTAGAATGCTTGTGAGGGGAAAAGGAGGAAAGTATCCTGAACCTGACCAACTATGTCACAGCTTGCGCAGTAATGACTGCACAGAGGCCTTACTTATTCAGAGACATTTCAATTTCCCTGAGGTGCCAGGCTGTTTCCCACTTCTGTCTTTACATTTGCTGAACCCTGTGTCTTAAAAAGAGCTCCCTGAATCTCCTGTCTACCTGGAGATCTCCTACATCAAGGTTACACCTCCACCCTTCATCCCTTGAAGGCTTCTCTGATGGCCTCTTTCTCAGGTCAGTTAAACTTTAGGTAAAGATAGAGATAAATTCAGAAAAGCTTAAGGCCCTAACTCAGCTTGACTAATAATTAGCTTTTTGAGGTTGGCAAAAGTTGTCAAAATGTTCTGGGTTTCGGTATCCTTCTTTTTGAAAGAAGCATTGTGATATAACTTGTCTCATAATTTAGTTGTGAAGATTTATGCATGAAGATGATGTGGGAAGATAAATGCAAGTGACAAAACAGGGCCTGGGACTAATGGGTTCCCAGTAAATATTTGCTAAATTAATAAGTAAAATAAAAGAGCTTATACATAATAAGTGCTTAACAAAGGTTATTCATTATTAGCACATTGTCTACTAACTCCTCTCTTACAATGAACATCCATTTCAGAAGCCTCTAATTGTCATCCTTGTATCTGTAGAAATTAGCATGGTACATGGCATGTGGAAAACTTTCAATGACTATTTTAAGGGCATTTATAAATCACTTCCCACTTCACAAATAATTTATTATATATTTATTTTGACTATCACATGCACTTGAACTGGCAGGCATTATTGTTGCTATTTTACATAAAATAAAACTCTGACCCTCAGGGAATAAAAATACTTCCATTAATTAAAGTTGGTAAAAACTAGAGTAGATCTTGGGCTCAACGCACAACTGAAAGCTTTCTGCCTTTTCTTGGATAGAATTAACCCAACTTGGGGTGGCAGGGATTTTACACATCACTTACTCTAACTGTCCTCATTTTATAGGTGACGCCCGGCAAGAAGGGACTTGCCCTAACTCACGTAGCCACTTTGCAAGTGATTGCATTTTGTGAATACTCCAATAGCTCAGGAATGAGAGGTAAGTTTATTTTGATAAATAAATCAAATTGTTGCTACTCACCAGTCTAAATGGTGAGAAATGTGTTCAGAAATGCTAAATATTTATGGTCAACAAGGAAAAGTTGAATTCGCTTATGTCTCTTTTAACAAATTGATTACCTCATGTAGAATAATTGCTGCTTTTACTCTCAGTACTTGAGCTCTACTCAGCACATTACTGAATCATAGTTTAGTCAATGCCTGATTTCAGTTGGCAACATGCTATTTATGGAAGAAAATAAAAGACTGTAATGTTTTGAATTTGAACCAGTATTTTTTTTCTTTGAACTTTGCACGCATATTATTGGAGATTTTAAAAGCTCTAACCTAAATATCACAAGAATGGAAAAACAAGCACCATATGTACTCACCATCAAATTGGTATTAATTGGTCAACACTTAAGTGCACATATAGTAGTAACATTCATTGGGTGTCGGGCAGATGGGGGGGCAGAAGGGGATGGGTATATACACACCTAATGGGTGCAGTGTGCACCGTCTGGGGGATGGACACACTTAAAGCTCTGACTCAGGTGGGGCAAAGGCAATATATGTAACCAAACATTTGTACCCCCGTATGATGCTGAAATAAAAAAGTAAAAAAATAATAAATAAAATAAGAGCTCTAACCTAAATTCAAGTAACATAAAACTGATCCATCGAGAAGAGCTTAGTGTGTGGGTGGGTGTTTATCTTCTATAGTGGTGTCCCTGTTCAGCAACACATTTCAGAAGTGCTTGCCTGTATCTGGATGGGAGATCTCTGTGTCTTTTCAAAAACTCCTGCTCACGACTCAGAAGCATTTAGTGTTGCCTTCTGTCATGGAAAAAAAATGGCTTTTATTTCCTCTGTAGCATAATAAGTATACAGTAGTCTCCCCTTATCCACATTTTGCTTACCCAAAGTCAGCTGTGGTCGAAAAATATTCAATGGAATATTCCAGAAATAAACAATACATACGTTTGAAATTGTGCACTATTCTGAGTAGTGGGATGAAATCTCACACCATTCCTCTTCGTCCCATGCGGGACGTGAGTCATCCCTTTTCCCCGTGAACCTATGCTGTGTACCTGACAGTGAGTCACTTCGTAGCCCCCTGGGTTACCACACCAACTGTGGCATATCACAGTACTTGTGTTTAAGTCAACTTTATTTTACTGAAGCGCAAGAGTAGTGATGCTGGTAGTTCAGATATGCCAAGGAGAAGCCTTAAAGTGCTCCCTTTAAGTGAAAAGGTAAAAGTTAGTAATTTAATAAGGAAAGAAAAAAAAAATCATATGCTGAGGTTGCTAAGATCTGCGGTAAGAGGAATCTTCTACCTGTGAAATTGTGGTGATGGAAAAAGAAATTTGTGTCAGTTCTGCCCTTGTATCTCACACTGCAAAGTTATAGCCACAGTGCTTGATGAGTGCTTAAGATGGGGACGTCAAACTGCCTTCAGGGGTTTTGATGATTATTGTAAATCTGCTGCCAGAATGGACGTTAAATGTGTGAGTGTGAGACATGAACAGAGCAATGCGCTCTGAGGGACAGGCTTTGGGTTCTGTGCTATCCCAGGTGTCAGGTGTCCACTGGGGGTTTCAGGTGTCCATGGTTATGTCCATTTTCTCTCAGGGAGGGCACACAACAGCACACTCACGGAGAAGTCGTGGGAGCGCACACTGGCATAGCAGAATTCAAAGAAGCGGTAAGTTCATGACAAGAAGTGGAGTTCATGGAGAAGGAAGTCAGGAGATATGGTTTTTAGGGCTGATTTTGCCACTACTGTGCTGTGTTGTACATGTAGCTATTACTCTCAGTTGCTTATAAAACCACTATTCCCAACCATAGAACCCAAGTTTTGGTCAAGGCTGTCATGAAGATCCAGACATTGGATCATAACTAGAACAACCATGCCACCCAAGGCAGTCCTGTTTCTTTGCCTTCACCAATCCATATCCCCAGCTCCCCTTGCAATCGATGGAGTCTGGAGACAACATTCTAGCCAAAATATAAATAAATAAATCAACACAGAAAGCAAGACGATATATGCTGGAGACTTCTAGGAAATGTATTTTGCTTCCTGAAACTGACTGGGACTGTACATTGCCATTTCTTATTGCTGAGGAAGTGAACGTGAGGATATGATGCCTGGAGCTGAGGCAATCATTTTGTAACCATGAGGTGATAAGTACGAAAATAAGAAAGGTAACATGCTGAGGATCATAGAAGGGAAAAAGCACATGTCTTCATGGCACCACTGATCTGTGAAGGAAACCTGGGATACCTTACTTCCAGATTTCTCATCAAATAAATAGTATCAGTCTTTATGATTAAAAACATTGGTGTTTGGATCTTCTGTTACTTGCAACATTCTGGTCACATTAACTAAATTACTAATTATTTCTTCCTTTCTTTCACCTTCACTTTTCCTTCTACCTTGCCAGGTTGTGCTAATTAATCTTTTCTTTTACTGACTTTGTATCTGACATGCATTTCTATCGTTAGAGCTGCTGGCATTAAACTGGATTGTGACAGCCAATTTTAGGAGGCTTTCTCTGGCATCAAAATATGAGTGCCACGTCTTATTAGTTTATAGTAGAGTAATTCAGAACTGTTGATGTCCTTTGCTAGGAATATTATATTTCCTTCCCCCGTGGGTGTCAGGCTTAGCCATATATCCTCTGTGTGATAGAAAGAATAATGATCTTCCAAAGATGTGCAGGTTTGAACCCCCAAAACCTCTCATGGCAAAAGAGACTTTACAGATGTGATTAAGTTAAGGTTCTTGGATGGGGACATGATACTGGATTATTTAGGTAAACAATGACAAGACTCCTTATAAGGGGGAGACAAGAAGGTTAAAGTGAGAGAGGAAAATATGACAATGGAAGCAGAGGGGAGAGAGAGTTGGGGAGAGAGAGAGAGATTTGAAGATGCTATGCTTTTGGCTTTGAAGATGAAGGGAGGAGTCATTCCCCAAGCACTGCAAGCAGCCTCTAGAAAGGGGAAAAGCCAAGGAGATAGAGTCTCCCCTGGAGCCTCCAGAAACAACCATTCCTGCCAACACCTTGACATTAGCCAAGTAAGACTAAATTTTGTACTTCTAACCTCCAGAACTGTAAGGCAATAAATTTGTGTAGTTTTAAGTCACTAAGTTCATGGTAATTTTTCATAGCAGCAATAGGAAAATAACATACTCTTGGAAGGAGAGCTATCGCTCTGCTCTCCACTGAACCCAGAAGTGACCATGTGACTTGATCTAGCTAAGGAAAATGGGTCACAGTGACGCATGAACAGAAGCTTTAAGGGTCAGCATATCGTTCTGTTCTCGTTTACTCTTCTCTCTTCCATCAAACAAGCAATGCCCCGGATGGGGTCTACCCAATCATCCTGGGTGCCGGAGTGAAAAAGGACAGGGAAGGAGGTACAGTTAACTCACTACACGCATGTAGCATGATAAGAAATAACCATTGGTCATGAGTCACTAAGATCTGGGGGATCATTTTTTATCCTGTGTGAAGCAGCTTCTCCTGACGGACACACCACCTCCAGGCTCTCAGTCTCCCAAAGAGTTCCTAGAACACAGTATCTGTTCTGTACATTTCTGATTCCCCTCCCCTCGCAGGTGAAAGGCCTAGAGGCTGGGCAAGTAGAGAAGACAGGTGGAACACGGGGAAATCTGGGGCAGAATCCTGATTTTACCACTCTGCCGACCAGTTTGAGCCTCTTTATTGATAATCCACTTAGTTTACATACTTTGGAGAATCAAATTAGTTAATGTACAAAAAAATTTGGCATAATATCTAGGATGTAATAAAGTCTCAATTAATGTCAGTAATTAAATAATAACTTAAATATTTAATAAGTAATTAAATAATATTATATTTTATTACTTAATTTTATAATAATTATGATGATGTAAATGATTCCATCATTCTCTTTTATGTACTTTGTTTTTCTTCACCAGTTTTATTGGGTATAACTGACAAATAAAAACTTATATATATTTAAGGTGTACAACGTCATACTTTGATGAAAGTATATTTCATTTAATGATGACCTATATTCACCATGCTATACGTTAGACCTCCAGAACTTTACTCTTTGACAATAACTCTCCTTTTACCACACTCCCAGCTTCTGGAAACTATCCATCTACTCTCTGCTTCTCTAAGTTTGACTCATAATATAGAATATGGCAACTTCCATGTGAACAGACTTTCTGAAAAAAAAAATGGTCTTTTAGGAGGAATCACATAAGAGAGCTGTGAATGGTTATTGTAGGATAGGCCCAGAAGGCATTATCCTTAGAAGACTGAAACTAAAAGAAGCTAACTGGATTACACACACACATACACACACACACACACACACTCATCAGTGACAGAGCAGGGATTTGAACTCAGTTCTACTAACTCCATCCAGGGTCTTTACAGAATACAGGGCCAAATACATTTATTGAACAACTACTATGTTCTAGTTATGATTATAATGCCCATTTTATAGGTAAACAGAGCATTAGTGAATTTAAATAACTCACATAGAAACGCAACAAGAAATCTGTAAACACAAGGACTCTTCTGTGGTACCAATATTTGTCCTTTATTTTCAGGAAAGCAACCACCATGAACAATCTTGTTTCTTGTGATTCCCATAGTTCTATGGCCCCAAATTACCCAGACTACATCAAGACTATAACTGTATTCACAGCTAAGTGTATCATCCAATCAAAATTTATCGTAGTCTGTGGCAAGAACTTGAAAGTTATAAAAGTCTAGCAATAAAACAACCTGAAACTTGCAGCTTAAGTGAAAATTGCTGACAGTAATATTGTTAGGGTCATAATTTGTCTTCCAGATTTTTCGTATATTTTATGACCACCACAAAGAATGTTTGCTGTTGTCGATTTTGTTTTTTAGTGAGTAGTAATGATGGATGTATCTGGCATTGTTAATGAGTTCTGTATATGCCTGGTATTGAATGTGATGAAAGAGAATCATGAGACATCATATTTCTCTTTGATGTGACATCCAACTTCTTATTATAAATCAGTTTCCATTTAACTGTGCCATGTTTGAATTAATTTATTCATTAATTTAACAAAGATTTATTGGGACATAATATATGCCAGGTATTGTACAAGGCATTGGAAACATACACATGAATAAGAAACATTCCCATAATTCAAAAGTAAAGTGTCTAGTGGAAATAACCCTAGTATCGAAAGTTTTATATATTATTGAGAAAATAAAGAAAAAAGCTATTCATTTTTTAGAGTCTAAGAGTATATTCTCCACTGTGCAGCATTTATGCTGTAAGTACACAGTATAAACTTTAATTCCCCTAACATTTTATGTTTTCACTTACAAAGTTTAGGGCTTTATTTTTCCCCCAAAGGTAGGCAAAAAGATTCATTACTAGGATATGGAAACATTTTGAGTTTATACAGCTATGAATCTGATTCTAAAACTGAGTTCACTAAAATGTAAGCTCCATGAATGTAAAGCTTTTTTGCTCCATTTGTTCACAGGTACTTAAAATACATTGCCTGGCTCATAATAGATGTGCAATAAATATTTGTTGAAGAACATGAGAACACACATAGGGAAAGGATAGTCTCTGCAATAAATGGTGTTGGGAAAACTGGATATCCACATTCGGAAGAATGAGAGTGATGGAAGGAACTCACTAGCTGTGTGATGTTACTGAGCAATCAATGGGCTTACCTCCTGATTTGCATAGAAACCGATGCCCTGGCACTAGCCTTTGAGAAAAGAAAATCTTTATTGCAAGTGTGCCTGCAAAGAGACTATAGGAAATGCTCATCAAATCTTTCTCCCCAAGTGGGGGGCTGGGTTGAGTTTTACAAACATAGGATAATGAGGTATGATCTGATTGGAACTTGCAGTGGGGTGATGCCAGGAGGTATATTCTGACCAGACTATGCCATGGGGTGATGCGGGGCTTGAGCTGATTGGATCCTGGATCTTGGTATATGATGTCCAATTCTTAATTCAGTCCCCACTCCTTGGTCTGAGCACCTTAGTCTGACGTTCCAACAGTGATTGCATGCTTGGTTCATCTGGGCTTGCTCAGGTTATGTGACCCTCAACCTGGGGGTCCATGGCAACTGAAAAACAACTCACAACTTTGGTACATGAAGGTTGATTGGTCTGGTGTGGTTACAATATTGGTCTGGCTTAATTATTATTTATTTTATTTTATTTATTTATTTTTTTGAGACAGAGTCTTGCTCTGTTGCCCAGGCTAGAGTGAGTGCCGTGGCGTCAGCCTAGCTCACAGGAACCTCAAACTCCTGGGCTTAAGCAATCCTTCTGCCTCAGCCTCCCGAGTAGTTGGGACTACTGGCATGTGCCACCATGCCCGGCTAATTTTTTCTATATATGTTTTTAGTTGGCCAGATAATTTCTTTCTATTTTTAGTAGAGACAGGGTCTCGCTCTTGCTCAGGCTGGTCTCGAACTCCTGACCTCGAGCGATCCACCTGCCTCGGCCTCCCAGAGTGCTAGGATTACAGGCGTGAGCCACCGCGCCAGGCCTTGGTCTGGCTTAATTATTTAACTTCATCAGGCAGAGAAAGAATCTGTGTGTTCTCTCCACCTGGGATACTAAATGATTCCAGAGAAAAATTTACAGCCTCACAGATTGGTGCCTCTAGAGATTCATGGTGCATAGTCACTCCTATGCTTTCAGCATTACTCCCAGCCAATTTCCTTTCCTAATTTAGTTGTCTCATCTGTTTTCCACAATATCAAACCTGCACTGCCTTGCAGTTGCACACTCTTTCCTCATCCCCCATTTGTACTCGGTGGAAAGCAAGTCTTCTCTTCGGGCTAAGGGTGATCCTTCCACCTGCACCATGGCCCATACCCTCCCACCGCGTATTCCAGGGACACACTTCATTATCCTTTCTTCCCTTTATAAACTGGCTCCTTCCAATAGCATTTAAACATCTTAAAATCTTCTGCCTTTGTTGAACAAACAAGAGTGGAAAATGGGGAGGGAATCTCCAGGAACTTCTCATTCCCCTTCAGCTAATTCTTTATCTATCCTCTTATCTATGTGGTCAACTTCTTGAAAGATTGTCTAATTTACTGGTCCTTCTTCCTGCGCTCATCATTCCGAACCCACTCCAATCTGGCCTCCCCCTTAACACTCCCCTGAGATGCCCTTAGCTAGGTCATTCTTAGTCTCTGATGGTTAGGGATAATACATGCTTTTCAGTCCTCATATTTTCTTACCTGAACTTTCAACAGATTAGCTCCTCTTGAAAAGTCCTGCTTGAAAAATCTCTTTCCTCAGTTCTAGCTTTGTTGCTTCTTTATACATTGCCAGTGGGCTCTATCCAGTGGACTTTGCTGGCTGTTTTTCCAGTGTCCAGCTTTGTACGTAGAATAACCTTGGGCTTCTGTTCCAGGCCCTCTCACTTTCTCACTCTGCATGCTTCATATGCAATCTCATCCACATTCACAGCTTTATGTTATTACCTATTTATCTATCCCCAAATTCTCTCTTGGGTTTTGGGCCAATCTAGCAAACCTTCTGGAGGCTACCTTCACGTGGAAAACCTACAGTCCCCTAAAATAAACATGTAAAAATTGTTATTGTTACTATGATACCTTATCTCAATGGTTGGGGACCTTTCGGTAGCAAATTAACCTTAGAATAATTTGAAGACTAACTAGCAGAATCCCAAGAGAAATTTCTTGGCACATAGTATCCAGCATATAAAGGAAGTTAAGCAATATCCTGGCCCAAGCACAACTCAGAAAAATGTGCATGCAGAAAGATTTTACAAACCCAATTTCCATAATCTCCATTTAATTTCATTTCTCTCACAACTCAACTCAATAACTATATGAAGTAGATGTTATTAAGAAGAAATACTAAAATACCTTTGAAAGCTTTTACCCTTTGTGTTAAATCCTTACTTGTCACCTATCATGCCAAGGGGATGTATTTCCTGATATTCCAAGTAAACCATGACCATGATAGGTTTTATCACAGGTTAATTGGAGGGGGGGGAACCCATGAATCTTACCTAAATCACGTAGGAAGGATAATGCCTTGCAGTAAGCCGTTTGTGGAGCACAAAGGGGTGGGGTTGGGGATTTCTTTAGCTGTCAATTTTTTCTAGGATCACAGGGCTATTGTGAAATTCAACATCATCATGCAGTAATCTCTCACATGGTTTTAAACTCTGAGAGAACAAGGGTTGAGTAAACTACCTACAACTTTTTGTTAAGAAATCATAGCCCTGTGCCTGTAGTATAGTTACTGTTTGTTGACTACATTCAGGAGAAATGAATAGATGAACAAATGCCTGGATAAAAGATACGATTTTATTTGTGTAAATTCCTATTATACCTCTTTTGCCTGCATCTAATTTATGACATGAATTTCTTCCTACTAGCATATTGTCTGATCTCCCTTACACATAATTTTCAAGACTAGGCTGCAACACACACAATACTTGTAGATTATATGGGGTCAGTTAAACCTTCAGATTATCTTCACGTGATCTCATTTTTCGTAAATTTCTCCCTATATTGAGTGGCACAATGAATTCTCTAAAGCAAAAATCAAGACTTACCTTATATTTCAGTCAAATTTCACTGAAGAAATTCCAGGATCGGGTGCCTCAATGAGAGAGAATCAAGTAAAGTAGAAAGAGAAAGGGATTTGGACTCAGATAATCCCTGGTTCAAATCCCAGTTCTATCATTCACTAACAGAGGGGCCATGGACAAGTTAGTTAATCTCTCAAACTTCAGTTAGTTCATCTCCAAGATGAGAACAATAGATACTATCCTGAAGATGCGATAGCAAATTTACCACACGCCTTCTGCGATTTTCCACTCTTGGTTTACAGACATCGTATATATATTTTTTTTAACTGAACACAGTTGAAGTCCCAGATTCCTTCTCAAAACAAGCTCAAGGTGGCCATAACCAATAGTCCAGAATCCATGCCAGAAATGGAACTTATTTGACATCTTTTCCCTACAGAGTTTTCATAAAGAATAGAGATAATGCATATAAAATGCTTAGTATGTGTCAGATAGTCAATATCTGGTATCTATATTATAATAAATCTTGGCTTATTTGAAACAGGTTTGAATTTAATAACCAGTAGATCACTGAAATGCTGCCTAGGCTTTAGTCTTCATAAGAATATCTCCAATCCTCCTGTGTGCCAATTTTTACCAAACCTGGAAATGAGGCAGTAGTGCTATCATCACCAAGTGGAGTGTGGAGCTAATCTTCCACCTAATATTCATATCCAGTTAGCCTTTTTGAGCGTAATTTTCCTCATATGTAAAATCAGAATGATAATAGAACCTAACTTGTGGGTTATTGGGAAAGTAATAGAGATACTAGACATACCATGAGCACTTATCTGGCACTCTGTAAGTGCGAGTTGCTGTTTTTCTTGGGGACATAGATTCTGGTACAGTAGAAAAATAAGAGATGGATTGTGTCTGGTGGAAAGTTTATCAATGACTCCAGCAAAGTTCAATGATAAATTGAACTTAGATTATATTTCAATATGTAATAGACTCTCCTGGTTGCAAGTGACAAACCAAACTCACTCTATTTTAAGCATATGAAAACCAATTACAGGCAAGGGTAGCTCTTCTGGCAGGCCTGATCCAGGAACCAATTTTGTCAAAACTTCCTTTCTCAGTTATATTTCCCTCTGTCCTACATGAGGGCTTTCTTCACATACCTGGAAGAGAACATGGCCCAGAGCAACCTGAGACATAGACTATTCCAGCTTAGCATCCTGAATGACAAGAGAGACTTTTCTCAAACCAGCCCTGATAATTCTGATTGGCTCGACTGGCATCACAAGCCCACCCATGGATTAATAGGTCTGGTCAGACCTGAGACCCTATGTCAAAGGAAAGAATCTATTACATGACAAAAAAAGTGGAGCACAGTAGGCAGAAACATTGAAAGCAGGAACAGCTTCATGAGGAAAGGAAGATTAAAGCATAAGAAAGGATGGGTAGGATTTACATTTGTGGGGAAAACAAGGACATGCTACTTTTACATGGAATGATTTTAGCCACAGCTATAGCCATTATCCACTGATGACCAGCATAGAAACAGCTGGTGACTAGAGTGAGTCTTTTACAAACTTAATGGTTCGGAGCCCCTTATTATCCAAGGCAAAAAGCCCACGAGCAATTGAGGTCAGCTACGAAAGTGAAAACAAGAGTATGTGATTTTTCCTACATCAAAATGGGAAAATAATAATTACAAAATAACAGCAATATTATATTAATAGCAAGTACATCTTACTGGGTGCTAGGTACTGCGATATGGCAATTGTTTATTTTATGTTTCATGTTCCAAGCAACCCTACAGAAAGGCAATATTATCAGTCTTTTACAATAAAGAAATCAAGGCTCAAAAAGTTATTTGCTCAATAACTACAATCTAAGCTTGACTCAAATTCATTTTATTCACTCAACATAATTTTACCGCGTACCTACTATGCGTTACTCTCCACACGTAAGACTCGTATCGAGTGGGAACAAGGTCCACAGTTTCTCTGCTTCCAGAGCTCACTACCCCACACTGTCTTCTTAATGAATTGAACAAACTGCAGTTTCAGTGTAGAAACAGAATTTTCACATGAATATTCTCTAATTTGCTAACTGATTAACAGAAATTGGAATTATTCTTTGAACTTTCGAGTACCCTGGTTTAATTCAGCTAGATTTTCTATAGATCCAGGGAAAATATTAGATTATTTTAAGTGGCATCTTTAAAAAATATTCCATCAACACCAAGCAAAATCCTTTGTGACTTCTGAGACAGAGCATCAATATCCTGTATTTACTTGGAATTTAAAGTATATATTCTCATTAAAGAATAGCCTTGACAAGGTTATTTGATTTTATTTCTATGTTATTTTCTTATATAGAACCACCGAGTTGGTTGGAAATATACAAAATTTATTTTTATTCATTCATTCACTCAAAATATATTTAGTTAGCACTTATGTAATATATAATTATCCAGCATCTACTTACATTCTTATACAGGTTGTCTACTACCTCATAAGGCTGCTCATTCCATTGTTGAGTAGATTTTCCTCATATGCAGTTCAGATGCCCTCTGTAGCTTCCTCCCCTTCATCTTGGTATCTTTGCTGAGTTACTCTGAATCAATGTACATTTTCTTTCTAGTCAATAATTCAGATCTTTCAAGAGCAGTATAAACCTTTACACCATCAACCTCATAAACCCACCAGCTAAATCATCCCAGAATTTTAGCTATTTTTTATTTTTATTTTATAATTTAAAAACTCATAGTAATAAAGCTACAGAAATCATAAAGAAGACACTTTTGGAAAAAAATATCTTTATATATAACCAATATTAACATATGGTATATAACCTCTCATACTTTTTCTCATGCATATGTGCATATAGATCATAATTTATAAACAAATATTTGTTCAAGTTTATACGATATACTCTGTATATTACAAACCTCCTTCCATCAGTAAATAGCAATCTAAAATTTCATTTTATAGCTGCATAGTATGCCCTTGTGAACACTATAATGTATTTAGCTAATCTCCATTTTAAAAATTTATTGAATTTCCAATATCTCAAAATGAATAAAAAAGAACCAACAATCTTGCAATAACACCTTTGCTGCATTTGGACCGTTCTTTTTAGAATAAATTTCTAGGAGTGTGACAGTTGTATCCCAGAGCACATACGGTTCCTAAGGCCCTTGTGTGTGTTTACCAAGGTGCCTCCGGAATTATTTTAACATTTGTTCATTTCAACAGTGCACGAAAGAGACTATTCCCCCACAACCACGCTAACATGGGGCATTAGCATTTCGTCCTTTGAAACAGAGCACAATCTGTCACCTATTGGTCCCAGGGAACCATTCCAATTTGTCAGTGCTTCTCACAATGTCAGCTGTTAGTAACTAATCATGGTATTTTAAAAAAATTATTTATTTATTTTCTTTTTTTAAATTTCAGGCTATTATGGGGGTATTTTAGGTGTGAGGACTGCCACAGAATGGAACAGAGCTATACCTTTCTTGTTCTAAATCCAATTTCCCTTACACAATTTTATGATTATGAAGGTTTTTGGCAGCACCATCGAACTGGTTTATCACGCAGGAGTTGAGCTCGTTACCATCATTCATGTAGTCCCTTTCTTCTATCCCATGCCTTCTGGTGATGATTTTTTCAAACCAAAGCACTGCACTAAAGTTAAACAAATCAACTCCAAAGCCAAAATTAGAAAAACCTTACTTCCTACACAGTTAAAATGAGAATCTGAAGTGTAACTCAAATAACTTGAAAAATTAGCTGGGATGAAACATCCAAAAGGGAACTTTAGATGGAAAACAATTAGCTTTGTTCCTCCACCAGGCAAGAGAATATTGTGGCTTCAATTTTTCTTTTGATTCTATTTAATTTCCTTTCATGGGCAATTATCCTATTAAACTGGTTCTTTTGTTTTGGCATAAGTAATTAAACCCTCAGAGCTCAAGATTGCCTTCTTCAATAGCAAAATTTAAGCCTGTACATTTTTTCCAGGATATTGCAGGCACTGCAGAATTCTTGTATAAGTGCTTGTGCTCCAGATTTTTCCTGAGATCAGGCTCCCAGAGACCTGGGGAGGGAAACTCCCGGATAATTTATGCTAGGAGAGAAGGAAAATGTGTACATGCTGCTATTGCCAGGTATGAATGTTTTGCTTGCAGCCCAGATAAGAAGTCGGTGCTCTCATTCTGTAACTCAAATTCTGTCCAGCCAACGTTTATTGAGTACTCACTACATGGCCAGGACTAAGGACTCAGAGAAAGAATCATTCCTTGTCCCCCATTCCCCCAAAAAAACCCCACAAAAAAATCCCCAAAATAAACAAAAAACACAGTTTGGGAAATGCACACAATTTTGAGAAAAGGTCAGTGGGCTTTGGAAACAGACCGATCAGGGTTCAAATCACAGATGTGCTACTGCCTGACTCTGTGCCCTTGAACAAGTCTTTTGACCTTCAGAGTCTCCACTTCTTGCTCTAGATTCTAGACCTGGGATAAATGGAAGAATTGTTAAGGGTCTGGTACATACCACATGATCCTCATGGTCAACAAGGTAGCTATTCGTAGTATAGTAGTAATACAGGGAAGTCCATCACAAGGCAAAATACAAATTTCAAAATGTAAATTTAACGTATGGTTGTATTATAAGGAGGTGAAAGAAAGGATCTAGGCTAACCTGTGCAGACAGCTGGTCAGGAGTTCTGCATGGCCTCCTGTTTTCCACATTATTCCTTGGTTCTTACCATGGGCTGTAGACACCCGGATGTGATGTTCCACTTCAGCCTGACTCTTGGTGGGGTTGATTGTGCATTGTGATTACACTCCTGGCTGGGGCTTTGAAGGACAGTCTGAACTATTCCAGGAGTCTCCTGGCAGGCTGGTTTCATGTCATTGATTCAGTCCAGAGAGATGTGAATCAGGGGGCTATTAAAGTTATGAAGACCCTACTTGTTCTTTCTTGCCTCTTCCCCTTCTGTTACTTCTCTCGCTTCACTCTCACTTCCATTTCCACCCTGTCCTGTGAAAAGTAAGAATTTAACTCACCCCACTTTTGGTGGGGGCTGAATCGAGACAGGGGACATTCTCATTATGGCTGAATGTGTGTTCTTGTGAAGAACGTTATTACAGGGGCCAGGAGCTAGTGTTACTCTATTAGTGGCAAAACACAGCATTCCAGAAGGTCTGGCATAGAAGTTACACACACACACACACACACACACACACACACACTCCAGATATTCAGTATCTGGAGATACTTGAGAATCAGCCTGGATTTCTGATTGCAGGAATCGGGGAACTGGGAGCAGGACCTCAAATAGCAGCTGGATTACATCTTTGGGGAAGGCACCTGGCCAGAGCTAGAAGGGAGGTCCCAGGCCATTTAGGGGAACCAGGTGTCAGCAAAAACGTTCTTTCCAGTATGGAGTCAGATTGCTGATGTGAAGATTACAGGATTATTTTAATCTGGGTACTAATTCAAATCCACAGACATTAAGAACGTCATGGTTGGGACTCAGAGGTGTATGGAGCGCTCCATACATAACAATACAAAAATCAAGCAGTTTTTTTTTTCTGGGAAGTGCGTTTATTATTTGCATGATATTCTCAAAGGAGTTCATTGTCCCCAACTGCTTTAACAAAACCAACAAAACCAACTGCTTTAACTAGAGGATATTCTTCATGTATTAAAATACGAGCTGGTTGGCACAGAGTCAGATTCAGTGGCGTATTTTGAAATTTCACACTACATGTAGGGAGCTTGTAAGATATTACAGGCAGCAAACAAGCAGGGGAATTTAAAGAACTACTGAAGGCACTCAGAGTCCTTCAAGAGGGACGATTACTTGACCTAATTACCAAAACAGAGCCTCTGTAACTCTCAAAGCATTTGCAACTCCCCTTCTCATTGGGTATGTTGCTTTAAACACTCAGAACATAATTACTATTTAATGAAATAAAGGCTGTGTGAGTGATGACAGAGCATAATTAATAGGATCTTAGAATTAAAAAGGAGATTTTAAAAGTTAAAATCACCAGCTGCCTTTTCTTTCCTATTGACCAGCATCACCTTGAGCCGACTGACCCTTACTTTGCTTATCTTGCTTACTTTACAAATAGGTCACTATTGATTAACAGACATGAAATAAATGGAGAAGTTGTCCCAGAGAAGTATACTAAAATAAGGAAACATGGAAATTCCAAAGAGGACCTCAACAAGAGTAGTGTTATGAGATCATTTAATGTAGAAATAAAGATTCCTATATACTTCAACAGATCTTTAGGACATAATCATAGAATTCTGTAAAAATTTTGATAATTTTCCTCTTTTTAAATATTAAATAAAAGTATCAGCTATTCTGGATGTTTGGACATTTTGTGTATCTGTGTGCACGACCTCTCCAAGTATGACTGCTTTCTTCATGGTTAATTTCAAATATATACGGTGATACTATATAGAAGGGAAGAATATAAATTTTCTGCCTTGCTTAAGAAGGAAGATCTAAGAATGAGAGCTATCGGAAAGCAGATTTTATTTGACTATAAGAAAGTAGTTTTCACTAATTAGTGGTAACTTTATGGGGAACAAGCTGCTTTATGAAGTAGTGAGCTTATAGTTTGCAAAGGCGTTCACATGACAACCCGTCAGGGATGTTATAGAAATGACTTATGCATTGCATTGGAATTTAAAGTAGCAAAACAGATCCAGATTCCGTGATCAAAGAGATTGACTCAAACAAGTACAAGAGAATTTCCACACCAAGCCTTGTACAATTCCATGGTGAGTTATAGTACCCAGGCATTCTTCCTGGTGGGTGTTTCCTGTCTGCAGAGAAAGGGTGTGTGAGGGAGGAGGAATGGTTCTGAAGGTCAGTTATGGGATGTCCACCTCACAATGAAGAGTTCAATGGCAGGGAGGTTTGTGCTTCTGTACACCCTCCAAGTAAATTTTCAGGGTCCAGTGGAGATGGGACGTGGTATGTTAAAGCCCTTGCTCAAAATCTAACAGAACTAAGTGTGCTGAGGACTGTTTAGATCCCATTCTAGCTAATGAGAAAAAGACAAAACAAATAGCAAAAAAGAAACTTACCCATGGTTTGTATTAGAACTCACCAGGAACTCTAGAAAGGAATAACGGAGAAACAGAAAACACCTCCATCACAGTTAAAGTGGAAGATCAGAGATTAGGAGAAGTGGAACCAGCTGTCCTGGGAGGACTCTGCCTCAGCAAGCCTCAGAGTTGGTGAAACAGTGCAAAAAGGGAAGGTTCTCTGTTGGTGAAAATTCAGGACACTGTTGCAGAAGGTAAAGCAACTTCTCAAGAAATCCACTTGTCCTGCCCCTAAACCACCCCGTGCAAAATGCCATCTCTTCTTCAATCTCTGCTTTCCTAAACTCACTCCCTCCTTCCACTAACAGAATGACATTTAATACACTTGCCAGGCTGCAGTGCTTGTCATTCTTGGAATACACCATGCACACTTGAACATCAGCAATTTTACCCAATCTTCTTTCTGCCTGGAACATCTTGTTCCACCACCATAGGCAAAAACATAACAAGGATTATGCATTACCAAGTTCACTTTCCTTTCCATTACAATTGCTCACTTGGTATTGTATTTATAGATTAATCTGTACTCACATGCATTCACTGGAAGTTTCAAAGTGGCAGGGCCCTGATTTTTTCATTGCTGTACCCATAGTGCCTGGAATGATGCCTGCCACACAGGAATTGCCAAGTAAATGAGGTTGACTAAATAAACAAGGCAAAGCATAAAGTTTCTGTCTGAACGGTGCATGGCATTTTTTTAACCTATTAATTTCAAATCATTTTTGTTATTTTTTTTCAGTGTCAAAGTTTATTCAGACATAGTTAGCATCCTTCTCCCCAGACATATAGAAAATAAGTTAGTGGAGATTTCTTTCATTACATTAGAACATAAACATATCAGTAAACACCCAAGTAAAGTGTACCCTTACTTTTACTAACCACTGATTGTCTATTAAGAGCAAGACACTTGTTTCACCTCTAAAAAATAATCATAAAGCCAGCCCTGCTAACTCACCAGCTAGTGGAATTTGAATGAGAGAATGAATATTAAAGGACTTTAAAACTGACAAATCACTGTGCAACTATTTCATATTTGGATATATCTTAAACCTTCAAAACTGCTTTAGTTCCAGGGCCCATCTGGAGTCTCTGCTTAGGCAATTGCTTCCTCCTTATAGTTTAGGGATTATCTCTCCAACCATGCCGCCTCTGTCTTCCAATTGTTTACTCAGGCATGTTTTTTAAATTGCCTTTCAGTTCTACATCCCTATCTGTGCTGACATCATCCTCTGAGCCATACCCGAGGCAGAGAAAGTCATTTCTCTTACGATGACTTCAAGAGCTCTGGCTCAAACCCAGCATCAGAATCAGACTTCCACTTTCGCTTCCAGGAAGTGAAGCCACAGATTGGAACACCCTCAGAAGTTCTCAAACACACTTGGGTGTTTGGTTTTGCAACAAATTAAAAAAAAAAAAAAAAAGAAAGAAAAGGAAAAAAGAAAACAAACTTCCTCTTCCATTGTTTCCTGTTTTCAGTCAATGTAGGTTCTTCCCCAAATTAGATGTGTACAGGGACTTCCTTGTATTACCAGATTTTATTAGTCAGAGTTCTCCAGAGAAAAAGAACCAATGGAATATATGTATATATATAAAAAGTGGTTTATTATAAGCAATTATGATGCTGAGAAGTCCTATAATCTGGCGTCTGCAAACTGGAGGCCCAGGATTGTAATTCTAATCCAAGCACAAAAGCCTTGAGAGGTAGGAGCATCAATGTTCCAAAACAGGAGAAGATGGATGTCCCAGCTCGAATAAAGAAAGTGAATTTGCCCTTCCTCTGCCCTTTTGGTCAATTCATATCCTCAACCATTTGAATGGTGCCCACCCACACTGGTGAGGCCAATCTTCTTTACTCATGCTACAGATTCAAATGCTAATCTATTCTTGAAACACCCTCACAGGCACACCCAAAAATCATGTTTTAGCATGTTTATCTGGGCATTTCTTAGTCAAGTCTAGCTGACACAAAAAAGATCATGTTGGAGAAGTAAGGACAGGTCCCTTAGACTAGTTGTTTCATTTTGAACCTGCAAAGTCTTCCCTTCCTATTTGATTTCTTTCCAAAATTTTCTAAAAACCACTGCTGTCAAACTGGCTCATCTAATTTATTCCTTCCCATGTATTTTGGGTTATTTTCTCTTTGTGTGTGCAAGGTAAATTGATTGTCAACATTTTTCTGAAATATTATTTTGAATTTGATCATTCTAATAAATTTTCAATTTTATTTCTACTCATTTTACCCCCAAAGGTTAAAAAATTCTAAGACATGATAAAATTCTCACTAGACCACGCAAAAAGAGAGAAAAAAACCAGACAATTATGGGTGTATATGTGGATGTCTGTGCGTGCCTTACAGTTGCTACAAATTTGTCAATGGTCTTTTCTTTGTTAGAGACGATCTTTCCTGCAATTTAGTTTTGATCTAAATCATCCTTTTTCATGTAATATAATTATGGTTTTTGTAGATGAAAGTATTTTTAAAAATATCTTTACTTGGAAAAAGCAAAAGCTGGAAGTCGTATGTTAGACTTTTTGTTTGCTGTTTAACTTGTATTGATTAAGAAATCCCAAATTGAAAAGCCCTGACTAATAATACTACTATTGCATTACAAGAGCTATAGAACAATCATGTCATGGAGCCAATGTTCTGTTAATGATCTAATGGTGCTGTCATGCCATCAGCAGAGAAGGGAACTGAGTCCCTGAGAGATGGAGATCCATGCTCAGAGTGAGACAGTAATAGAAAGGAGCAGGGTGGGGACTCACACCCAGGTGTCCCTGGTCAGCCACTCTCCCCCACTGCCCCACCCATCTCATCATACTTTTAAAATGATACAGAGGTTACCTTGGTGGGGAACCCATAGTGGAGTTATTCTACCTTGTTGATTCATGCTTAAAATTGCATTTTGCAGGAACCTCAGATGATTCATATTCAATATTTCTAGGGTGAGAAAAATCACAAGTATCTGGTAAAGAGTTACCTCTTTCCTTGGAACTGAATGCATAATTGAGAAGTTCACACTTCAGCAGTTTTCAATCTTAATCTTCAGTGAATTTAGTAAAATTTCATTTTGATCAGAATAGGTTCCCATACTATTTTATGACTTCCCAGCCATAATTGGATTCCTTGGACACCACAGGTGTTCTAATTGCAAATGCAGAGCAATTTCAAAATTATTCATTCATGTTGTCCATGTTGAAAGCCTTAGAGAAGTTAAGAAAAAAGAGTCATTTCATTTCTGGGTGAATTTCAAAAGGCTAACATAATGCCATTGCTTTTTCCTCCCATAATTTCTAAAAGGCCTGAGTAACCCAAGCAATTTTCAATCATTCCCCTTCTAAAATTTTCAGGAATAACATATTAGAGACAAATTTAATAGAACTGCCACAGAGCCTAAAAAAGTAGATTGGATTTCTGAAGGAAAAAATGAGGTAGCACACATTTATAAATCATGATACTGTCATGGTATTTTCTCTGCTCAAGGTTTGAATGGACTCAAGCATTTACTTCATGTCATGGTCAATTAATGAGTTTTTTATACAATCCTAATAATTGAATTTAATCTGCTCAACTATGCAGATTACCTGGGGTAGATTATAGACAATAGGCCAGGCATTCACATCCCTTGGATTCTAGTACTATTTTGCCATTACCTACTAGTTTTTTTGAATGAGTCACTGTTTTTCTGCACCTCTGTGCCTTCATGCCTTGGAAATGAGGATGGAAACTCTGGCCTAACCCACAAGGTTCTGTGTTGATCAAATGATAGCAGATATAAGAACATGCTTTGTAAATTAAAACTCCACCTAAATGCAAGGTCATAGATTTATAGTAATATATATATATATATACACATATATATATATATATATATATCTCCAGAGCCCACTACATTCCAGGTGCCATGCTAACAGCTTCATACATTCTGACTCTCACTCCTCAAACAACCTGATAGAGTAGGAACCATTATTGTTTCAAGTTTACAAATGAGGGAGCTGAAACCAGAGAAGGAAAGTAGCTTGTCCCAAATCACATGGCTGCTAAGTGGCCTCATCTTAGCTGTTATGTCATATGGCTCTGAATGCTGACATCAGTGATCATAAGAAAGGAAGGATCCCTAAATAGGAAGGTTAGAGGTTGAATTGAGACCCCCCACTCCAAATTCATATGTTAAAGTTTTAACCACCAGTGCCTCAGAATGTGACCTTATTTTGAAATAGGTTCATTGCAGACGTAATTAGTTAAGAGGAGGTCATACTGGAATAGCATGGGCCCCTAATCCACATGACTAGTTTCCTTATGAAAAGAGGAAATTTGGGGACAGACAAGTGCACAGAGAGACGGCTATGTGAACACTGGAGTTATGCTACCATAAGCCAAGGAACCACCAGAAGCTGGGAGAGAAGCTTGGGACAGGGCCTTCCATAGAAACTTTCCAGGGAGCATGGCCCTGAAGACCAATTGTTCTTGGACTTCTAGGCTCCAGAACTGTTAAACAATAAATTCCTTTTGTTTGGATCACTTAGTTGTGGTACTTTATTAAGGCAGCCCTAGCAAACGAATGCATAGGTAGATACGGTTGATGAAAATCAGCTTTGTGATTTTTTTATTCATCCTTTGCAAATCCATGGAGGGAAAACCCCTTGGAAGGTATGCATGGGTCTGATTGTAGATCAAGCCAATGTAAGTGGAAAGGAGGCCATTAATTTCCAGTGAGAGTGACTCCTTGCTATTCTTGGATAATTTGTGAAAGCAGAACATAATATCATCCATGAATGTGGCAATGAGTACACTCAGTATTAGTCCAGGGAAAGCTAAGAGGATGAAAACTTTTGGTTATGTTCTTAAGCACTAAAAAGGAAACACAGTCTTCCCTTGACTTCCATGATGCACGTATTTGGTTTTTCTCCTACTTCTGAGTCCACTTTTTCTCAGTGATCTCTGTAAATACCTTATCCTAGCTCATCTCTGTAATGTTGGGGCTTCTCAGAATCAGTCCCAGGGTGGATGAATTACTATTAAATACTTTATGAACCTTCCCAGTGATCTTGTTATTTCCCATGGCTTAAATTACCCTGTATGATGCTACTCTTGTACAATACAGTGGTTAAATATCCTCACTGCACTATTACCTACCTATGGAATCTTGAGGGTAAATTTCTTGACTTCTCTGTGCCTTAGTTTCCTCACTTGTAAAATAGAAATAAAATAGTGCATTCTTTACAAATTTGCTGGGAGGATTCCAAGGCATGAAATCACAGAGGTGCAGAAAAACAGTGACTTATTCAAGAAAACCAGTAGGTAATGGCAAAATAGTACTAGAATCCAAGGGATGTGAATGCCTGGCCTATTGTCTATAATCTACCTCAGGCTGCATGGTTGAGCAGATTAAATTTAATTATAAGGATTGTATTAAAAACTTATTAATTGACCATGACATGGAGTAAATGCTTGAGTCCATTCAAAGTATTACATATATGATACATAATATATAAAGTATTATATGTATGATACATAATATATAAAGGAGAATAGTCATGAACTTGGGGAATTCAATATCTGGGAGTAAATATAGACAAATATAAGAATACTATTATGCAAATAATAGTTAAGGGAAATATAATGCAAGGGAAAGATAGTATCAGGTACAGAAATGCAAGCTAGGGTGCTCATGGGGGGTCTCTTGGAAAGGATTCAGGTGGAAAAAGCCGTTGGCACTTGTGATTTTCTTATTCATCCTTTGAAAATCCATAATGGAAAGAACCCCTTTCTATCATAAAACATATCACATTATCCCATGGGCAAAGATGTGGCTAGGGCAGGGCCACAGAGAGGCCTTCTAAACCATGGGTTCCAGTACCCAGGTAGTTTTTAAATGCAACAAAATTGACTGCCGGAGCACCAAAATTATAGTTAGATAGATAGAATGAACAATATTTGGTAGCACAACAAAGTGACTATAATCAACAACAAGTCAGGGTGTACTTTAAAATAACTAAAAGAGTGGAATTGGAATGTTTCTAACACAAAGAAATGATAAATGCCTGAGGTGATGGATACCCCAATTACTCTGATTTGATTAATTCACATTGTATGCCTATATCAAAATATCACATGTACCCTATAAAGATATACAACTCTTATGTGCCCATAATAATTAAAAATAAAAAATAAAACAAACAAAAAACACCTATGGTTTTTAGCCCTGTTGTCTGCACAAGAGCAGAGCTGGGTACAGGTACCTGATAAATTCAGAGACTATGAGGCTACTGCTGATTGTAACGGCCTTGCTTTAGGGGATGGGAGAGATGGAGATGGGATTTTATGGATTGTGTCTTCCTCTCTCCTACTGGCTAAATTTTATCCTAGAAGAGTTAATGCCCTTGTACTTCCAGATGACACGGCTCCTTCAGCAGCTTCTGGGGAAGCCCAAAGAGTCACCCTCTGGGTGAAGCTGTTTCAAGTCATGCCATGGAGCTACAGAACTGAGGCAGTAGCCACAGGTGTGCCAGGTCGGCCTGCGAGATGAGGTTGATGCTGCAGTGGCTGTTTGGAACCCACAGAATATGTGAGCTGAGTACACATGTGGAGCCTGTGGCCAAAGAGACACGCGATGTGGAACAAGTGGCCATGGGCCCTGGAGACAGGTGAGGCCAGAGGATCTGTGTCTGCACATAAATCAAAGTTTTTTGATACACATATTCTTAGGTGATAGGGAGTCCTCAATGAAGTTAATGGCCTACGGAGTCCATGATATCATCATTATGTTGTCATTTAACATGAAAGAGACCTGATGGGAGGTCAAATGGTGTAAGCAGTAGAGCAGGATACTAATACGGTCTGATGACTCCAAACCCAGAAACCTTTCCATTATGTTACGTTACGATCATTCATCATGCCAACGTGCACACTGCCTAAGGGAATCCCAGACTTTTTACTCATACACCTCGTCCTACTACAGATGTAGACTACAGAACTGAGAACTAATAAATGGGTATTGTTTTAAGCCACTTCATTTGTGATAATCTGTTACACAGCAATAGCAAATTGATGCAGACTGGCAAATTGTTTCACTTTTTTCTTTCCTCTTTCTTTAGATCTTGTTCCAAAAATATTATTCTACAATTATTGAGTCTAAGACATTGTGCAGAAACAAAAAGAATGAACCAGACATGACTTCTGCTCTTAAGTATCTCTCATTTAGAATGTAGGTTAAAATATAGGCAGTCATGTTAAGATATCAAGTTAAGATATAAATAATCATCATAAATGATACAAAGTGCTAAGGATAGTACAGATAAAATGCTATGAGGACATGGAGGATATGGCATTGATCAGAGCATGAAAGAATGCAGACTTGCACGTTTGAGCTTGGGGGACACCATTTCAGAGAGAAGGGCAATGCAAGCCACAACAGAAAGGAGGGAAATTTCTGTGACATACACAAAACAGTTATTAGTTATATTAGAATGCAGCCCAGATTAGGTTAAATGTTGGAACCTTATTGCAGACACCTCTAAAATTCAAATGTAAGGTTTTTAAAAATCCTTATATGAGATAAAATATGTAGGAAAGTATTGGCAAATAGCCATGTTTTCAAATGCATTGCCAAAGTCCCTGAAAGTTTGAGAGGTTCTGCTCTGTAAAGAAGCAGGGTCTTGGGATCCTAAAAACTGAAAGTTGAGGGTACCTTAGACAACTTTTTGCAAACATCTCATTTTACAGAAGAAGAAACTGGGACCCCCAATAGTAGGAGCAGTGGTGGTAGAGACAGTGAATAATCCTGACTTACTTGAGCATGCATTTTGAGCTAGGAATTTTACTTACCTGTGCTCAGGAAATCTTGACAGCACATCCTGGAGATACGGCTACCTATTGGGTGAGGAAATTGTAAGGGGAAGTTCCAGAAATTGAACCACAATCTGCTCACTACACATACTGTGCATTTAATCATGGCACCAATAGCCTCTCCAAATGGTTAGGAACTTTAACAAAATCTCCAGGTTGGACTGTGGGAGTGTAGGGTACAAGCATTAGGCCTCTAGGGGAGCCCTTGCCCCATGGTGAGCTCACACAGGGGCCACAGACACCAATAGGACCTGTCCCATCCCTCCAGGAGACCACAATGCAAACTTCTCCCCACTGTCAGGTGCTCAGAGACATGTAATAATCAGCTTAAGACCTTGTCTAGCATCTATTCCAGGGGTTAGGAGGTTTGATTCTGAATTTAGACCTATCTTGGTTCAAATTCTAGCACTGCCATTTACTTACCATGTGACATTGGGCAAATTACTGACTCTCTATGACTTTAAATTCTTTTACCAGTAAAATAGGCATAAAGACATCCACCCTAGAGAGTGAGAGAGTGATTGTGAGCGTGGAGGATAAGTTGCAAGTATTTGTTCAGTAAATGTTAGATCTTGTTACTGATTACGTCCTGGTTAAAGAGAGCAGTTCTGCCTCTATTGTTATCAGCAGTGACTCACCACTAATCCTCCCTGGACAAGGATTCCTAGAGTCTGCCACTTTATGCAGATAAACCATTTCCAGCAAGTCCTGAGCCAGTGCAGGGAAGCCTCCTCTAGAAGTAAGTTCTGCTTCCGTTGGAGGGGGACCCTTACCTGAACGCCTCATGCTTGCAGTGAGAAGAAAGGACTCCTATTCCTCTCCCCAGGAGGGAACAGTAAGAGGTGACAGTGTATTTCCCTCACCAATCTAGACACACTTAAGCCCTGGAGAAGAGGAGCAGGTGATCTGATTACAGTGCCCAGGAGAAAGGTTCTTCTTCTGCAGGATCTCAGTTCCCTTCAGCAGATCCCACGTCTCCTGCTACCAGGAAAGGTTTCTCCACCTGCCACCAGGTAGGAAAACCAGCCTGATTCAATGCGTAAGCAGTGGCCAAATCCTCAGGTGCTGTCCCCAACCCAGCTTCACAGGGTCTCCTCCACTTACTAGCTGTATGACCTCAGGCAAGTTACAAAAATCTTGCTGTGCCTTAGTTTCCCCATCTATAAAATGGCAATAATAATAATAGTAATTACTGCATAGAGCTGTTATGAAGATGAAATAAGTTAGTATTTATAAAGTGCTTAGAAGAGTGTTAGACACAATGAATGTTCCACATAAGTATCTTAAAATAAATTAAACATAAAAAACACATCAGTATTTCTTTCTCAATTATTTCAGATTCCACAAGGGAGAAGGATGTGATTGTTAATCATCACAATAGCATATATTGATTGAGTTTTCACAACATGCCAGGGACTATTCCAAAGCATTTACATTTATTAACTCATATAACTCTATGAAGTATGCACTGTAATTATCCTCACTTAAGAAATAAAATATGTAAACATAGAAAGATTAAATAACATTGCCATGGATATGGAGCAGGTTCAGTAAGCTTTTTCTGTCAAGGGCTTGACAGTATTATAAATATTATAATATATAATTATATATTATAGTATTATATATTAATATAACATATTAATATAATTGTTGACTGTATCATATTAATTTTACACATAATATGTGATATTATATTAATATAATTATATTAACATATTATGTTACATAATATATTATTATATTATAATATAATGCAATCGAGTTGGTCCCCAACTTATGATGGATTGACTTACAATTTTTCTACTTTACTATGGTTCAAAGCATTATGTATTTAGTAGAAACCATACTTTGGGTATCCATACAACCATTCTGTTTTCAGTACAGAATTCAATAAATTACATGATTTTATTATAAATATTCAATATTTTATTATAAAATAAGCCTTGTGGTGGACAATTTTGCACAACTGTAGACTAATGGAAGTGCTCTGAGGACATTTAAGGTGGGCTAGACTAAGCTGTAATGTTCAGTATGTTAGATGTATTAAATGCATTTTCATTTATGATATTTTCAACTTACAGTGGGTTTATGAATTTCAACTTATGATGAGTTTAACCTATGATAGGTAAGTCAAGGAGCATCTGCATCATATATAATACAGATTATATTATATTATATATAGTGTATATATTATTGTAATAATATATAATATATAATAATTGGATATAAATACATAATGAGTGCGATGTGCACCGTCTAGGGGATGGACACGCTTGAAGCTCTGATTCGGGGGTAGGGGCAAGGGCAATATATGTAACCTAAACTTTTGTACCCCCACAAAATGCTGAAGTAAAAAAAATACTAAAATAAATAAATACATATACAGTATATAATATTTTATATTATATAATACATCATTATATGTAACATATAATATTGTGTATTATATCATGTTTATAAGTATTATATATAATATAAGCTGTCCTTAAAGAGGACAGATAATGGCCATGTGATTGGAATGCTCAGAATCATCACTTTAGGGCACTGTGGTCTCTACAGCAGGGGACCCTGACCTAATCTTGGACTTCAAGGAAAACTTCTTTGAGGAAATAATGTTTAAGGATGAGAAGGTGTTAGCTAGGTAGACAAGGAAGTAGAATCTTTCAAATAGAGGGAAAAATAAATGCCAAAGCCCTGAGGCAAGAAAGAGCCTGGATCAGGCAAAGGGTTGTAGTAAGTTTCACTTGGTTGGAATGAAGAGAATCATGGGAGAAATGGTTTAAGGTGAGGCTAGAGAGACAGGCCAGGGTTACAGCAAAAGCGGCTGGCAGACAGGATATAGACTTGACACTTTGGCCAAGGACCAAAGGTTGACAAATAATATATATTTAAAACGTGGTGATTTTTGCATTTCCTGATCTTTAAGCAAGAAGGCATCCTACTTGAGATATCTGAGCCCTGGACATTAGATGTTGGTGATGAGCTTGTTCTTTCGCAATTCATCTCTGGTTTTCCAAATATTACTAACCTAATTCAACTTCTAAGAGACAGTGATCCACCTTTTAAAGGTCTTTCTCCAAATCTTTTCTCATACTTTGCAAACTATAACCCATTCTTCAATATCTGGTCTACTGAAGTGTAGCAAAAGCCGTTGTCCATTTTCCCCATTTTAATTTCAAATATTTTTTGTTACTTCTCCCCTGTTTTGCACATCCAATCTTGTTGAAATGTTCATTTTAATAATCTTTTGTAATGTCCAGCTTTTGGTTTAGTTGATTATCTCTTATGTTTGTTTTCTTTATAATTAGTTTCTGTTCATAGTTTTATTATTTTCTTTTTTGTACTCTCTTTGGCTTTATTTTGTCGTTTTTCATTATAACTTCTTTGGACAATACATAGCTTACTAATATTCAATCTTCCTTATTTTCTAACATATGCTTTTAGACTATACATTTTTCTTTATGCTTTGGCTAATTCTACAAGTTTTGATATTTAATTCTTTCATTTAACTTATTTCTAGTTACTTATAAATATATGTATTTTTTGCTAGAGTTTTTGTTTGTTTGTTTCATACCAAGAAATTATTTTCAAGTGCTGTTTTGGATTTTGTCTGTAGCTAAATATAGCTTTCTGTTGTTTTCTGACAACATATTATTTCATTATGTTTAGAGAATGCTGCCTGAAAGACATTGTTTCTTTGGTATTGGCTGAGATTTTTGTGGCCAATTTTTTTAAGTTTTATTTATGAATCATTCATAATTTTCAAAAGCAGCTGCTGAATCCAAAATCATACAATTGATTCTGTCTGCATTCTGCCTGTTTCATTATTTTAGATACAAAAAAGTATTCTCAGCTCAAGTAGGGAAGTCTGACATGGCCTTGCTCAATTGGCCCATTTTTACAGTTTTCAAGATGTGTTTTTTCACTTTACCTGAAGATTGCAAGTTGACAAGTTTCAAAACCTGTTAATTGGTTTATTATGAGCACCAGCCTTCGGGCAACTCGTTTGCATGTGTCTGCTCATTTTTGCTAGTGTTCCGTTCTTCGTTTGCAAAATCAGATGTAATCTTGGCCATAGGTTTTGTTCCCTTCCCTCCCCATATGCTTATTTGGATCAGACTACACAGAGAAAAATAAAAACAAACCATCTTTATTGAAAAAAAATGGTTAGGAAAGGGTCATTTGGCTATTTTTTGGCAGCTTTTAGTTAAAACAGTTACTGTGTGTGTACTGCCAGAGGTACCAGGTGGGTTCTGAACTTGCCTTTGAGAACGGCCTGTTGTACTTCTGCTGTCTATTGGAGAATGGAAATTACTAGTCAGTTTATAATTCATCTAGAAAAGAGCATCTTAGAGACTCTCAGAAAATATCCTGAACTTTGACAAAGAGCATAGTGGTCTGAATGAGTCAGATAAACAACTAAGAAAATTTAGGCCCAATGACAAAAAAGTGTCCATGTTAGTCTGCTTTTAGGCACCGTTCTAGATACTAGAAATGGATCGATGAACCGAAGCAGGTAAAGTTCCCGCTTTTGTAAATCTGACTTTTTAGAGAAGGGAAACACAAAATAAACAAATGGACAAATAAATTTGGAGTAACACATGCCAAGATGAAAAATAAAAAGAATAAAAGTGACAGAGATTGACTGGGGGTGTTATTTTAAATGGGTTTATCAGGAAAGTTCTTGTTATAAAGGTGGCATTTAAGCCAAGGTCTGAATAAAATTAGAAAACCTCAACACGGTGAGTAATCCTCAGAAGTTGAATGTGAAGACATGAGAGCTCTCTGCACTGACTGTGGTTTGTTCCATGTCCACTGCCAGCTGATGGGGCAAAGCCATGCCTGTGTAGGCAGCCTCGGGACAGAGGAGCACATATCTGGTAACACAGCCAGTCTCCTTGCCCTCAACACACAGCATTATCTTCCCAGTCTTTCCTTCCTTTGCACCATGCTGGTGGCACCTTCCCTATCCCACTTGCTTAATATTTTCCCTGAGGTACATTCATTTGTTTGGATTTTTTTTTGCAACATTTTAACACCTGCAAATGCAGCACTCATTCTGCTTCTCATTACCACTTTCCGGAGTCATTTTTTACTTGTCTATGCTAGGGCTAAAATTATCTTTCATCCTATTGCTGAGCCCTTCATACCCACTTCCTTGCTCAAGAGATTTAAGAATATTATGCAGAAGCAAAATCTTATAAAATGAGGTATAGAGGAACGGGGTTGGAGGGTATCTAATACTAGGTGACTGAGGACCCAGGAAAATAATGGACTTCCTCCCAATTAGGCAAGGACAATTTCTTACTTGTCTCTGTGTCTCAGAGTGTATCCAGCACAGCACCTGGTAACCTACTTGATGCTCAGTAAAAACTTAGAGCTGAATTTAACCGTGAGTCTGTGATTCCTAGCAATGAACTAGGTCAGGAGAGTTCATTTATCAACCTGTCAGAATCCAAGGTGCAAATGTAGACCAAAAAAATAAAATAAATCTCATTCAGCAAACAAGTCTCCTTAAAGAATCTCCAATGAGGGTCCCAATATACAGCAGTGAACTAACATTCTCAATCAGCACTGCCCGTCATAAGCTGTGTATGTGTGCTCAGGCACAGGCTGAAAATTGGTTAATAGTTGTGGATTGAGATGTGAAATGTCCTGAATCAGCAGGTCTAGTCACAGAGGCAAAATGTCAATGCACAATGAACTGAATCTCTCCTTCAAGATCATGCCTTAGTTCATTCATAGCTAAGAAGACAGGCAAAGAAACTGTTAACTCATTTATTCCGAGTACCACCTCTTTTCCATTTTAGATTATACAGTTTGTTGGAGCAGCTGTCACGGCTACTATTGACTCTCAGGGATGGCATAGGGCCCTGTCTTTGCCCCCTCTCTGTCCTGCCCACCTAAACCTCACACATGTGCCGGGACCCAGGGAGGGCCTGGGGCATAATGAAGAGATGCTGAACCTGAAAGCCAGGCTCAGACCCTCACTATTCCCTTTAATAATTTATGGAGAAGCAGAGATAACGTCTAATCCTTAAAGTTGATGTGAGCATTCCATTTAGGAATACTACCATTCTACTCTCTGTTTTTACAAGTTTAACTATTTCAGCTGCCACGAAAGTGAAATGATGCCGTATTTGTCCCTCTAAGACTGGATTATTTCACTTAACGTAATGTCCTCCAGGCTCACCCATGTTGCTGCTTAAGGCAGGATTTATTTCTTTTTTAAAACTGAATAATATTTTATTATCTGTATATGCCACACTTTTTAAATCCATTCACGCATTGGGAGAAGGAATCGGAGAGTTGCTAATTGGTAGGTATAAAATTTCAGTTATGTAAGATAAATAAATTCTAGAAATTTACTGTTCAACATTGTATCTATAGATAACAATATGGTATTACACATGTAAAAAATCAGTTAGGAGGGTAGATCACATGTTAACTATTCTTAACACAATTAAATCATAAAAAGAGTGAATACCAGGGTTGGCACTTGATTTTAATAACCAATTCAAAGTTTTATCTATTATTTTAAAATCCCCTAATTATTAGAATCCATAGTATGAATTCCTTCTCTAAATCCTTAACACACTATCTATATGTGCCATTCTTTCAGTAATTCACCAAAAAACAATTTTATAACATTGATTCAACATTCAGCTAATTACTAGATATCTATTTTGTTGCAGAGTTAAAGGCTTGAGATTAAAAAGAAAAACTAGGAATAAATAGAAATATTGTTAAGCTGAGAAAGAATAATTACCTAAAAGCAACTTTGGAAGATAAGGTGCTCATGGTGTGTTTACATTTACATTGACCTGGAGATTCTAGCTGGTATAGTATGATCAAAATAAATAAATAAGAAATGAAAAATAATCCAAACTAGATTAGTTAAAGACAATACAATATAGAAAAGCCAAGAAAATCTGCACATTAAATGTTAGAATGACAAAAGATGTTCATTAAGCTTGCTAGATATAAGGTCAATATATAAAACATAAGAAACAGAAATTACAGTTTTTGAAAAGAGAGAAGATACAATTGCAATAGCAGCCAAAAATAAAGGAATCTAGAAAAGAATTTGACACTGTGCAAAGCTTTTATGGGCAAAATTATAAACTTTCTTGAAGGACATTAAAGATGATTTATTTAAGATATATAGTATTATATATTCCTGAGTTGTAATACACTATATACTTGATGTCATAAAAATGGGTAGTGGATTCATAAATGTTCACTTTATTATTATTTGTACCTTCTTGCATGTGTAAAATCATTTTAATATTTTAATTAAATATTTTTAAAATACTTAAATATAATTTTAAGAATGAAATAAACCCAAAGTGTTCTTGTGTACACACACCTGCATATGCATACATATGTTAATACCAAACAGTTGGACTGTGCCTTATTTCACATTATCTGTATCTCCACTAGATAGATGAGCACACTGAGGCTCAAGGTAGGTAAGTGGTCTTTCAAAGTCATATGTTGCTAAGACTAGATGTTGGTCGTCTTTCTCCTGTCAAGGATCTCTTCCCTGGCCCAATGTTCACTTATCAGGCAACACTACCACAATTCCCAGGTCAACCTAGTGCACAACAAGGGCCCTGGAGTTGGGTATCCAGTTATCAGGGCCTCCTTTGGCATTTGCAGGATGCAATGAGTGATGGTTTCCGTCTAAATAATGGGCAGTTTAATGCCATGTGGTAGGACTTGTGCAAGGTGCTGCTAGGCTTTGAAAGATTGGCCATCTGGTATTTGCCCCTTGCTGTGTTCAACAGCTGCCTGCTGGGCCTTCATCATGTCCAGATAGTGCTGCCATTAAAGCCACTGGAGCCACTCATTACTGAACTCTTAAGTCTGTCCCTGGAAAATAAGTATAAATTAGTCACAGCTGGTGCTGCTGGACACATGCATACTGATCAGAAATGAGTTCTCAACACTTCTCATAAGCTCCTATGAATGGATTTTGGGGAAAAAAGAAAAAAGGAAAAAACATTCCCCTTCAAACAGAACTTCCCTGCGGTTTAAAACAGACAGATATTTATACATGTTTATTTATTTTCTCACTTTTTAATTCATTCATCCTCGCACCCATAGATATTTACACAGTGTTTCCTTGTGCCACATACTGTATCAAGCCCTGAGTATGACTTGAGAATGAAAAGAGGTGGTCCCTGCTCTCAGAGAGTTTATAGGATGGGGCAGATGTTAAAGAAACAAACAAAAGTACCTATCTTCATATTAATACAAATTGTGGGAAAGAGGTGGGAAGCACGAATAAAGAAGAGGAAGTTCTTAAAGTTTTTCAGGGAGTTACCCTCTGAGGAGGAGGCACGAAAGTCAAACATAAGGGAAGAGTTTTAGATCCCCTGCAATATCTTAGATTTCTTGGAGATGGGCTCTTTTCTCTAGTTCATTTTTATATCCCTAGAACCTTGCTTACTATGAGACAGTTGAGGTCAATTAGAAGACACATTAGCTATTGCTGCACCAAGTTTTACCAGACCTGAACATTTAACTCTATTGTTTCCTCAAGGGGCTCCAAGCACAGGCCTTTTACTTTTCTCAAACACTCACTCACAGCTCACAGCAGCACTGCTTTACCTGTATTACATTGCAATCCACGTGACAGAAGGCATGCACCCATGCAACACGCTCCTAGTACATGTAGACTGAAGTTGTGCATCTATATTAATCCCAACGTTTTCTGACCCATTCAAAAAATATATCAGAAGGCAAGTAAGAGCAATTTTATTATTGAATTAATCGTGGATCTACCTTACTTAAAAAATCCAAAGTACAACATTCATTTATTCTACACTACTATTAATAATGAACTACTTATGGAACACATGACAATTGACTGTGGCATATCAGGTTTTCTGATACGACAGTTAAGGTCACTGCTTTGCAGAACTCCAGCTCTTAGCCCCACTCATGTGAAGGGGCGTCAGGCCCTAGCGCCTCACGCATTATTTTCTTAAATACAGGACCTAACTGAAGAGTTAGTTAAGGTCCCTAGTGACACAAAACTATCTCCTTCCCATCCATACGTGGCTGGGTAATTGCTCTCACCTCCCCCAATACACTCTTCATTTAAAACTAATGTTCTCATATCCCCTTTTCTACCCCCCACTATGCAGCCCTTAACTATCAGTCTCAGGTGTTGAGGTTTATGAGGGAATTCCACCGTCATCCCATTCTAGGAGTTAGGGTCATCATGAGTAGTCTCTTAAAACATTATTCATTCAATAACTATGCATTGAGCATATACCATCATCATGACTGTCATCATTGTTATTATGTGTCAGGCACTGAGAGGGCTTGGGAGGCCCTGGACCACCAGCAGTCAGCGTGATAGCCATAGTCCTTAGCTCTTGTAGTTCCCAGTCTGGAGCAGATTTTAAAAATGAATAAGATTTCAAAGGATAGAGGTAGATGATGTGTTTTTGTGAAGGAAGGGATGGCTTGAGCAAAGGACCAAGGGTAGGAAATAGTAAGACAAACTCTGAAATAAAGGGGGGAATATGTAAGATTAGAGGATAGGATGGCATGTGGGCTGTGATGAAAGATAAAGCTCAAAGGAAGCTTACAGACACATCCTAGAGACCTGAAATGAAAATGTACCATTAAAAGATACTTGCACCCGAATGTTTATAGCAGCACAATTCACAATCGCTAAGAGGTGGAAACAACCCAATGTCCATCAATTCATGAATGGATTAGTAAAATGTGGTATCTGTATACCATGGAGTATTACTCAGCTATAAGAAATAACGATGATACAACATCTCTTTGGTTCTCCTGGGGAGAGTTGGAACCCATTCTATTAAGTGAAGTATCCCAAGAATGGAAAAATAAGCACCACATGTACTCACCAGAAAACTGGTTTCCCTGATCAACACCTGGGTGCACATTTGGGAATGATACCAATTGGGTGTCGGACAGAGGTGGGGGGAGGGGATGGGTGTAT
>CM052438.1:29267435-29313976 GCA_028533085.1 Varecia variegata | reverse complement strand
CTTCAGGTGATGTTATATCACTTCATATGTGACATAAGAACCTTACAATAGTGAACTCCCCTTCTCAACTTTTGTGCTATTGTTTTATACCTTTTACATATATTATAAATCTCTTAGCACATTGTTGTTATTGTTTTAGCAATCAGTCTTAAGCAGATTTAAACAATTAGAAAATGACATTCTGTATCTACTCATATATTTACCATTTCTGATGTTTTCTGTCCCATTGTAAGGACCCGTATTTCTATCTAGAAATGGAAATATTTCTCTTCTGCCCGAAGGAATTCACTTAACATTTCTTGTAGTACAGATAATCTGATAATGAAAAAATATGAAAAATATTTTTTCTGTATATGAATTTCTAGGTTAACTTTTTTCTATCAGTGCTTTAAAGATATTGTTCCATAGTCTTCTTGCTTGCACTGTTTCTAAAGAGAAATCTGCCATTATCCTTATTATTCTTCTTCTGTATGAAATATGTCATTTCCTCCTGCCATTTTTAAAATTTTCTTTTTTACCGATTAAATGTAATTTGATTATAATGTTTCGTGATGCCGTTTGTTTCATGTTTCTTATATCTGGGTTTGGTTGAGTTCTTGAGTCCATGGGTTTAGCATTTTAATCAATTTCGATCACTATTTCTTTAAGCATTTTTCCTGCAAACTGTCCCCCTCCACCACCACTACCACCTTAGGGTTTCCAATTACATATATATTACACCTCGTGAATATGTACCACATATTACAACTCACTGGTGCTCTGTTTATTAATTAGAATTCTCTTTTCTTTCTGTGTTTTACTGTGGCTAGTTTCTATTGCCACATCTTCAAGTTCACTAATATATTTTTCTGCAATATTTAACCACATTCATTTTATTTTTCATTTCAAACATTAAAATTTTGTCTCAATACATTCAACTTGATTTTGCCCCCATCTTTTATGATTCTACTTAACTTTTTCTACAAGTGGCATACAGTTATATTAGCTGTTTTAATGCCCTTGTCTGTTAATCCTAACACTTGTGTCAGTTCTGGAATGGTTTCAAAGATAGATTTTTCTCTTCATATGGGTCATATTTTTATTTTTCTTTGCATGTCTCATAACTTTTTATTAGATGCCAGACATTGTAAATTTTGTCTTTTTGTGCTGGGTGCGTTTTCATGGAGCTTTGTTCTAGGATGCACTTAAATTGTTTTATCGGTTTAATCCATTTAGATTTTTCTTTGAAATGTGCTAAGTAGTATCATAGCAGTGCTCAGTCTAACACTAATTATTCCCACTATTGATGTAAGACCTTTCTGTGAACTCTACCCAGTATCCTGTGAATCTTGATATTTTTCAGTCTCAATATGGTAGGAAAAAGCACTTTCCTTTGGTAGAAAAAGGCTATTTCCTTAATAGTGATATAAGACTATTTCCAGTCCTGTGTAAGTATTGGTCACTGTTACCTCCAATCCTTTCAAGTAAATCTTTCTTCGGCCTCAGACAGTTTCTTCACATACATGTGAACAACATAGTCTGTTGAAAACTGAGGAGGACCCTCTGCAAATCTCCATATTTCTTTCTCCATGCAGTCCTTTCCTTTAAGTTACTCTGTTTTGTGAACTTCCTATATATGCATATGTATAACATACACAGGCACATATACATTTTATATGTTTTTTCTTTTTTTTAGTTATTTCAAGCTTGAGAAAAAATCCATAAATCTATGTGCTTCTTCTGGGATTTATTTAGGACTGACATATAATTTTAAACAGCAATGTTGAGAGCAGTCATTTTATCTATCTTTCTGGTTTTTTGGGGGACAAACATTGAGACTTTCATCATTTAGTATGATGTTAGTTACAGGTTATCAGAGCTAGCTGTGATGTAATGAAAATAAATATTTGATCTGTGTCCCTGGATCCCGGCACAGAGCTCCTAAAGCTTTTTAAATTTCCTGAGTCATAGGGGTGATTGGAGCATCTTTTGTTCTCCAGACAAAGAGCTGCTAAATCTCATTGAATTTTCTCGGTTATAGGAACATCTTTTGTTCTAATGAGATGACTGTTGAATGAGGGGTTCTAGATAGTTTCAGGATGGGAACTGATCGCTGAAAAGACCAAGGTATGATTAGAAGGTTGAAACTTTCAACCCCACTTCCCAACCTTCAGGGAAGGGCGAGGGGTTAGAGATTGAGTCAGTCACCAATGGCCATTGATTTGATCAATCATGCCTACATGATGAAGTCTCCATTAAAAACCCTTAAATGTGGTTCCGGGAGCTGGGAAGTTGGTGGGTTGGTGAATGAATCACACGTCAAGGTTCTGCGAAGGTGGCATTCACAGAGAGACCATGGAAGCTCTACCCTCCCATTCCCCCACCCAACCTTCCCCTATGCATCTCTTCCATTTGGCTGTTCTTGAGTTGTACCCTTTATAATAAACCATAAATTAAGTAAAATATTTCCATGAGTTCTGTGAGCTTCTCTAGCAGATTATCCAACATGAAGAGGGGGTTGTGGGAACCCTCAACTGATATTCCATTGGTCAGAAGTACAGGTGGCAACCGGAGGCTTGTGACTGGCATCTGAAATGGGGGAAGTCTTCCTGGAGTGAACTCTAAATCTGTGGGGTTTGTGCCTGTGTTAACTCCAGGTATTTAGTGTCAGAATTCAACTGAATTGTAGGATACTCAACTGGTGTCTGGAAAGTTGAATAATTGGTTGTTGTGGAGGGAAAAACTCACACATTTAAAAACATTCATTTTACCCTTTATCAGGTTGAAGAAGACTACACTTTGTGAACCATTGCTCTAAAGTTTGCAATATAAATCCTTAAATCGTCACAATATAACCTCGCATAGTACTATACTACTTCATGTATAATGTAAGGACCTATGCTGTGTGCTTGCATTTACCCCCTCCTGTTCTTTGGGCTATCTGCTTCTACATATTTTATAAATTCCATAATACATTATTATTATTTTTTATTTATACATTAAATTATATATTAATAAATCCCTGGGTTTTTTTGCCTATATATTTAGCATTTCCAGTACTCTTTATTCTTTGTGCATAACAATTTCCTCCTTCTTTACTTCTTAGCCTGAAAAACTCTGTGGAATCATTTTTTTAACTCCTCTCATTTTAAAACAACCCAGATACAATCCATCGGAAAATTCTTTTCTCTTTCTTCAAAATATGTCTAGAATGCTAGAGTATCCCACATTTTCCAATAAAAATATCATCATTTAATCCACTAATTCTCATGTTTTAATATTATAACACTCCCCTAACCAATCTCTCTGCTTCCAGTATTATCTACCTACTGTCCACTTTCAACACAGCAGCTAGAGTTATCCTTTTAAAATATAAGTTAATTCCTATCTTTCTGATGCTCAAAACTCTAGAATGGTTTCTGTTCCATTCAGACTAAATTCCAAGGTCCTTACAGTGGCCGACAACACCCTGTACACATCACTCCCAATTACCTCTTTGACCATGTTTTTCTATTCCTGTCTATTATTTCACCTGGCCACACTGCTTGCCTTGCTGTTCCTCTAATGCACAAACACTCCTTCCTCAAGGCACCTGCCTTGTTAATCCTGTCATCAACTTTTGCCAAGACATGTCCTTCAAGTGTTTGTTTACTTCAATTTTTACCTTGAAAGTAGGATCTTCTATGGCCACATTACTTAAGTAGTCACCAGCCTCCATAATAGCACTGAGTAACACAATTATATGATTATTTTATTGAGAACACTTATCATTATAAAAAATAGTATACATTTTATTGGGTTATTGTTTATATCTCATTAATGGTCCATGAAGTCAATGACTTTCTTTTTATTTATTTACTTATTTATTTAGTTCTTATAAAAAATTCTGGCACATAGAAAGCCTTAAAAAATATTTGTGAAATGTCAGTTAGAAAGAAAGAAGAAAGAAAAGAAAGATGGGGAGGAAGGTGGGAGGAAGGGAGGAAGGTGAGAAGAAGGAAGAAAGGAGGGGGAGAGGGAGGAAGGAAAGGAGGGATCAATCACAGTATCCTTAGCAAGGTCACAAGACATCAGGTCAATATACAAAAATCAATATTATGTTTGTATGGTAGAAATATATAATTATAAATATAATAAATAGTACCCTTTATGATAGTACTAAAAATGTGACATACTTAGGTATAAATCTAACAAAATATGTGCAAGATCTGTATACTAAAAACTACAAACCACCAATGAAAGAAATCAAAGTCTTAAATAATTGGAGAGAGAGATCACATTTACATTGAGCAAGGCTCAATAATGTTAGGATGTTGACTTTTCCTAAAGAATTCTATAAATGGAACACAATTTCAATCAAAATCCTAGCAAGACTTTTTTGTAGATAGATGCAAAGGTGAAGGAACTAATAAGTAAAACATTTTGAAAAAAGAACAAAATCAGAGGACTCACACTACCCAATTTCAAGGCTTACTACACAGCTATAGTCATCATGACAGTGTAGTGTTGACAAAAGAAAAAACATAGAGATCAATGGAACATAAAGAAATCCAGACATAGACTCATGCATATATGAATAATCTACTTTTCACAAAGTTTCAAGGCATTTCAAAAGAGACACTATAGTCTTTTCTATAAATGATACTGGAACAATTAGATTTCCCTATGCAAAAAGTTAAAACTCGATTCATACCTAGAACTGTATACAAAAATTAATTCAATTTGGATCTTAGACTTAAATATAAAACTTAAAACTATAAAACTTCTAGAGGAAAGCATAGGATAAAATATTACTCATCTTGGATTAAGCAAAAGTTTTTAGACATAATGCCAAAAAGTTCATTCCATACAAGAAAGCCCTGATGGATTGAACTTCATTAAAATAAAGACTTATGCTTGTTAAAAGACACTATTAAGAGAATGAAAAGCCATAGAATGGAACAATATATTTGCAACATAAAGAACTCTATCATAAGAAAACAAATCAAATTGGTATTAACTGACTTAGCTGACCAACACTTAAGTGCACATATAGTAGTAATATTCATCAGGTGTCGGGCAGGTGGTGGGGAAAGGAGTGAGGATGGGTATATTCACACCTAAAGGGTGCAGTATGCACTGTCTGGGGGATGGACATGCTTGAAGCTCTGACTTGGGTGACGCAAAGGCATTATATGTAAGCTAAACATTTGTACCCCCGTAATATGCTGAAATAAAAAAAAAGAAAGCAAATGACCCAATTAAAAAATATATTCAAAAGATATGAACAGACACTTCACCAAAGAAGTTATACAGATGGCAAATATGCACATTAAAAATGTTCAACCTTATTAGTCATTAATGAAATGCAAATTTAAATCACAATAAGATATGATTACACACCTATTAGAATGGCTAAAATAATAACTGATAATATCATATGCTCACAAGGATGTACACCAGAATCTTCATATGTTGCCTGGGAAGGCAAAATAGTATAGCCTCTTTGAAAAACAGTTTGGCAATTTCTTGTAAAGTTAAATATACATGGACCATCCAAAGCCATTCTACTCTGGAATATTTAAACAAGAAAAATCAAAACTTTTGTTCACACGAAAACTTTTATGTCAGTGTTTGTAGTGGCTTTGTTATTAACAGCCAAAAATTAGAAACCAAAAATGGCCTTCAACAGGTGAATGGGTAAGCCAACCATGGTATATCCATATAATGGAATACTATGCGCTAATTAGAAGGAGAGAATACTAAAACATGCAACAGTACGGATGATTATTAAATGTATGATGCTTAGTGAAAGAAAACAGACTCAAAAATCGATGTACTATATGTTCCCATTTATATGAATAATAAGTTGGAGTGGAGGGATTGATTACAGGAGCCTGTTCTGTATCTTTACATCTTGATTTTGGTGGTGATTACAAGATGGTACGCATTTTTAAAAACTTGCCTAACACTAAAAAGAGATAATTTTACTGCTTGAGAATTACACATGAGTTTAAAAACAAGGTAAAGACTTATGGAATGGAAACATTATTCCATAAGATTTTTATAGAATAAATCATAGAAATGTAAATATAGACTGGGTGTGGTGGTTAATACCTGTAATCCCAGCACTTTGTGAGGCCAAGGTGGGAGGATTGCTTAAGGCCAGGAGTTCAAGACTAGCCTGGGCAATACATGGAGACCTCATCTCTACAACAAAATAAAAAATTAGTGGGGCATAGTAGTGTGTGCTTGTAGTCCCAGCTACTTGGGAGGCTGAGGTGGGAGAATAACTTGACCCTGGGAGTTTGAGGCTGCAGTGAGCTATGATCCTGCCACTACACTCCAGCCTGGGTGAGGGAGCTAGACTCCATCCCTAAATTAAAAAAAAAAAAACAAGAAAAGAAAAGAAAGACAAGAAAAGAAAAGAAAAAGAGAGAAAAATGTAAATATGCATAATTACAGCCTTTGCACTGGTGAAGAACTCAACTCTTTGTGAATTTAGGAATGTGTAAGTAACGGACACTAATGTTAGCTCATCCTAACCATTATAGTGGTGAGGATACATTGTTAATTAACACTAGAATCACCTGACAGTTATATTTGCAATTTCTTTGTTGTGTGGAATTCTAAGAATGCTTCTGCCTCAGGAATATTTGTTATGTAAATATCTCTTTTAGTGTTTTATAAAATCTTAAATCAGGGACCTTTTCAAGTATTGTAAAGGTTAATGAGATATCTGAACCAGGTGGACTAAATTTATATTTTTAGTCACCTCCTATCTTCCAAAGTGATCCAACTAGGCCAACAGCAGCTCTCATAGAATGAGGTCTGAACAGTGCTTATTTTTATAAGGAATCTAAGAACTTTGAAAAAGAAAATGAGACACAGCCTGAAGCTGCCTTCTTTTAACGCATTCTACAGTATCAAAAGCTAGCTCTGTCTTATCTTCTAAAAGATATGATTGTTCCCATGATCTTTGCTCTCTAGGAGAGCGTCAGAACCATTTTATCTTCTGTATATATGACATGTACAGCATTCAGGCTCAAAAAAAATCTCGTTATAAAACCATTCTCGCTAGAAGGACTGCTTGCCTACCTGGGGCCCACTGTGGGTAGAACTTGGTGTCCTTCTGCATACAAATCTGGAAGAATTCTTGAAATGAAAACATTATAATGCCAACAAAGGATTTATTGAGAAACACTGAGGTCACAATCAGAAAATAAATGTTATATCAATCAACTATATTAATAGTAATCCTAAAAGATACACTTCACATGTGGCTAGGGATGGCTAAAGTGAACAACTAATCGGGAGCAGCTTTAGGGCCCAATTTCTTGAATCCCTGCACTCCCACTTACTAGTTATGTAATTTTAGGCAAATTCCTTAACCTCTTGGACCTTGGTTTCCTCATTTGTTACATAGGAATAATTATAATAACTGCCATTTTTGTTTCTTGGGATTTTGAACAGTGCCTGACATAAGTACTCAAAAATCACTCCCTATTATGAGAAGAATAAGCTCTGGCTGAGGCTGACCTAGAATCACACTTAGATATACGACTAATAAGCTGGATGGCACTGAACAATTCGTTAAACGCTCTGTCTGTTGGTGCATGCATTTACCTAAACAAATTATAATGTACTTTGTGATGAGTTATGCAAAGATTAAATGTCTTGTGCATTAAAAGTGCTCAGTGGAGTACCTGCAACAATACATTTAACTAGTCATTATTGACACTACTAGGACTGTGACGTATTAATGGCTTCTGTGTTCTACCCTTAGTGGCATCTAAAAAGAGATACTAACTTTTAGAAGTGTCTTACGTATTTCTGTTGGACAACTACCAAAGGGCTGAGTATAAAAATCTGTATTTATTTGACCAAGACCAAAGCCAGAGCCAAATATCACCACCTCATTTTAGGGGATGCAAAATAAAATCTGGAATTTAATTTTAAAAGTGAGTATTATTATTATTACTATTATTTCATTGTTAAAATTTAGTAACCTTTAAAAATTCTGATATTTTTATTTGTAGATGTTAATAAACAATAAGTTCTCAATATCATCAGATGCTAGATTGTTTCTTTTTTTTTTTTTTTTTAATTTTTTTTTATTTCAGCTTATTATGGGGGTACAAAAGTTCTGCGTAGATATATTGCCCATGTCCCTCCCAATCCCCCGAGTCCGAGCCTCAAGCGTGCCCATTCCCCAGACTAGATTGTTTCTTATGTCCCTATATGGTACTTTGTAACACTAAAATTTATTACTTTCTTTTAAGATCAGTTGTGGAGCAACGTTTTTACTTTATTTACTATCTCTGAAGGCATAAGGTAAACGTTATCTCCAAGATTTTAGGCTTGCCATCTGCTCTGATTTTAAGTGACTTAAGTATATACTTGTATTTTCTTTAAGTACTGGACTTAAAAATTTAGTTGACAGTAGTGAGAAAATTTTATTGAATAAAACTCTCAATATGAAATTTTGTACAGTCATTAAAGAAGACAGTGACTTAGTTCAGGTCCCCTAAAAACCAGAGCCTATGGCAAATTTCAAGTACTAGTAATTTATCAGGAGGTGCAATTCAGAGTGGCGAGATTGAGGGGAACGTGAAATGCGCAGAAAAGAAGGTGCAAAGTGAATACGTGCAGGTGCATTTGGGAGTCAGCCACAGCTCAGTAAAAGATGGAGCCAGTCATGTGGTCACGCAGGACACCTCCAAACAGGGCCAACAGAAACATGCTGCCTTAGAATAGTCCTCTAGAGGGAGAAAAGGAGGGAAGTTCTCTTAGTGGCTCTTTTTCCTCTCTTGTCTAGCATTTATCAATGATCGTGCCAAGGACAGCAACTCTCCTGCATTTCTGTATGTGAATTATGTGTTACTTTTAGTATGGAAAAATGACCACCTCCTCCAATGTGGAAGGGATCAAATGTAATCAACCTGCCTTCAGTTGGTTGGCTGATCTTCATAACGAATCGTCCTGCAAGTAATGTGCAGCACATCTCTGCTGCCGGCCGCACGAGGAACAGGCTTGGTGAGCAGGACACCACACTGTGGGACCCACACATTTATTTCCTCCATAGTTCTGAGGTGAGAAAGTGAGCATGTATTGCCGTTCTCGCTGTGTAATAGCTATCTGCTTTGGATCCTCACACGTAATTGGTATTGATGGGAAAAAAGCATTTAAACCATTTGCTTAATCAATAGTTCCATGCAAAGTGCCAGAGGCTGTGTTGCTTTTCTCTTGCCAAGACAACACTTCCAGCACAGCTACTGCAAGGAAGACTACCACTGGCTTCGTTTCCAGTGGACCCCTGACATCTACCCCGCCCCCACAGATCAGGCCTTGCTGAAGGTGAATTGAAAAGGAATATGAGGGGACCATGACTTCACGAATCTTTCAAGTCTTTGATGGCAGCAGTCTCTTAGTTTGGGTTTTATCAGAAGCAGAGCCTGAGACAAGGACTTGGGATCAAACACTTTATTTGAGAAGTGATCTCAGGAATTGAAAGTGAAGCAGTAGAGAAAGTGGGGCTGGGAAGGAGGAAAAGCCAATACATTTTGTGTTGTTGAGCTACGGTAGGATACCGGAGATCAGTCTTTCTGGGAACTGATGAAGGAACTCGGTAGGATGTGCTTCAGAATTCTCCCTCAAAAGAATGAGAGACTGGGGCATGTATCCACCAACATGCATGCTCATTGGCTGAAGGCTGCCCGTGGGGGTGCCAACTCTTCATTCCCTCTGCTTGCAGGTTCCGTCTGCCCAAGGAATGAGCAGGGAGTTGCTTGACGTGTGATACTGTCAATGTAAACAGAAACTCTTCGCCACAGGTAAGGATGAAGGCCACGGTTGGCTGAGGGATGTGATACCTACAGGCACTAACCCCTACAGCAGTCATCCAGGAATTAGGTATGGCTTCTGATTTGCCATATGGGGATATGGGCATAGGGGCAGTTTGAAGGACTCCAGCAGACTGTCCCTATCATAAAGCCATATGTATTCTAATTATTCATTGGAGTTGCAGATAAACAAGAACAGTATATGATGAGTGAGAATACATATCACATGAGTATATGGACCCATTGTATCTGTTTTGAGAAAATTTACCACATAGCTTATATAAGTCTCATCCCAACAAGAGGACTAAAATGGCATTTTAGTTACCCTAATATCAATGTTAATTTAGACCAATAACAATGGGGGTGCCCATTGCTTCTAGATAGTAAATCTTCCTACAAAATCTCAACCTGTAGATCTGCTTTCTAAGACTACTCCTAGAACCAAGTGTCTTACCCTAGTTTCCATAGAAAACAGTCTCAGTCAAAGCTCAGATGTTGATGCTTTTTTATGAAGTTCAACTGAACCAAACAAGAGTAGGAGAAAAAGTACAATGGGGAAAAGGGGAAAAAATTCAAGTTGGTGAATTATGAAGCTACATCTCCACAATGAGACACAAACAGCTTCTCTGTCATTTGGGAATATCTAGCCAGGCCTTCAAGGGAGGAACAGAATTTCGGTCATGTAGTTTGTGTCTCATCTGTTTTCTCTGACTGACCAAATTTCACTCAATGAGACAATGACTTCACTGCACCTTTTCAGTTTTGCCACTTGGCCCATTCTTGATAACTGCTCAGTTATCTCATGTTCTATGTTGTGGCATCTCACCCAAGACTGGCAGGGGCAGGAGGATCCAGTTTCCATGATCAGATCCTAAGGACCTCGGTGTGGGGGCTACTACAGTTCCAACCATGGTGTGTGTGATGGGGGTCATGTGAAGCCTCGTGCTCATCCTGGGAGTAAAGCAGATTTAAGCTAATTGCCCCTTACTTATAGTTTTTATTTCTAATGCATTTTCATGTACTTGTTTCTCGTTTCTTGTTTCTTCTACAATCACTTAAGTTCATGGACAAAAGAAACAAAGCCGAAATTCAGTCATACATCCTTCTAAAGGTTAAATCTGAAGTTGAAGAGCAGATTTTGGCTGAATAACCAGGACAAGGCTGACCTTAGGCAAATCCCTGGTTTTGATGATATATGTTGGAATACCTGTTCTAACAAGTGTCCTTTAAGTTAAAGTAACATATTTCTTATTTAAGTGACAGATGTTTGGGATTTTTTTTCTTTTCCCCCTAGGCTACAGAAATTTGATCCACGTGATTTGTAGGTTAACTATTAAATGTCTAGATTTTTAGTAGATAGGTAGAAATTGTCAGAGGAGGCTCACGCTTATGCACAGAAGCCTAAGTATTTAAAAAAAGAAAGATAAACTCAAAAGAAGTAAGCCTTTATGGTATAATACTTTTATGATCTGGATAATTAAATGTTGGCTTCTATTTGTCTCCCATCATCTATCTATCATCTATCTATCTATCTATCTATCTATGTCTATTAATCATCTGTTTATCTATCTTCTCTGTCATTTATCTTTCTTCATGCATATCTATCTTTTAAACACGTAACACACATACATACACACATACGGTCTCTCTTTTGGTTAAGCTTTCGTTTTCAAGGTAAAACACTCAGCTGGTGAAAGAGAGATTTAATTAAGAGTGCTTAAGGCATCTAAAAAGGAACTGAAGATTTAGAATGCAAGCAGGTAGAAAGAGTACCTTAAGAATTACCATCTATTATTAAGTATTTTTGTGACATATACAGAAGAATCAACCTGTCACCATAAAGGTACTCTGGAAAGAATAGTAGATCAAAGTGACAGTATTCATTTTCTGACAAGCAGCTAAAGTTTGGAAAGCACATTGGAGTACATATTAATATCTGAATTGGAAAATGAATCTGTGACTGCACCCTATGTGCTTGCCAAAAGAAGCGTGGGAGAAAATATTATACTCTAATAATATAAATCAACCACCATTTAGTTAACACTTATCATACATCAGGCACAAGGTTAAAAACTACATGTTCATTATCTCCTTTGATGTTTCACAACTTTCCTAAGACAGGTATCATCATTTTAACAAATGAAGAAACTGAATCCCCGAAAGTTTAAGAAAATTAATCCAATGGAAATAGTATTTGAATTCAGATCTGTGTGCTGAAAACCTGTGCTGTTAATTTACTGCACCATACACCTCCTTACTAGCATTTATGGGGCTTCTTCAATGTGCCAGGTACCTTACATCCATGATCTCAGGAATCTTCTCAGCCACAGGGTGCTTGGTGATGAGAACATTGGGGTCAGTAAAGAAAGGGACTTTTCTAAAGTCACAGAGTCAGTAATTGACAGAGGCCAATTCAAACTCAAGCAGTCTCACTGCAAACCCCCAATTCTTTCCACCACTCCATGTTGCCTACATTTACAGACAATGCAGCTAGTTTAGTCTTGCGAATTCTGTCTGTGGCTTCTTTCCACTCCATAGCTCATTAGATCCAGAAAAAATACATGTGCATGAGGATTATGATTAGATCAGTATGAGCTAATAGTTTCAATAATGACCCATAATCATTTAAGGACACTATGGCTTTGTCTCCAACCATAAAAACTATTACTATCATCCCTAGTTTATAGGCAATATTTTTTTTTAAATCTCTCAAGCATTGCTGAATTCAACTATGATAGTAAAAAGCCAAGCTGTTATTTTGCCTTGGAACATCAACTCTAATACAAAAAACAAAAATGAAAACAATAAACAAACCAAAAAATGGGCCATCCAAAGATCCAAAGGCAGCAGACTAGAAGGCAGGTTGTTCTTTCCTAAAAGCTCCAGATAGCATACATGTAGCAGCATCTAAATGCAACAAGCTCTCATAACCTAGCTCAAAAGTTAGTGGCTATGAATTTTCCAAGACCCACAAAGGTGCTCACCCACAAACAGAAGCACTGTTGGTGAGGACAGTATCAGGTTCTTTGTGAAAATCTCTTTGCTATACTTCCAGGGCCTGGGCTAGGGGTAGGGAGTATAACTGACTACTACCAGTTCTCCTGGAGTTTCTGGCTACAAGGTTTCCTGCTTCCCAGGAGAACAGCTCTAGCACATGCATGATGTTTGTGGCAAAAGTGAATGAATCAAATGACACTTTCCCTCAAGGTATCCACTGCAGATAATTTATAAGCCTAAACATGTCCCATAACATAACAGGGATAGTTATAGGTTGAATGACATAATATCACTAATGCTGATCATTTTAACCTACAAAATGGCAGTTATATGGTTCAATCTAATACATAATGGCACATGCATTCAATAGAACCATATACTACCATTAAAAATGATGTGAAAAATTCTTGTATAAGCAACATGAAAAACTGCTTTTATTATCATGTTAACTTAAAAACCGGGCTGAAATATTACAAATAATATGTGATCCCAAATGTATGAGTAAGGATGCAAAGGAAAAATTGAAAAGAAATTCATTCTTTCAGCTCTCTGTCTTCCTTCCCCTTCTCTCTCCATATCCTCAAGAACAAAAACCCAGAAAAATAAACTTAAAAATATATATATCTGAACTAAGAACTGGCCCACCTGGCTCTCAGTTTCAGCTGTGCCCTCTACTCGCTGAGCTGTCTGGAAGAAGATCCTTTCAGACTTGTCAATTTTTGTGCTCAATTTCCCATCTGTCAACTAAATACAGGGATTCCAGATGACACCTTAGGGCCCCAAAGCAATACAATTTCATTGAAAAAGTCAACATGATTTGAACACAAGACTCTCTATTTTAGTAAACTATGACTTTATTAGGCACAGAAGGACAAGAGCCGGGCTTGTTAAACTTCATAGACTCCACAGAAAATAGAGACTGATGCTCCCTTATCTTCCCAACTCAATTTTCTAATTTATTCAGGTTTATTTCAGCCTACTTTGTTACTTGATTTTAAAAAATGTTCTTTAATTAAGTCATTTAAAATTGCTTAGTTTAATTGGATTCTGGATTCTCAGTGAGGCAAAAAGCCAACAGATTTTCTTGATGTCAAGCTTATAGAGATAAATTTTTTGGCACAGAAACTGTTTCTTTTTAACTATTTTCCTTCTTATTTTCTTGAGATTTTGGTGTTGTAAACAGGAATTGAGATAATTGGATATAACCCAAACAGAGTCCAATATTTCTATCAAAAAAGGTCAAACTGAATATCTCACATACTTTAAAATAATATGTTAAGAGTTTAAAGATAACAGTTTTATATAAATTGCAGAACATAACAGCAACAGAAAAGCTTTGTAGGTATGGCCATTTCAAATATTCAAATTGAAATATTTTTTAATATACAATTTCCCTTGACATATTCAGATAGCATGAGAATTTGTATACCTTCCTTTTGAGTCTGTACTTTACAGGATGGAATAAAAATTGGCCAATTTATGTCTTCCCTAGCTATCTTGCCTATAATGGAAGATATAAAGTCAAACCACATCAATCCTGAAATACAATGTTGACATTTACCAACATCAAAATCGATTCTCTCACATTTTAAAGAAAATTTTACATCAGTATATAGAGTTTTAAAGAATTTATTATTTTAACCAATATTTAAGTGACATTTTCCAGATAATGAACACTGTGCTAGATGCTTGATATTTGACAATGAGCACATGGTCTAGTGGATGAAACGGATTTTTAAAAATAATTGCAAAAATGATAATCACAAAGTGTGTGTGTGTGTGTGTGTGTGTGATGTTACAAGAATCTCCTCTGATCCAGAGGAGGAACAAGGCTATTTGGAACACTTCCCTGAAGATGTGACCTTTCAGCTGAGGTAAAAGGAATTAGTAGAAATAACTTTGAACTTGTTCTCTCACACAAGGACTAGGAGAAACATAGAATTTTAGAGCTGGAAAGAAATTTAGGGTTCAATCTAACGTTCCGATTTTACTCTGGAGGCAGAATAGCATAGTAAGGGGTGCAGTCAAGGCAGCTGGTTTTTACACCCAGTCTCTACTATTTAATCACTGGGCAGCAATGGTGATCAAACAGCGATAGTCACAGGCCTGTTCCGTTGCTGTCCATCCTGATTTGCCTAGGACCATCCAGTTTTAGCACTGACAGTCCTGCATCCTGCAAAAGCCTTCAATCCTAAGCAAAAGGAACACTTGGTAACCTACTAACAAATCACTCCAAAACTTAGTGGCTAAAAATGTCAATGTATTATCATCTCTCACCATTCTGTGGGTTGTCTAGGATAAGTTGAATGGTTCTTGCTTGGAGTCTTTTGTTTAATTGTGATAAACGGTGGCTTCAGCTTATAAGTAATACAGGGCTAGTGCCTACAACATAGAATTGTTGTAAAGTATAGTGAGTAAAAAGATGTAAATAGTTTAGCACATTGGCTGTTACATACATACAAAGTACGAAACAAGTTGAGCTGTTGATAATAGTAGAATGAAGGCAAAGGAACAGGGAAGTGGTAGCTATAGTGAGTGGGAAAGTAAATCAGTTTCAGTGTCTATGCAAGTAGCTGTTATTTAATAGATACTCTAATGCATAATCTCAGTTAATCTCCCATTTCCCTCCACAGAACAGACACTATAACTATCCATATTTTATTGATGAGGAAGCAGAGGCCTTCAAGATGTAGTCATCTCCCCAAAGTCTCACAGTGGTGGGGCTAAAATTTAAACCCAGACTTGTGTTTGCAAAGTCTATACTCCTCCCACCTCTGTGTCTGCTTTACAAGAAACCACGAAACAAACTCCCAAAAGCTTTCTCTAAAAATTCTATTTCCACCAAGAAGTAACAAGGATGGGAATTTCCCCCTGCATTAAACATCCAAAACTATGGACAAAAATGTACAAAAACAGTTTTCAAGACACGGAGCAGAAGGAAAGAAATACATGAACGGAGGCATGGATGAGGTTAGCCCTGTGACGTTCCCAGTTCACTACCTTGAGAGAGTTTCCAGCTCACAAAAGGACAGAGAGAACCTAGAGCCATGAAAATTTGCTGGGTTGAGGAGGCAGAGCTGAAAGTCAGGAGAGATAAAAGTGCCTTGAACTTTCAAGAGAGAGGCTGAACAAAGAGAAAAATCCAGAGGTCTGCAAAGGATCTACCTCAAGTATTCGCCTGGGTCCTGGTCAGTGCATACATGTGAGGAAATATCTAGAGGCCAGGAAAAGGACCACCTGAAAGGATTAATGGTGACAGTGCCACCATCCACACAAGGCCAGGAACAGTGCACAGAACTACCAACCAGGCTGGAAAATCTCATGATTCGGGGGCATTTGATAGAGTACACAGAAGGCTCTTGACTCGTTAGTAGGGACTAATGAGCACCAGACAAACCACTGCTCCAATCTTATCTAACAAATCTTAAAAGCAAGACACTGTTTTCTTGGAAGAAAAGAATTAAACTGGTTTCAATATCCATCCCGGGTCCCAGAACAAAGCTCAGGAATATTTATAGGAATACAAAATATAGTGTGTCCAACAAGGTAAACTTCAGAATGTATGGAATCTAATAAAATATTATAGCTGTGTCAAAAAAAAGGAAAATATCACCCATAACAAAAATAAAAATCACTCCATATAAATCAACCAGAACTGGCACAGATGTTATAATTAGCACACAAAGACATTAGAACATTTATTTTAACTATTAATATATTCCATATATTCAGGGATAACGATATTTTTTAGAGTTAAGGAAGACAAAACAAGAGTTCTTCCTAAACTCCTTACCTCTGCTGAAGAACCACACTCACTTTCCTGATTCATTTTGGTCTCTCAGTAACTGGTCTTTTGGATTTTCCTCTACCTACTGCCAGATCTGTGCTTTAGCATGAAATCCTATCCCATCCAGGGGGTTTGTGGTTTCCCAGAGCTTGGGTGAGACACTGGGATGAGGAACCTTTGGCCTGAGGATGATCTAGACAGTGGTATCTTGAGATGCAATAATAAAAGCCAGGAACCCTACAGATCACAGTGCCAATTACAGGAGACTGGACAGAATTGAAAAAGCTAAGCATATGCCAAAGTTAAGGATAAAAGACGATCTACATGAGAGTGGAGGTTAAAATGTGACAGGCAGTGTCCCAAGAGACTCTGTGGAGTAACCGGCACCCAGCTGCAGTGACTGCTTAGAAGCTTCCTGGAGTACATACATGCTGCTGTGTGTCCTGAAGCTTCAGGAAACTGGCCAGCAGCTGACCCTCGCCCTTTGGCCTTGTGCCAGCCAATTGCCCCTTCATCTACCTTCTCTTGACTTTCAGTGACCATCCTTCTTAGCCCCCTTGCCATCACCTGACTTTCACTGCTCGTCCTAATTCTGAATTCCACCTGCTCCATTGTATCAGCTACCCTATGCCTATCTCCTTTGTGATTGGATGCTTCCTAGATTGGATCTGTGTTTTCTTATCTCCTTTAGGACTTGTTCTGTCTTCCCCTGTTACAGAGTTGAGGAAAACCCGTCCGTGTAGTCCTTTGTTAATTGATCAACACTTATGTGCATATATGGTAGTAACATTCATCGAGTGTCTGGCAGGTGGGAGGGGAGAGGAGGGGCTGGGGATATTCACACCAAATGGGTGCAGTGTGCACTGTCTGGGGGATGGACATGCTTGTAGCTATGACTCGGGCAGGGAAAAGACAATATATGTAACCTAAACATTTGTACCCCTGTAATACTCTGAAATAAAAAAAAATAATCCATCCTTGTATGAGCAGGTTAAAACGTGCCTACTTTTATCTGATTGCCATTCGTGGTTTACCTTGTAACAGGCCAGAGAGGGCGGACTCTGAAAGTCTGTGTTCACATTCCTTCTCCTCCTCTCAAGCTCTCATCAAATAACTCGTCTGAAGAAGTCTGGCTGAGTAAAAATCTGCTGGATGAGGAGTTCAGAGACTTGGGATCTTGTTAATGCTTTGCCATTAACTCAATTAATGACTTCGAGAAAATTACTTAATTTCTCTGCTTCTCTGCAACCAGGCTGGTGGAACTCTTTCAGATCTTCTTAATGTTCTTTGGTTGCTGAACACATTTTTTAAAAATAAAATTTAGGAAAGAAAGTACAAAATTGTAAAAGCAGAGAACTAATTTAATAATGGGTGCTGGTGGGCAGGGTGGAGAGGTCTCCTAGAGTTCCATCCACTGAGACCTTCTGCTCGTGTTCTAGGAGGCATTTCCATAAAATGCCAAAGGTTCAATAGAGCACAATTTGGAAACCACTAGAAAAGACAATACCTTTTATCTATTCTGGGTCTAAAGTTGCTTTAGTCTGTGTTTTCTCTTAAATTAGGTACTAAAATCTAATGCTTAAAAAATAAAATAAAAATTCTCAATATCATTTATTTTTATTTCAGCCCACCAATACAGTACAACTAAACAAATTGCTGTCTGGGCTTTAGCTATGGCTATGCCACTCAGTAGCTGCTGGGACTTTGGTCAAGTCGTATAAGCTTTGTGTTTTCATCTGTAAAATGAGGCTCTCAGGTTAGAATATCTCTAAGGTCCTTTATGGATAGATTCCTCATTCCGGAATCCAAGCCTTTCTAACCAATCCTTTCCTATCCCATTTGGTAATGCATTTATGAAAGGACAATTTCCAGGATAAATTACATTGTAATGAGTAGGCGGGAAGTGTGCGGCCTCACAGTCAGAACACATTCAAGTCTGTTTGTAAATATGCAAACTTCACATTTGTCTTTATGAAGTCCCATTTGTCTTTTAGCATTTTGATGAGTAAACCAACGCCAAACCAATTTGGAACTAGCAAAATATGTTATCATGAGATATTTGTTTTCTCAAACGATTGTGCTCACCAAGTCTCTCTCTCCCTCTTTCTCCCTCCCTCTCTTTCTTTTGGTCTGCTGTTTCTGAATAATTACCAGAAAGCTGCAAGCCAGGGATAATACAGATTTCAAACCTGATGGCATGGAAAGTTGACACACGAACCTAGTCAGAAAGGAAAAGGAACAGAGGAGATACAGGGGAAGGGGAAGAAAGATAATGACCAAGAGAAATCAAATTGTGCTTCTTATTCCTCTTCATCAAACTTATAAGCCAAAAATATCCACAGTGCCGGCTCCAGATGGAGAAAGAATGGTCTGTTTGCCATCTGCAGAGACAAAACAGCACAGTGAAACTGCAGTTTAAAGGCAAAAGTCATTAGGAATAGAGTTAAATAACGTATGTCAGAATTAAGGGATTTGGCACAAAACCCTTTGCTAAGACACCAGGGTGCTTCTGTGTGGGTGTGTGGTTCAAACAGTGAAAGTTAAATCCTTTGACAACCAGAAAATAAATGTGGGGTATGCTTAGGGGTAGTAGATAGAAGACTAAGTGAAAATCATGCATTACTGTGGAGGGGGTGGAGAATTAACAAACTTGCCCTGAAGCATTTGATGATTTTATGAGGCTAAATATAGACATCTTCCACTGAAGCCTAAAAGTCTCCACTCAACTCAGAGGATGCATGTATTGCATAATTAAAGAAGATCAGAGCTAATTCAGAAAGCCAGCTGAGAAAAATGCTGCTGAGCAATTGTTATTCCTGAGATTCTATAATCAGGGTCATCTTCCAGGGGGACAGAGTGAGAAACAAATGATACTGGGTGATACTCCAGTGCCATCATTCCCATTCCGTGTGCAATGTGCTTAGGAAATCACATGATATTTGCAGTCAGAAAGACCTGACTTTACTTTATATGTCTTTTGCTACTATATATTGCCTAGATTGTTTTGGGCAAGTTTCTTATCCTCATCTATAAGATAATGATTGCAAAAACATGGAGAGGGCTTACATGTGCCAGGTACTGTTTCAAGTGCTTCACATACATTAACTCATTTAATTCTTACAACCGCCCTAGGATTAAGGTACTATTATTAGCCTTATTTAACAAATGAAGAAATCGAGTCACAGAGAGATTGAGTTTCTTGCTCAAGATTACACAACTAATGAGTGGCAGAGATGTGAGCCCTGAGAATTGAGCTCTAGATTACTTACTTAACCATAGCAAATGGTTATTAATATCTTGTAGAGGATATTGGAAGCACTCAACACAGTGGCTCATATTAGAAACTCAATAAATATTAGCATTTTAGTTTCCTTCTTAATCAATAGCTTATTTATTTTAAATGTGATACTATGTACCCAAGACCATGATAGATAATAACAGCCAATATTTTAACTTTGTGTTAACTCATTTAATTCTCATAATTCTCAGCACCTATGACATCAATGCTGATATTGATACAGGAAAGTGGACCCCAAAACTGGGGTCTGCTTGAAGGCCAAGTGGGCTCTTGACTTCCCGAAGGAAAGAATTCAAGAGAGAGCCAATAAAGTGAAGTAAAAGCAAGTCTATTGAAGTAATAAACAGAAGGAAGTCTTGCTCCATAAGCAGAGCAGACTCTGTTCTCTCAGAACAACAGAGAGTAGCACCTTGTGAGTTTCTGGGGTCTTATTTTAAACCCTCTATTTAATTTTATGTTAAGTGGAGGGAGGATTATTCATAAGATTTCTGGGAAAAGGTGGGGAGTTCCTGGAACTAAGGGTTCCTCCCCATTTCAAACCATATAGAGTAACTTCTGGGAGTTGCCATGGCATTTGTAAACTGTCACCCGCTGGTGGGAGTTTTGCTTTATTTTGTGTGTGTGTGTGTTTCGCATGTTACTACATTATAAGTGGGGTATAATGAGCAGTGAGGGTAACCTGATGTCATTTTTCATGGCCATCGGGGTTCTGGCTGGTTATGGCCAATTCCTCCACTGCCTCTTGTTCTATTAGAGACCTTGATTTGGGTCTCATGACTCTTTACTGAGTAAGGCCTGCTGGTTCCCTATGTCAATATTGTTAAGGGCTTTGGTCTTTACAAACTTTTCTCTTTGTTTGAAACATTTCTCCCCCAGGTATCCACATGGCTCACCTCTATGCCATTAAGTTTTCTGAGAGGCTTTTCCCAAACACTGCAGTTAAAATAGCCAACTTCATCTTTTCATCTCCCCTTACCTTGCTTTATTTTGTTTTACAGCATATAAAAATACCTGGCATTATATTATATGTTTTTTGTTTGTTTTCCTCAAAATAATGAAAGCTTCATTAGGGCAGGAATTTTGCCTATCTTACTAACCTTTGTTCTGTATCACCAGCCCCTGGTAGACATGTATTTATTAAATCAATGAACGAATGATCTCCATTTTACATTGCAGAAATTGAGACATAGAGAATTTCATGAATCCCTTAGGGGATGCAATGATACCTAAGATGCAGCTCCTGTTCTCAAGGAACCCACGGTGCTTGAGTCCGATGGTAGAGACTCACAGAATCCTCGTGCGTTATGCACGGCTCCATTCACCTAACATGCCTCGAGCACCTAGCAATTACAAGGTACAGTAGTTTTCCTTTATCTGTTGGGAATGTGTTACAAGACCCTCAGGGATGCCTGAAACTACAGAGAGTATCAAACTTGATTACCATCAATTGGAACATGTTTCTATTCCCAAAAATTTAATGCCTTTCCATTTTAACTGAACACTTTAACTGAACACTTATCATGTACTGTGGCCATAACTTTTGCAGTTTGAGGTGCAACAGCAAAACTAGCACAAATTTCTTTTTCTTCTTCACAATTTCACAGATAAAAGATTCATTCTTACCTTATGTCTTAGCAATCTCAGCATATATTTTTTCTTTATTAATTACTTTTCAGCTTCTCTTTGGCATATTGGAATTGGTAGCATTACTACTCTTACACTTTGGAACCATTAAGTAAAATAAGGGTTACTTGAACACTAACTCTGCAGCGATACCAAGATAGTCAATCCAATAAAGGAGATGGCTACTAAGTGACTAATGAGTGGGGAGTATATTCTGGACATAGGGATGATGGGATGATTCACCTCCCAGGCAGGATGGAGTAGGACGATGCAAAATTTCATCATGCTACTCAGAATGGTGTGCAATTTAAAACTTATGAATTACTTATCTCTGGAAGTTTTCATTTAATATTTTTGGACTGGAATTGAAGTGGGTAACTGTAACCACAGTTGAGGGGAGACTACCATACCATGGACATAACTGTCAGGACACAGAACAAAGCTTGACGGTATCTGTACTGAAAGAGCTTGTAATTTAATGGGGTAGATATAACAACCTGGAAAAATATAAAGCATGGAGAAAAGGTAAACATTAATTGAAGGTAAAAGTCATATGGTGTGAAATGCCTAAGAAGGAGAACCTTTTTTAAACTGAGAATTATGGAAGAATCAACAGAGAAGGCAGTGTTTGATTTAGGCTTAACATGAATCTTCATTCTTTGAGAAGAAGGGTAGGAGTTAGAAGCAGAGAGTACAGACAGAGAAAATGAATTGAAAAATGAAAAGAGGAACAGTAATCTTTTCAGAACTCAGGGTCCATGCAAGAAAAAGAGTTGTGAAAAAAGTGGGTTGAAGCAAGATCCCAGAGCATCTTGATTAACGTGCTAAAGAATTTGAACTTTTTGGAAAATAATTTCTGTAGACTTTAGGGAGATTTTTACAGAGGGAAGTGCTATCTTTTATAAAAATACCTGGAAGAATACTGAGAGTGAGTGAGAGAGGTGAGAAATGTAAGAGCAGGAGACAATTGCTAGGAACTAGAGGATGAGAACAACCACGGAAGAGGCAGTGAGAAAGAGGATGAGGAGGAAGATATATCAGAATTAGGAGGTTCAATCCCTACACCTTGGTTTTGGAGGTTGAGGGAGAGGAATGAGACAAAGAATTTAAAATCTGAAAATTGCCTCCATAAGATGGTAACTCCTTTAGGTGAAGCTGAAAACATAGAAGGAAGGCAGGCCTTGGGAGTGAGAGAGAAAGGGAGGGGTCTGAACTGAGAGTTGGAGGGGAAAGCAGCTAGTCCATGGAGCAGGGATGAGAGCTTGGTCAGAGAAGCCAAGGTAGAGTGGCAAGAGTATAGTCCACTGCTTGCTAACTTGTTTCTTATGGTATTCCTCCAGTTTCCCAGATCATGGTACATGCAGAGAATGATAATATTTTTATGGCACATTGAGTACACATATGAAGCTGCTTGTGCCCTGAAAGCCTCCAGCTGGCAGATCCCACTACCCAAAGTTTTTGGCCCTGCTCCAGTGCTGAAGAGATAGATATTGTGGTCCTTGTAAACCATTCATGGTACACATGTGGGCCACAAGACACCAGTTGGGAAGTACTGTCATGCAGGACACAGAATCTGTAGAGTTTTATTTGCAAATAAGCAGGTAGTTATTAATTCCCTATAAAGTGAATACCATGCTCCCTTTGTATAGACTCCCCATGTGGCTTTAGTGTTGTTTTGTTTTTGTTTTATTTATTTTTTAATCAGCATGAGGACTGCAGCATAACACTTTTCGGGGACAGGAAATAGTGAATTTAAATAGAATGCTATTAAGAAGTCTGGGAATCACTGAGAAGGTTGACTGTCCCAAAGAGCTGCTTGACAGAGATAGTGGTTGGTGTCCAGGAGACCTTGGGTCAAATCCCTCATTATGGGCATGAAGTCCTAATGGTCTCTAGAAGTGAAAGAGAGAGAGAGAGAGAGAAGGAATAAAGGAAGGAAGGAAGGGGAAAGTAAGGAAGGAAGGAAGGAAAGAAAGAGAAAGAAAGACCGCAAACTGTGACTATTGCCAATTGTTCTTAACTAAATCTCACCTACTAAGCTCTGAATAGCCCTTCTCACAAGACAAGTTAGACATATTTCAACAAGGGATAAAGACATATAATTTTAAAACCATTTTTTCTCTCCAAAAACTATATTTATTTCCTGTAAAATGGGCAAAAAGAGGCCATCTCATTGATCATGTTCCAATGAAGTCACAAAGGTATGGTTGATTATCTCAACACAGCTCATAATCTCTATCTTAAGAAGATAATAAAAGGAATTAGAATACCTGCCCCCCTTAAAGTCATGCTTTTTGGGTGAACCTCAATATGTCCACCCCAGAGTCTCAGTGAGCTCTGTCAGGTTGGGATCTACAACCAAATGGAGATTATCTATATCTATCTATCTATCTATCTATCTATCTATCTATCTATCCATGTATCTATCTAAAGTCTCATCTTTTGTGGAAGGCTCAAAGCAGTGCACATAAACCATGGTTAGCATTATTTTAGATAGAGCATATGATATGATAACCTAAATCAAGGAAAAGCATGGCTAAGAAAAGGAAGCCAGCTCTAAGTTTTGGAAACTTCTAAAACACTTGAGGAGATAACTGCATTTCTCTCAATTCCAGCATCTTCATCAGATAAAATAATTAGATTGGACTAATTCACTGGTTTTCAAAAGGTGCCTCACTCTTTAAAGGCTGCCTTGTCATAGATTACAGAGGATGTATGGAGGCAGGATATGGAGGCAGGATAGAGGGTTTATAGGTAGTCATCCCAACTCCAGAAGACAAACTCTACTTTCTTCTGTATTGTATTAAGAGCTTCCAAGTAAGATTTTATTTGAAAAAAAGGACCACCTACTTTAAAAATCTTTGGAAACTTTCTTACTCAACAATAGCTAAGGACCATGCTATTTTTCAATGGCAGTGGCATCCAATTTGAGGTTACTTCCCTGAAAGTCTGAGCTGAGTTTAACTCATCAAAGTGTTCTAAATATCATTATTTAAAAAATGAAATTCTTTGAGGTTTTCACACAATATCCAAATTACTCTGAAATTTAGCCTCTAATTGTTTCATGGAGTTTTTACCAACTGTCTGTTTTGATGAACATAATAGGTCCAATCTGTACCCTATAAAGAATTATATCTTTTGAGGACATTCAAGCTTGCTGCAGAGAACATCCATATACATTATAGATAAAAATCTAAAAGTATGTTTACCCTATTACCCAGTAATTGTGCTTTGAGTATTTAATCCTATGATTTGAATGATTTGAATTTGTCCCCCAAAGTTCAAGTGTTGGAAACTTAATCTCCAATGCAATAGTGTTGAGAGATGGGGTCTAAGAGGATCGGGTCATGAGTTCTCTGCCTTCATGTATAGATTAATGTTGCTATCTCAGGAGTGGGTTAGTTATTGCGAGAGTAGTTTTGTTGTAAAATTGAGTTTGGGCCCCTCTTGCTCTCACTTTCAATGTCTCTTACCCTTCTGCTTTCCACCGTGAATGACTCAGCACTAAGGCCCTCACCAGATACCAGCACTATGCTCTTGGACTTCACAGCCTCTAAAACCATGAACTAAATAAACTTCTTTTCTTTCTAAATTACTCGGTCTGTAGTATTCGGTTATAGCAACACAAAAATAAACTGAGACACGTATTCTAGAGAAATAAGCACAAAAAGAACAAAAGAATACTCCTGGTAACATTGTTTGCACTGGAGAAAAAAATTGGAAACAACTTAAATGCCTAACAAAAGACAATGAATAAGCAATAGATGTATATGGTGGGATAGAAGTTCAAAGAAGTGAATTGTAGCTACTTGTAACAGTATGAAAAGATCCCCAAACATTACTTTTTTGAATTTAAAAAAGCAAATGGCAGAAAGTAAAGACAGAAAGTAGCACAAAGCAAGTAATGTGAACTGAAAAAATGTATTATGTATTTTCTATGATTATGTATGTGCAGTACAGAAAAGACTAGAAACATTCACTCAAACTCAAAATAATGTTGTCCTCCAAAGAGGATGTGTGGGTTTGGAGTGGAGCAGTGTTTGAAAGAAGGCTGTGTATAGAGACAGAGATCAATTGAGACTTTAAGATTTAACCAAAATGCTGTAGATCTTTTTTGAAAAAGGTAAATACTATCTGGGCATATATTACTTGCATAATTAGAAAAGCAATAATATACCTAGAAAAGTGACAGAAAGCCAGTAGTACCAAATTGTGAGTGGTAGTTTATTCTGATAGGTGGAAAAATATATTATTGTTCTTTTATATCCTTTCCTATAGTTTTATGATTTCATGACCCAACATCCAAACATATATGCTTAAAAAACTAAGTTTTCATTAAGGCAGGGCTTGTAATATATGGTTCTTGATTTCAATCAATTTAGTTTCCACCGATTAGCTTCCAGCAATGCAACCTGCAGTCACACACCATTAGCAGCATCCATATTGGAGGCAAGACACAAACTAATGTGCTGAGACTGTGAACAGGGCTTTGTGAACAAAGCGTTAGACTGGGTGGGCCTTAGAAACTCAATAGACACACAGAGTCCCTGTCCTGTAAAAATGGAACAACAATAAAAAAGGGAAACAAAATAACAAACAATTAAGTTTTCTCCCCTCTGGCCATACTGGAGAGCAACAAAGGAGGCACAACAGAGAGGTAAAATTGAGCACAGGAGGGAATATTTTGACAAAAATTGAGTGCAAGAGAGAACTGCAGGTCGTGTCAAAGATTCTGGGCATTTGGGGGTGGCACGGGATGCTGGGAAGCTGCACACCAAAGCAATGTAGGCCACATCTCTTAGGGGCCACTTGGAAGAAGTTATAAAGCAACAGTGTGCAGACTGAGGTCACCCATAAATTGTCAGAGTTTCCAGTGTACCTCAGGCAGTCTGCACAGGTAGTGCTTAATAGGGTGTTGTAGAGTATTTTCTGCTTGTTAAATTTCTTAAAATAACTTTGTGGCAAGAGGAATTACTCTGAATTTGAGGAATTTGCTGGAGGTCTAGGATGGGAGACTATGCCTCCTAACAATATCCCTTGAAGACAATGGTCCAAGGGGCTTTGAAAATTTGAACCTAGTGTGACAGGATGAATCTATGTGTTCTGGTGTGAAATCAGCCACTCTTCTGGACAGTTTCTAGGACAGAACTTATCACATTATGTCATAATTATTGGTTTCCCCAATGAGCTTGCCTACTGAGCTGTAAACTCCTTGAAGGCCAAGACATGACATTATTCATCAGCGATTTTATAGTATCTGGTATAGAGCTTGACACAGAGAATATTTATAATATGGTTTTCACTGATGAATGAGTTGGGACATTCTTTATTGGATCTGCATGTTTACATCATCCAAAATCCATTCTCCTCCAGAGTTATATGGCTTTTCACAACCCTTACTTCCTCTTATCAACATATCTGCAAAATGAGGATAATGTGTCAGTCATTTCTTGACATGAGTCATTTCAGCTGACATATCCTAGACAGGCTCATCTTACAAACATGAGTTTTGGCTGGGCAACACTGGCTGGCTGAGTGGTAATAAGTTAACTGTCTGCGGCTCCAAAGAAGAATTAAAAATTTGGCTCTTTCTTCTGGTTGGATTTTTCAGCTGTTTTCAGATAAGATATTCACAAAAAAAAAAAAAAAAAAAAAAAAAGCTTAAAAAGAACTTCCTTAGGCCGGGCGCGGTGGCTCATGCCTGTAATCCTAGCACTCTGGGAGGCCGAGGTGGGTGGATCGCTAGAGGTCAAGAGTTCGAGACCAGCCTGAGCGAGACCCCGTCTCTACTAAAAATAGAAAGATATCGGGCCAACTAAAAATATATATAGAAAAAATTAGCCGGGCATGGTGGTGCATGCCTGTAGTCCCAACTACTCAGGAGGCTGAGGCAGTAAGATCGCTTAAGCCCAGGAGTTTGAGGTTGCTGTGAGCTAGGCTGACGCCATGGCACTCACTCTAGCCCAGGCAATAAAGCGAGACTCTGTCTCAAAAAAAAAAAAAAGAACTTCCTTAGCTTGTACAATGGCTGAATGGGCCAAAAGCTTAGTATCTTGAAATAATTAAAAAAAAAAAAAAAAAGAACTAACTTACTTCTCTAGCTGCTGAGTCATCAAATGAGTTGGCCAAATATTTTGGCCTACAAGAGGCATAAAGAAAAATTCATCAAATCAGGGTGGGGACTCAGTGCTTAGACAAAGAAAAATTGGCATAAAGCCAATGAGATAGGGAGAGGCAAAGGGTTATATTTACTGCAGAGTGGTGGTAGAGATGGAGACACACAGAAACAAAGAGAAAGAGACTCAGACTCCCAAAGAAAAATGGAAAGAGACAAAAGATCAAGCCCATTTCCTAACTTCCGTTTATCAGTTACCATTCTAGACACTGTGCCGAGTGCTCAAATAAAGACACGGAAATATGTGGCCTGTGCTTTGGAGGCACACGCAAAGGAATGCCAAAGGAGGAAAATTAGAGGGCTGTAATAGACACTGAAATAAATGAGGGTAGACAGCCCTGCAATGTTGAGGAGCTTGGAGGCCAGGTGTTCTGAGCAGGGGAACATGTATTTAAAGCCACAAGTGTATGAGAGTGTGTGATGCACTAGGGAATAGCTAAGTCATGTGAGAAGAAAGTGGTCACGGGAATGGCCAGAGCTGAAGCTGAGGCAACCTGTCAATACCTATTGGATTCCATATTTAGAAGTTTATTTATCTGGGGCCAAAAATGACCAGTGAAAGTTTTTAACCAAATGATTATGTCTGTGTTTGAGAGAGAGGGAGACATTTCGAGAGGTAGAAATGGACGTACAGAGGAAGAGACAGAAACGTATATATTTATTTTCTAAGATCGGTTTGACTAGTGGCAAAATCAGCTTGATCAGTGTCCTAATCCCTGACACCTAAACTCCCAGGTGCTCACCCTAGTGAAATTCCAGAGTTGGTTGTTCCTTATTCTTATTCCCTGGGACACTGGGGCTAGTCATATGCTATCAATATCTGGTGTCCAGGTAGACCTCCTGTGGGGTGGCAGAGAGAGGAGGAGAGGGACCCAGCCAGATAAAAAAAACTACTGTCAAAACTTATAAATTGGGACCTGGCCTCCATGCCTGGCCGATGTCAGCTGCCAGCCTGTTTAGCTGCCTATGCTGGCAGCCACATAGCAATGTTTTCATGAATTGCTGTATTGGGCTGGTCCAATGTGAGAAAGTCTTTTGCTCATTTCTATTTTCTTTTCTTTTTTTTTATTTCAGGAAATTATGGGGGTACAAACATTTTGGTTACATGTTATGACTTTGCCACATCCCAACCATGATTTGAGACGTGCCCTTTCCCCCTACAATGCTCACCACGTCCATTAGTTGTGAGTTTACCCACCCCCAACCCCCCTACGCCCAAAGAATATTACTACTGTGTGGGCACCTTAGTGTTGATCAGTCAGTGCCAGTTTGATGGCGAGTACATGTGGTGCATATGCTTCCATTCTTGTCCTGGCCCCAAAGCATAGCTCATGCTTCTCTGCTACCAGAAAGTCTGGTAGTCACCTCTGAGTCTGCCTTCAGAAAATATTTTATAGTTGGAGGAACCAAGTCTCAATGAGATTAAACAATTTGCTCCAAGCCCTTCTACACTACACATCAGGATGTTGTGGTTTTGAACTTAAGCAGAGCTCCTTCTGACCTAAGAAACCATATGTGTTCTACTAAACCCTGCCAGATTCTCAGCAGATGTGGCAATGAGCCCCTGCTTACTTACACCTGGTGCCGCTGAAGAAGCTTGGCCTTTGATCACTTGGGGAACACTGAAGACATTCAGGCTAATGTATACCTCTTGTTTCATCAATGTACATAATTTGAAGTACCGGTTTGTGTCCACATGACTTAACACATTTCCTCTTCCCTAGAGATACAAAATACAATGAAGGACACAAGCTGAGATTCTTGGAAAGAAAAAAAACTTCAAATTAACCATCAATATAAACTGGAATTTCATCAAGTGTTTTTAAAATTAAAAATCCTGAAGCAACCAAGCTTGTGAAGTCGGAGTTCAAGAAGATCTGGGTTCTAGCTTGAGCTCCATCATCTGAGTCATTTTGTGAAGTACCTTAAATTCTCTGAGCTTTAGTTCACTTGTGTAAAAATGGGGCTATTGATATCTAACTCATGAGATTTTGAAACTCAATAAGTTAACGTTTTATTAAATTGCAGCCTATCTCCAACACCTTTGAATTTGACCATAATTACATCATTCACTCCACAATGAATAGCAACTTGTGCTCATGTAGCATTTACATGTTTCCAGGACAATTTTATTATCTATTACTCTATTAGATGTCACTCTTATAGTATATTTCAAGCAAGTGGGTATTATCAGCCCTTTGATTGATGATAAAATTAAAGCCTGAGGACATTTTGACTTGCTTACTTTTGTCCATTGAGCTAATGATTCACCCAGAGTCCTAACTCTGTGCATTTTTGTCCTGCCCACACCAAAATAGACAAATCAGGTTAAAAATGCATTTTATAAGTCTTAAGTAACCAGTTTAATTGTTTGCACACTTCTCCAGGCAGGAGAATCAGCCAATGTTACTTACATTTGCCACCACATAGAGGTACAATATGGGAGCCACTTACATGCAGCGATGTAAATATCACAAAGGATCATGAACACTGAGGGGAGACATACATTTTAATGATACTTAACAGGAGAAAATCACTGCCTTCTCCCATTAGAAAGAAGCACACTTGCCCCCTTGTACAAGGCAGCGAATGTCTCTAGTTATATTCAAGGAAATAGACAAGGAAGAAATAACACAAATAATTTTAAGTCAACAGTAGCCATACCCATTACCTTAAATGAATTCTTAAAACAAAAAGTTAAAAAAAAAAAAGCCTGTATAAGGTTCCAACAGGAGAAAAACTTTGCCTGTGATAGCATCAGCCATGCCTAGATCCATGCATTTTTAATTTTCAAAACTTCTGATGAAATGCTACTTTGGAACAGTGGCTAATTTAAAGCTTCTTTCTTTCCAAGAATCTCAAAATGAGTTTCTCTTTTTCTTCACTTATCTGATTCTTACTCATTCTTCAGAACTCAGTTAAAATAATCTTCCCCAATGACATCTTCACACCTCCTCTCCAATATTAGGTTATATTACCCTTTTATATTTGTAGCACATTGAACAACTTCAACGAAATAATTACCTGGAGATATATATATATATATACACACACATAATGTTTTCCTCTACAGTTATAAATGTAAGTTCCATAAAGGCTAAAATATATATGTACAATTTGTCACTATCCCCAGTGCCTAGCCTAGTACCTGGCATATCCTCACTGCCTAAAAATTAGTTCTCAAATGATTGAGTGAATGAATGAATATTTATTCTTATAGAAATATGACAATTGGTAGGATGGGTTGGAGAGAGCCAGATGAAAAGGAGATAACTTGAAGTCATCTCATACAGATAGATGGTAATTAGTAAGATTCAGGAAGAAGAGGGGGTAAGATAATATGTCAGGCAGAGAGTATAATGGTAGAGATGGGACAAAAAAAAAACTTGAGCATATAAACTATCACGGCAAATGAGAAGCGGGCGAGTCGTTGGTTGATGTATCTAAACTGAGAGCAGGCCCCACCCATGAAAAAGTAATTTGAAAATAGATATCAGTGTTTTCTCATAAGACCTCCGTATTATCTCAAGTTTGTATAGCAACACGGAGGCTGATTTCTAACAGGAAGATACTGAGCTTCAGACTTACATGACATCTTCAAATAATATCCTGAAAAAGGACCCTATGTCACCAACTCTCCTACTATCACTTGACTTGAATTCACCATCATCTCTTCCCTAGACAATCACAATGACCTCCTTGTCAGACACATGCTTATCCTTTCGCATCCAGATAACAGGATCTCCAAATAATATCACAGTGAGCTTTTACAAATGTGGATCAGGTCACATCTCTTCATTGCTAAAACCTTCAGTGGCTACCCATCCACTCTCCCAGCCATGGCATTTTAAGCCCTACCTGGTGTGGACACTGGCTACATTAATGCTCACCCAGGCATGCTGACCTTATTCTGTTCCTTGAACAAGCCAAGTCTCTTTTTGTCCTCCAAGCCTTTGTGTATGATATCTCTGGCTGGATATCTCTCCCCCAAGATCTTAAAAAGGCTTACTACTTATCACTTAAGTTATACTAGAAGATTATTTACTCAGAAATTTCCCTTTTGTACTCCTCTCCCAACTGGCAACTTTTTGTCTATCTCATCAACCCATGAATTAGTAAGATAGGCTGTTATATTGCAAAAAACAAACAAAAAAATTAGCTTATCACTACCAAGGTCTAGTTCTTGCTCACTCTCACGTCCATCACAAGCCAGCTGTGGGCTCTGCTCCATATTTCCTCCCTCCAGCAACTAAACTGGAAGATCATTCACCACTTAAGGCAAGAACATGGAAAATGAAACGCAGGCACGTAAAGCTTCCACTCAGAAGTGACACCTGTCGTTCTGCTCAGGTTAATTGGTCAAAGTGAGTCGTAGCACACATAACATCAAGAGGACAGGAAGGTGCCATCCTCCTATCTGTTCAGAGGGAGGCCTGGAAGTATTCTGTAAACAGCATTAATGACTGCTGCAGTCTGCTTTGTTCTTCTTAACAGCACCCATTATTTCCTGAAATGTATTCATTTTTAACATGGTTACAGGTAGACAAGGACCCAATCTTTCACATTCACTGCTGTATACTTAGCACATTAAACAGTGCCTGGAACAGACTAGATGCTCAATACATACTTGTTTATTATTAAAGAGCTATTGAAAATAACAAGAGGGTCCTCACTGAAAAATCAGACCTGAGGATAGGGAAAATATTGGATGACATCTTAAGAATCCTTGCAGAACTGTGATTTAACAAAGTCTTTAACCACTTATTCATTGAACTTATTCATCCATTCACTCATCACCCAGCAAACGTAACCAAGAACCTGCTGTACAATAGGTACCCTGCTCAGTGCTGTGAATAGCATAATGAGTAAGACACAGCTCTTGACCTCAAGGCACTAAAAGTTGAGATAGGGAGGTGGACAAGTAAGCAAATAAATGCAATACAAGGGGATCAACTCCAACAGAAAAATGAGAGATTCTCTCCGAATTATTGAAAAGGTGTCATTCTCCCCCACCCCCACCATGGACTGGATAATAAAAGTACAGATTCAGACCAAGTAAAGCGGCCCATTAATCTGAATATTTCTCTCAGGGCCTCACTTCTAACAGTGTTGTCCAAATTGTCCATCAAGAGAAAATTTCTACGTTTTCCAGACTTGAGCTTATATACAGTGTCTCATTGGGGGAGGGGGACAGGCGATGGGGAGAAAGACAACTTCACTTGTATCACGGGAATCAGAGGATTTAGAAATAACCAACATCTGCAGCTCATCACTGGCTAAAAATAAGTACTTCTTTGCAGTATGCCAGATGTTCCTCTTCACTGGAACTACTACGTAAGAAATACAGTATGGTCAAGGCAGAGAATAGAAGCAATCAATGAGAAAAACAGCTCCCCCATAGAGTAATCAAGTCTTAACTGGAACCCCAGACCATTCAACTGGGAGGGGTGTAAAAGATTATATAGAAGCCCATTTTTTTCTTCTTAGTGATAAGCATGTGAAGATTCAAGAAGGTCCAGAGGTCCAGGACAAGAAGCCACTTAAGGATAGAATAATAGGTCCTCTTTATTTTGCTCTGCTTGAATAAGTTGTAATTTTTTTCTCTTCTTTTAATTAAGAGCAGTCACATTTCCCCTCTAGTTTCTGAAAGAAGCATAGTCAGCAATACGAGCAGCAAGCCAATCCTAAATACTTCATATATATATATATATAGAGAGAGAGAGAGAGAGAATATATATATATATATATATATATATATATATAAAATATACCCAACATTTTTTAAAGGGACATGTATATGCAGCCAGTACTAGGCATTGTAAGAAAATATTGTCAAGTGAGAAAAGACAAAATAAGGAAAGAATGAAAACAAAGTGATTCTTGTCCACAATGTAGTTAGACCCTAATAGAAACCTTAGTGTTGAATAAATTATGGAGTTCCCCTCAACTTCATGTAGATTAGAAGAAAAGCAATACCAGACTATAAAATAAATGTAAGAAAGACCAAAATATGCCAGATTTTTTCATGATGATGATTTATATTTTTGTTTGATATCTCAAATATCTAATTTTTGGAAAAATACTATATCAGGCAGTCATAGAAATGTGCCTTTCAGATCTCCTGTTATAGAGAGCAGAGGTGGTTGATGACCCTAGCTTTTGCCCCCACTGTTATCAATATTAATTAATTAGCACAGATTCACCATTGTGTCTGTATTAAGGCCAAGTTTAGCCAATGACTGAGCACAACAGAGATACTCATGCAGGCCCACTGGGACTTCTCCAGTGGGTGACTTTGGTTTGAGGACTCCTATCAACTCAGGTGGACCCTTCTTGGGACTGCATTGTTGTCTAATACTCTCCTACCCCTTTCTTCCTCCTCTTCTTCAAAGGTGTCAGACCTACATTGCAGTCTGAAACCTGTCCCCCCTTCTCCAACTCTGTCCCCTGTATCCCTCACAGGTGGTCCCTCCAATAAATCCCTTGCACATCTAATCACATCTGCTTCCCAGAGGACCCAAATTAATGTGTGTGAGTGTTCACACTCTCCAACTTTGCTGGGGCCCTGAACACTTATTTTGTGTGCCTAATAGGTAACTGAGACCTGGATATAATAGGAAGTAAAGATAATAACCTGTAATCAAACCTAACTCTGAATCCTAGATGCATGAGCTTGAGTGTAATTTTATTTCTATAGATTTTGTCTTCCTGTCCCTAAGAATATTCATCTGTGGAGATACTAATAAGGCATGTGACAAGAATTGTTACACTTAAATAAGGACATTACCTTATTTGACAGTGATTTATGAATTGTAAAAGATAAAATTTTTCTTTACATTTTTATTCTATTAGGTTAAGTTTGTATTTATGGTCATTTTTAAAAATTATAGAGTTCCAGTTCAATATGAAGGATTAACCACATAAATCCATTTCCACTTCCCCTTGAAGCTCCTTAAAATGACAGTAGTTTTTGGTTTTTAAAAAAATTTTTTATAGATATATATTTGTACATGTTTATGGACCATATGCATATTTTGTTATGTGCATGAAATGCATAATGACCAAGTCAGGGTGTTTATGCTATCCATCACCTCAGGTATTTATCCTTTCTATGTGTTGAGATTTCAAGTCCTCTCTTCTAGTTAATTTTGAATATACAATATAATTTGAAATTATTTTTAACCAGTCACCTACTATGCTATAAAACATTAGAAAATAAATTCAAAAAGGCAAATTAAGAAGATGGAGTGAGAGTAGAGGAGAAATCTCTCGATATTTTGGGAAAATAGTGAATAGAGAGGCATTAACTGCAGGAGTAGAGCAAAGGAATCTGTAATCTGGTGCCTTGAGGTGGGTACTGAGTGAGGACGTCCCGTTTAATCTCCAGAAGCCCTGAAAGGATGAGAATCTAGAGTGCGAAGTGTCACCAAAAACTTCTAGAAGCAAGGGTGCTGATAAAAGAGACTTGTTGGAAGTCTGTGTATACGGACCCAGTGAGATTCTGATCCCACCTCCCCACCATTCCCACCAGCTGTAAAGGAGATGGAAGATTTGATTTCTGGAGAAACTGGGCATGAGAAGCTCAAGACTCAGGGAGAGAATGTAGAATATAAGGAGGGGGAGGCACAGACCGAGAAGAGTGAGATTTGGGGAAAGTCTGTTCCTGCCCCAGAACGGTATGACATTAGTAGATTATTCTCTGTAGAAACCTACAAGACTTACAGAGAAACAAAATCTAGAGATAAAGATAGGTAAGAATAGTCTCAGTGATGTTACTACTTCTCAGTCAAGTGCTGCTAAGACAAATAAGCTAAAAATGTGGCTTTGGAACTGGGTAATAGGTAAAGATGAAAGAATTTTGAAGTACATGATAGGAAGAGCTTAGATTGCCTTGAAGAGATGGTTGGCAGAAATAGGAATGTTACAGGCAATTCAAGCGAGGACTCAGAGGGAAGTCAACAGCACACAGACATTTCTATCATTTTAGAGAATACAGATATAATCATGAACAGAATATTAGTAGAAATATAAATGTTAAAGGTGCTTCTGGAAATACCTTAGAAGTAAATGAGGACCATGCTATTAAAAACTGGAGAAAAGGCAATCTTTGTTATAAAGTGGCATAAAACTTTACTAAATCACATTCTATTGTGGGGTGGAAGGCAGAACTTGTAAGTGATGAACTTGGATATTTAGTTGAGGATATTTTCAAGCAAAATGTTAAAGGGGAAGCCTGGTTTCTCCTTGGTGCTTATAAGAAAAGATGAGAGGAAATAGATAAATTGAGGAAGGAATTGTCAAGCAAAAAGCAACCAGTGATTAATGATTTGGGAAGCTCCTTGCCTATCCAGCCCACCAAAGATACTAAAATTAGGAAACTCGCTTATGAAAAAGCATCCTCTGGAGAGATGACCAAAGGTATGGCTGGATCAATGTCAGCTAAAGAGGTTAGGTGTGTACCTCATGAATCCAATCAATCGTCTCAGCCAAATTCAGGAATAGAGACAGAGTTATTCAGGAAGGATCTGTGGAGGACCCTCCTGTCTAGTAGTGTAAATCTGGGTGACATCCATGGGAGGCCCACAAGGTTGCTGAGAATGTTACACTAGCAGAAATGTTACCAGCTCGGACGGAAAGGGACAGGAGAATGAATAAAATGAAAGAAGGTCGTTGACTCCCAAGATTCTACTGGCAAGAAACAAACAGCAATTTGATCACTCTGCAGTGAACCCAAGCAGTAGACAATAGAGCTGAGACATCTCATAGACATAGAGCTTTAGCTTGTCAGTGCCTTCTCCTCATTAAAAAAACAACAGCTGACCAGTTATTTAAGAAAAATCTTAGACATAAATGAAAATCAAAATAAGAAGACAAAAAGGAAACTGGAAGAAACTGAAATAATGTTTAAACTAGGTAAAAGTAAACTACTTTTCCTCCCTGTCCCCACCCCCACATGCACACAAAATAACCCTAACTGGAATTAATATCTTGAGAGAGCTTGAAGATGATGTTGCTTTCATGAAGTAAGAACAGGATGCTAGAAAAAGAGAAATAAGTAGAGAATAAGAAAAAGTACTTGAAACATAAAAATCCAATAGCTGCGGTTAAGATATCACTAGAAAAGTTGGCAAATAAGATTGAGAAAAGCTCCCAGAAAACAAACCAAGAGGTGAGAAATGGAAATACATAAAAATCAGAGCATTATCCCATGAGGGGCAATATTCAATCAGTAGGAGTTTTAAAAACAAAACAGTGAGGCACTGGACAGAGAAAGCAGAAAAGAGAAAGTTAACAACCAAATACACTACAATTTCCCAGATTGAAAAAGACAAGTTTCCAGTAAAGTATGTGTTTGGCACTAAATGGCAAAAAACAAGCATATCACCAAGGAATTTCACAATAGCAAAGACAAAAAGAAGATCCATCTTCCAAAGAGAAAGAAAACCAAGTCACACATAGAGGGTCAACATCAGAATGGTGGGTTGACTCCTCCCTCAGACTTGACACAGTGCTGGAACTAATTCTCTTATTTAAATCAAAATTTGAGGGTAATATGCGTAGAAAACCAAACTCAAGAAGAAGCAAAAATGTGTTAAAAAAATAAATTGCAGGAGAGAAAATGCCAGGGAGCAGAAGTTCAAAGGTGCAGTGAGCCATGATCACACCACTACACTCCAGCCTGGGTGACAGAGTGAGACCCTATCTCTTAAAAACAAAACAAAACAAAACAAAACAAAACAGATCAGCAGTCAGCTATACCTGGAGAATTGTGTCTGAACAGCCTTGCCCTTTCTTACTTAAGATATGTATATAAACAGAGACAGAGATTTTTCTTGTCCAGATGTTGAGTGGTGATCTGCCCCCTCACAGGGCCTCCATGATCTACCTCTGCCTTTCTTGCCAGCCTCCTCCCCTGTCACTCCCTGATTTCCACTATGTCATCCAGCTGTAAGGATGCACCAGCAGTTTTCCAAATGTTTTATGTTCTTTCACATTCCTACAACTTTACTCCAGTTGCCTTTTTCACTGAGCTTATAGTTCTGCAATTTTCTCCCTGGGCAATTTTTGCTCATATTGTGGAGATCGATCCAAGTGTACCTTCACTTCCAGGTTGTCTTCCCTGACTGCCCAATTCATGGATTTGAACTTTCCCCTTTGTGAGGGTCTCCCAGATCTTGAACGTGTCTCTAAACTGCACCATCTGTCACATGATTTTTGCAGTTATTTGCATTTTTCTGTATTCCTTACTAGACTGTAAAACTCTTCAGGCAAAGACTGATATCTCTTTCTGTCTTTGAGCCACCAGCACCTATCAAAGTACCAAGCAAATATTTTAAGGAATTCTCCACTGGCCTCTTTATTCCTTCAACAAACAAATTCATAGTCTACCACAATATTCTAGAAAGTATACTATGAATATGAATTCAACAGCAGTGGCTGGTAAATATTTTCTACAAAGGATGGGTGGTTTTGAGAGGTGAGGCAATCTGTTTGCAAGGGGAACTAGAGAACTTGCCGTGAGTTATAGAAACGTCGTGGCTTATATTTAGATTGTATTAGAACACTTAGACTTATTGGGGAGGGCAAGGTACTCTTGTCAAGACTATGGGAAGGTATTTATCACCCCTCCTCAAATTCCCAAGACAAATGCTGGCACTGGCACTAGTGAACAAGATGGCAGCACATGGAAGATTGGAACCAACAAGGAGCCTTGAGAAGCCAGAAATTCTGCTCCAGTGAGTTGAGTTTTTAATCAAGACTCAATTTAGAACTGAGAAGAAGGAGCTCTTCTCTTGATGTGCTCTTGGGATGCCAGATGGTGAATTATTAATAACAACTGGCCTGGATCCTCCTGTCAGCCTGGCATTGCTTGAATAGCTGTCGGTGCAGTGGAGGAAGATGTTGTTCTCTGCTTAGACATCACTGAGGGCTGCCTGTTCATCTCCCAGCTTCCAAGCTGCAGTTTAGATCGGAAGGACACAGGCAGAGGACAATGCCACCTTTCTGCTGCCCTGGCAAGAGTTGTAATTGCCAGTCACCATTCATTCAGAAAGCAGCTAATTTTTTGATACAATAGAATAAGCTCTGTTTTTCTTCTTGTTTTTCACTTTAAAAAAGATTTTTCAAGTGACATGGCCATAGGTCTATTTAAATAAATTAACCTATATGCCCATCCAATGCACTCAATTCTTGGAAACAAATGAGTCTACATTTCACCTTGAATAGAATAAGAGCACTGGTGATGGCAGATCTTTCTGCTTGTCAGAGGGAAATGGATTAAAAAAGCATATGCATATACATGCATACATACATATATATATGTATAAATATAGATATAGATCTGCATACATATAGAGTGATAATTGCTCTAAAGTAAGTAAGGTGTGACTGCTTAGGGGATACAGGTTAGAAAGCAACTCATTTTTCCAGAAAGATATCAATCTTTCAAAAACGAAGTTAGTGCTTGAATTTAGCATTGAGGGATTGTCAGTATGCTTGGACAGTGGGAAAGAGATTTCTCAGTGGAGGGAGAAGCATGTAAAAAGGTAGGATAAGTTAGGTAATTTGTAATTATTTCCATATGTCTAGAGATCTGAGCAGTGGTGAGACATAAATTAGAGAAGTATGCAAACCTCAGATCAAGGTTAACCTTGTATATCATTAGAAGGAATACTATGGGGACTCCTGAAGGTTGTAAGTAGAAGAGAAGCCTCATAAGGTTTGACTTTGAGAAGACCGCTGTGCCTCTCCAAATCAATGTGCACCTTTAACAGACTCTCCCATCATAGCCTAGAGAATAGGGACCCCCCTCCCTTTAAAAAAATAATAATTGCTACTCTCCAGCACTTAAGAGAAACTTGTCTAGCCTCCTCTTCCCCTTACCTCCTGCCCAAATTTGTTTGTCCTATCCTGGAGTCTCAGGTTGTGTTGTTTTACCTTCTAACTCTTCTTTATTTGCTGTTTCAGATTAATGCTGTTATTAGACTGACTAGTTGTCCACTTTTGACTCACGCTCTCAATATTATGTCACATCTCCTTCAGGTCCCATGATCTGCAACCCATGGCCCTGTTGCACCTCACGTCAGGGCTGCTGGAAACTAACCTGCATACATGCAATAAGCTTGTCCAAGTAATACAAATAGCTATCAGCAGTAAGATTGATTAAAGAAGAGTAAAACTAAGCAAAGGTAGATTAACTTCTATATTTTAGTAACTGTATTGAGCTATTATTGCTCAGAAAAGCATTCAAAATCAATATTATTATCATTTTCATTTTACAGATGAGGAAACTAAAACTTAGAGAGGTTCAATAACCTGCCCATGTTTAATAGTAAGTAAACATAACCTAGGATTTGAGCAATGCTCTAGTCAGTAGATTCTCAGCTACAATGCTGCATTTGGAAATTATAGCAAAGATTCAAAGAAGAGGCAATATCTTGACTGGGGCCGTGGAAGAGTGAATGAAAAGAAGGAGCTTTGCCTGAGAAATCATTTTTTGTAGACTACAGAGAACCCAGTGTCCCATCTCCTGATGGTTGGGGTCATTTCAAGGAATGATCACAGAGAAGAGATGTCCCTGGATCTCAGCAGGATTTTACAGATGGAACAGTAGTGGTAAGCTCATCTATGATCCAAAGAGCAGCTGACAGCAAGCTTTCAAGGGAAAATAAGGGTTGTAGTGTAGAAGACTCAGACAACTGTTAGATATTGCTCTTATATTATCCATTTCCCCTCAACAAGCAGAAGGATCTTTCTAAAGCATAGCAATGATCGTGCCATTCTTCTTCTTAGAACCCTTAAGTGTCACCCTCCAGGACTTTAGGACCTGCTACAAACTTATGAGCGTGCCTAGACTGTTTCTCAAATTTTAATGTGCATATGAATCACTTGGGGATTTTGTTGCAAGACAGATTGTGATTCAGGAGGTCTAAGGTGGGATCTGAAATTCTGCAGTTCTAAGTAGTTCCATGCTGCTGGTCCACAGACCACACATTGACCGTCAAGGGTCAATAGAGCTTCAAGGCCTAATTGCTACCTTCCTCTATCTGGAATTTTCTTCATCTAGGTAACTCCTCACACCTTCAGGTCTCAGTTTAAGTGTTACTACTTCCAGGAAGCCTCCTCTATTTTTCTAAGACTAAATTGATACTGATTCTTTAGCTCCTAAGTACCCTGCACTGTACCACTTAATGCACTGAATTATTGCCTGTTTACCAATATGTCCTCATTCTCTATGTTATCTATGATGTGTCGTCCCTATGCTATTCTTCTCTCATCCTTGGTGCCTGCATACCTGACTCATGGACAGTACTCAATGAATATGTGCTGAGTGAATGAAACAAAAGATGAATGTCTTTGGAATTGAGTTGGCCTTCACCTGAGGGCCTACCCTTGGGTAGGTGGAATCCAGTTACTGGTTACTCCGGATCAGGCTCCAAAAGATAGGAAAAATGAGGGTATTCAGGATAGGGCTCTAGTTGAATGGTAGAAGTTTCCCTTCAGACCCACTCTTAATAACCTGGCAGTATGAACTGGGTGGAAGTCCAGTCCATATCCTAGGCCAGTAGAGGAGAGGAGAGGTTTGAAGAGAAGCACAGCTTGGGGAAAATTCCTGGGGAATCCATATACTGTCTGGGCTGAAGGGTGATGCCTTAATAATCCCTCTTGTCAGGAACCTGAAGGGTTGGGATATGTCCCATCTCTGTCTGGACTGACATTAGATGATTTAGGGTTCCATCTTTGTAGGAAAGAGCATCAGAAGACCTATTAGAAGATCTGAAAGGGCTTGGGAAGAGGAAGTAGGATTGGGAAGATGGAAGAATTGTGGTTAATGAAAAGCTCTCCTAGGGAAAGAATTTTCTAATAAAAATGCCCCAAAAAAGGAGTGAGTTGCCTAGTGAGAAAAGGCACTTGCTTATAAGTATAAATAAATTCTTTTGTGGGTGAGAAATGTTTAATTAGAGAGTTTCAGCCTTCATAATTTAAATGAAGACAAAGACAAAGAAAGATAGGGTAGGTTGATGCCACCTAAGTAGTTACCTATTCACAACATCTAGTACCAGAGAAGTGCCCAGTAAATATTTCTTTAATTAAATATAATTGACACAAATCCTGGGGAGATTAGATTCCCTTTATTTCTATTTTAAATAATCATTTAAGTGGGAGAAAATTCTGAAATTCTCTCAGGAAATAAAAAATAATTAATTTGTTCTATTTAGAATTAAGTAATTCTTATTTTTGCAGTGTGCATTAGCTTCTATAACTATTATCCCATTTTGATTTTCAAAAAAAAAAAAAAAACCAACTCAAAAGTAGATTGACCTGGCATAGGCCCAGTTTTAGGTTTTAATGTTTATTTTTAATTTATTTTCTGAAAGTTGCACAGCTAATTAAAGGCCTAAATACAATTGGAGCACAAGCAACTTAGTTGTAAGACTAGTGCTGTTCCACATATGATGCCACTCTTGGTTGCCTTTATCTAGAAACAGTTATAGCTAGAATAGGCTATTTCAGTACACTGCACTAAATGCCATGGCCTATATTGAAAGATGTTCTATGATATAGCTTTATGAAATTTATTATTGTATCTACTACAGAGATGCGATTGAAGATATTGTCCATTAGTTTTCACTACACATTTCTGTCCGAGTCAGTCACATCTTTCTGAGCATTTTTGCTGTTTTTACCAAAAGGATTTATCAAAATTATTTTCTTATAATGCTGCCAAAAATCTCAGAGCCTTGTATATATCTCTTCTCCACTCTTGCACTCACAAATATTGGACATTTATGGAGAGACTGTCTCCATTAAACTCATTCCTGCTTTAATGTCATATTTGTACTCTTGTTTACTCTTTTTTTTCACCTACATTTCAGTTAATCTTACCTATTTTCATTTTCTGGTATTTTATATAATCTTATAACCTACCCCAATATTTTCAGTAATGAGACAAGTTATAGATAAAGAATGCATCATTTCATAAATATTTATTACAAATCTCTAAATGTTCATCAATCACTTGATTACCAGGTGAGTTCATTCTTCTTAATTATTCCATAAACTGTTTTATATTTTAATTAATTAATTTCATTAATATATATTAGATGAACATATTTCTAGGGTATATGTGATAATTTGATATATTCATATAATCAAATCAGGGTAATTGGGATATCCATAATTTAAAGTGTTTTGCCTAAAAATACTGTGGATTTATGGGATTGGAGAATATTGCCTGCTAAAAGATATTTTTATGTTTCATGTGTGCAAAATCTATATGGAATATTTCAATGAATTTCACTGAGACATGGAGCCTGTTTTTAAGACATTAATTTCTAGAAGGCTTATGAATAATTATACACAAAAAGAAATTGTTACTATTAAAGGAACATTTCTAAGCTCTTACATTTTGGTAAATGTTAACCACCTTCTTTATATTGGACTAAACATCTGACTAATATTAATTCTTGAGACCTAATAGTGAGAATGTGTTCATTAACTGAGTTATCTCCCACACACTTAAATCACTGGAATTAAAATGGTATCAATTTAGTGGTGACTCTTGAAAATTTGTGCTTCTCCTTGGCAAGATCTACCCTGAGTTGGATCTTGTCATTATATCCAGGCTGACTAATTCAAGTCATCACTGGAGATAATTAGATTTTGTCATGATGTATTTGGACAAATATGTAGCATTAATTAGCAGAGTCTACCTGTAACCTGGAGCCCTGTTATGTGTTGAAATAGCATACCTGATACCTCAGAAACCTCACTATTGAGAATTTCTTTTATTCTTTAATTGAATCTACACTGGATTTCAGTATATCATTTATAAAATGATAACTCTAAGAAATGTATGAGCAAATTGCTGTGGATGGAAAGATGAGAAATTACTGATTGCAACCTATATAATCAAGGAAGGATTCCTGGAAGAGGTGACATTTACAGTGAATGCTGAAAAGATGTCTAGAACTTAAATAGCTTAAGAAGAAAGAATGGGTGAGGGAACATTATGAGTAAAGACAGGATGTTGGGACCTGTGTTTGTGGAATGTCAAGGGAGATTATTACCACAATTGTTACTACCATTCCACTATTAATACTATTACTACTACTATTATTATCAATACTACTACTATGACTATGACTTCTACTGCTACTACTACTAATAGATACCACTTACTGAGAGCCAGGAATCGTCCCCTTTATAACTATTTGGATCTACCTGTGACTTTCTACTGTTCATGTAAGCATACTGCCTCAAAATCTCATGGGTAGATCTGTCAAACTCTGTCAAGGGGCCCTTTTATATCTTGTGTGGATTCATATGTGCGCATGTCAATTTCCAGATCAGCTAGAATTAAATTTTCTGGTCTCATCTACACAGAGTATTCAGCCTCTTACATTTCGGCTTAGTGAATTCAATTAATCTTAGTCCATATAGGGAAACTGTTAAGTGTTGGGACCAAATAACAATTAAACCATCTAGGATAGGCATGAACAAACAAACAAAAAACAAACAGAAAAATAATAAGCATTCTCTGGTCATGTCTTTATAATCAAGCATAAAGTGGAAGTGATATATTTTGTTCTAGAGCAGAAGGCATCAATCAACACCATTCAAGTCCCACTGGCCTTTTTGTTCTTCTCCCTTAAAATACAGTTCTTAATGATGACTTTAGATAGAAAAGGACAAGACTACCTCAGTTCTGGAGGTAGGGAAGAGACAGAGAGTGAAATCTCAGTTGATGAATACATACAGGATTCATCAACCTGGCATTCTTTACTGAAGTCTACTTCTACAAAAAAAGAGAAAGGGAGTTAGAGAAGGTTTGATATTACCCTAGTTTGAGAATGTGGTTTTCTCTAGTGGGAGTTCAAGTCTCCTTACCCTCCTTAACCCTTTACTCCACCCATGAGGAGTGGATGAATGGGTCAAATGCAAGGAAACTGTAGTGTGTTGTTAAGAGTTGTGATATTGTCCCTTGAAATGTTCTTACCTCCATGCAACTGGTGAGGTAAGTAGAGTGTAGAGATGCTCCTGCTAGAATCTGCTCCTCTTGGAGAAAGCTTGGAAATAAACAATCACAATTCTTCCTTGAGGTGAATATAAGGTAGTCTCATGTCTCGATCTGTCCATCATAGAAATTTGATAATGATTTATAATAAAGCAATAATAATTAATTATGAATACAATTATAAATAATAATATTATGAATAATTATCATAAATCTTCATTATGAATTATAATACAGTGAGCACAGATGTAGTCTTTATACAATTCTATCAATGGCCATTTAATTAGCTGGAAATATTCTAGTTGCACCATCAAGATGGACACAGAAAATTGTGGAAAGGAGTCAAATCAGCTCATCAGAAAGGTGTCCAGTCTCTAGGGCTCCTTGCAGCTTTTCAGCAGTAATTCTGTAAACTTTCATTTGGAACCAATTGTTTAGCAGTTAATAAAGAACCTTGATGACTAACCCATTTGAGAAGCTTAGTGACAAGCCCAGCTGCTCAAGAGGGGGAGTTAATAGCTCCCTGGGCTGTTCTAACTTAAAGGTTAATGCATTCAGCATCCAACTTTGAAGTTACAGACATATAACCAGAATTTTCTCATTTTTAAATTATGGAGAGTCACCAAAAGACAAGGAAAACACTTGAATATTTACTTGGAAAAGATTACTAGAGCTAAAATAAACACACAAAAAATCACTAAAGCATAGAAACAACATGAGAGAAGAGAGAGAATGTGAATTCTGGAGAAGATACACCTATTTAAGAATCCCAACTCTATGATACACTAGCTATGTGGCCTTGGGCAAGTCACTTAACCTCCTTTGAGCCTTGATTTCATCACCTATAAAGATGGATATAATAATTATTGTTTTGTGTGCTCTGGGGCAGAGTGTGGGAGAAAAATCTTCCTCCTCTTCCCTGCACAGTACTGCACATGAGCTCTACAGAATGTAACGCCGGTGTCCTGAATTTCACCAGACTTTATAGGTATCCAGGCCTTCCTGCTGCAGAGGAGGAAGTTAGCATGTCATTGCTTCTATCTTTCTCTGTGTTCTCTTTCCAATCTTTCTTTGAAGCTCCTGGAGAAGCAAAAAGTCTCTTACACTAGCAACAAAAACATACTATTGAATTTATGCTAATAGAACCATATAGGTTCACTTGTCCACTCACTCTGCAAACAGTCAAGCTCAGAAACCCCCTTTTGCATGTATTAAAACACCCAGTATATGTATGTGTAGTTCCCAATGATTAGAAGTTGTGCTTCCAATAAACACTGGGTAATCAAATGAATGAATAAATACCTAAAGCAAAACGCTGAACATACATAACAGAAGCTCAATAAATGTTTGTTAAAATGCTAGCAGTAAGTCTCAACAATCTTTAAGATCATTTCTGGTACTAAAATTTTGTAAAATATAACCTTTGTTCTTAGGAAAACTTCTAGTATAGTGCAGGGTTTCTGAACCTCAGCACTATTGATATTTTTGTGTGTGTCAGGCGGGGAGGTGCTGTCCTGAGCACTGTAGGGTTTTAGAAGCATCTCTTGCCTCTACCCACTAGATGCCAAGGGCAAACAGCCTCTCAAATTGTGACAATCAAAAATTCCTCCAGATATTGACAAATGTATGTGATATGTATTCCTATTCAAATTATTTTTAAATATTATTGAATATTCATTATTCCTTGAATTATGTTTGTAAGTGCACTTGAAAATTAGAGCTCACTCAAGAAATTCACCCCATGAGTCTCATTTATGAAAGCTCTTGGCCTCAGCTAATCAATTAGAATCCATTCAACATTTATAGCACTGGGAGTCAGGCACATCCTTCAAGTGAAAGGGCAG